>CANTUT010000531.1:5000-425000 GCA_947687605.1 Reutealis trisperma | reverse complement strand
TTTCTCTTCTCTAAGCGTAAATTCAACTCTTATTGTGTCTTATCTCTAACCGTATACTTTTTCTTCTTCTGTGCTTGCTTCGTAAACTCCAAAAGAGTAGGTAAGCAAGCTTTGGCTAGTAGGCATCTTAGGCAATCCATCCAATGGGAGAAAGCTTCCAGGCATTTCAAGTTAAGCGTATCCAATTGTAAGTTAAAAGGTAAGCCCATCAAGTTATAGCAAGGGAAAGAGCCATCCAGTGAGCAAGTGGTAGGTTTTTCTTTGAATGCGTTAGCACATTGTGGCAAGATAGCGGGCTCAATGGGCCTATCCATGTAATAAGACTTCCAGTAATAACATTTATAGTTAAGGGTAATATAAGTTCTCCTGGTAATAAGATAAGTATCATACCTTTAGTTGGAGTTGGCTTCTATTGAGTTTAATTTCTTGCGAGCCTATGCCAATTGTAGTTGCTTTCCTTTTAGCAGGAAGGGATTTTATTGGCAAGTAGGGAGCTAGGTCAATCTCTTTCTTTTCTTTTTTTCCTTGGTATGAATATATCTATCGGTCTTAGGGGGGATATAGCTAAGAGAGTGTTTAGGAAGTTTAAAAGCTTCTAGTAATCTTAATCTTTCTTTAGCTGTAATAGATGGATTTTCTCTTTCCCTTAGATAGTTTCCTTAGGCGGGGATAGGCCTATCTAATGTTATGTAATAAAAAAGCTAAGGCTAGGGCAGGCAAAGGTCAATGTAATCCATCCTTTGAGTGTGCCAGTCTAGACTAGCAATCTCTTTCCAACATCCAATCCAAGGGGAAATGCATGAGTAAGCCAGGTTACAGGGCAGCCAGTGGGTAAGAGTTCATTTTTAAGTGAGTTGTTGATAGGGCCTTTCTTGGTTTGGTAAGGTAAGACTTTCTATATGACCAGTGCTAGTTCCCTTCCTTCCGTCTTTCCTGGGGTTATCTTGCTTCTCTTGTCCCTAGGGGTTTGAGCAGTTTCAGTCCTAAGGTAATCCGCTCCTGATGCAACATCAATCACTCTTTCTCTAGTATATGCCCTGCCCTAGTCAGCAGGTTTCTTTTCTTTTGCTTAAGCAACTATTTTGACTAAAGTGGAAGTTTATTAGGAGGGACTACAGTGTTAGTACGAATCTAGTCTATGTCGATTTAGCCAAGCGAATAGGTCCAGATTTTAGGGAGCAGGCCATTGTAGGCGAACTTATAATGTTCTTCCGTCTATGACTAGTTGCTTAGCCCCATTTCTTCAAACCCAGCAAAGTCCTCCCAGTTTCCGCTCCGGCCCGGCCCAGTTGCCAACCAATTAGATGCAAAAATTTTTCGGGATCCATATTAAGCTTTTGGTGTGATCATTCTCAAATTGGGTGTTTTCCTTATTTATCTCCTACGAATGCAAAATATAGAGCGTAGCCCAACGCTCTGTTAAGAGTTAAAACATCGTCGAATTGCTGGGTCCTTTTTGCAGAAACCATTATAATTAGTTGATGCAAAACGATGGAAACTAAAGAGATATTAGAAGAGCTTAGCAATGTGGAGACTGAGATTCAACATGTCCAAGGTAACTTTACCTCTTTTGATTACAAATTTAGGAATTTTTTAAAATGAACGTCCTGTTATTCATTCAGACCAGATAAAGGTATTGCTTGAGCGGCAAGAGCAGTTGTATGAGAGAGAGTCGGAACTGAAAGCGATATTGGAGGCATGTAAAGCATATGAGAACCCCGCTGAAGATGCTCCTCAGAGTGCTCTGGAAAACTGGTCAGGCCCCTTTGATTGGGATTCTAAAGCTGATCATCACAAGTTTCATGTTTTCGGCATTTCCACGTACCGTGCAAATCAGCGTGAAGTAAGTTCCCTGTTAACTATTCCATCTGTTTGTTTTGTTTTATTTTATTTTATTATTTTATTTTTTTGTTTTGGTTATGAGATGACAACAGGGAATTCTAAGGATTACATGTATGTTTATTTAAATTAATTTGGTGCTACTTCTTAATTTATAGAATTAGGATTGAAGGGTGTTAAGAATAATCCCACATTGACTGGGAATGAAATAATACTAATGGTTTTATATTTACATTGAGGGCCTATCACCCAATTGGCTAATTTTGGTTATGTTAGCGCCCAATATTCCAATATGCATTGCGTGTGTTTATGTTCTTGACAGTCTCCTTTGTTTGTCATCCTCCCCATTCATGAAAAAAAGAAATAATAAAGGATATTATTGTAGTGTCTAGATTTGTTGGGATGGGCTGGCTGTGTGGATTTTGAGTTTTATTTTTGAGTCATTACTGTTGGTTTAAGTTTTCAATGAAAGTCCAAATGCATAAAGGATTGGGGATAATTTTAGAACTCCTAATTAATGGTTGTAGAAAAAGAAAAAAAAAAAAAAGAGAGGGGTTTGATTTTTATGTGGAAGTCCAAATCTTAGATGGATTAAAAGTTGAACTGGTCTATAGGTCTAGAACTATGTGATATGAGTCCAACAATTATGGGATCCAATTCTATCATGCATAGGTGTGATGCTTGTGAGAATCATGGTTGTGACGCCTAAAGAATTGTAGGAGTAAACCTTAGAATCTTATTTATTTCTTTTCCTTTACTTTTCCGTTTTCACTACAGCCAAATATGAAATCCTGCAAAATAATGCTGGTATTAGCCACCCAAATTCAGTTTCTTCCACTTCAAATTGAACCATAAACTTACAATGCTATTCCTTAACATAAGATCCCAACTGAATCCAAGTATTGGCATCAAAACTTGAAGATTCTAGGAATTTTATTGCTTGAAATTTGTCTACAATGATGTTAAGAGCTCAAGTAAATTCAAAATTAGCTTCTTGCGGCAAGATTGTTAGGTGCTATTGGAATTGTGCAATTGAATGAAGGATGAATTTTATTGGAGCTAAGTTGGATGTATGCCTTTCTTGGACTTCAGCAATAAACCAATAGAGGCAACTATTTAACAGATTCTTTTTTTTTTTTTTTATAGTAGATATAAGAGTTGGTCAGGATCTTCAAGTTGCACAACAGAACGTATGGGTAACTAGGGGAAACAAAGCAATCATTTATGAACTTGTAATAATCTGTATAACAATTTGGATTCTGGGTTGAAACTAAGGAGATTGACAGCTAAATCTAATTTTGACTTGACGGGAAATAAAGACCAATAACATAAGTAAATGTAAGACATGACCCATGGAGTGTCATTGCAACAAATATTTTACTAATATTTTACAAATACCCTCGTATCTTAGAAAAGAAAAATATAAAATTAACAAGATTACTAGTATTTTAAACTAAAAGTGCAATAGTAAGGTTCTATGCTAATCCAATTTGACTCCAGGGGGACCAAGTGGATTTTCTTTAACTTTGGCTTATATTTCAAAAATTTTTGACAGTTATTCTATGTTTGTGTCATGGAAAATAGTTTGTTGATAGGAAAGCATTTTCTATAGGAATTTTTTTTTTTTTTTGAGAAAATGGATTACTTCCTACTCTTTTGATGTAACTTTGAATAGTAATAATCAGTGATTATTTTCCAGTGTTTGTGAGAATTTTTCATCTGCAAGAATTCTACATTATCCACTTTCTTTATTACAATTAAATGGAAGAGAAAATTACACAAAGTCTTAAAATGTGGTTTTTGGTGATGATTTGTGGACATTGAGTGGAATTTTGTGGCAGAGGCAGATAGTGGTTCTTGGACCAATGAATATTTGCCCATGTGATTCTGTTCTAAATTCCTTCCTTTTTTATGAGTTCAAAGAAGCTTGGAAAATGACATCTATTTTCCTTAAAATTGTAAAAGGAATAGTTTTCCTTTGAATGGAAAAACTGTTTTCTATGAATCAATTTCCAATGCACCCCAAACAACTGGAACATGTGGAAAATATTTCCCCTCTTGAATCAAATGTTGCCTGTTTGGCAAAGTCTTTCCCACCAGTTTGTGTATCTGATGTTAATTGTTCTTCTATATTTTACGAATTTATTAATCAAAACTATTACCAGATCATCAATGCTGTCATGAGTGGAAGAGATGTTCTCGTGATTATGGCTGCAGGTGGAGGCAAGAGCCTTTGTTACCAGCTCCCAGCTATTCTTCAAGATGGAGTTGCTCTTGTTGTTAGTCCATTAATTTCTTTAATCCAAGATCAGGTGCTCCTCCTGTAACATTTTAATTATGTGCTTTAATGTTGCCTCATTTGCAATGTAAATAATCTTTTCAAATGACAATCAATAATTTAGGTTATGGGTTTAAAAGCTTTAGACATTCCGGCATCCATGCTTACATCAACCACTAGCAAGGAAGAAGAGAAGTTTATATACAAGGCTCTTGAAAAGGGCAAAGGAGTTAAAATATTGTATGTCACACCTGAAAAGATATCAAAAAGCAAAAGATTCATGTCAAAACTTGAAAAGTGCCATCATGGAGCTCATCTCTCTCTAATTGCAATTGATGTGAGTATATTGTTTGTAACATCTACTTTTTTTTGTTAATTATTTTTTATTTATTTCAAGTGAAAGTTAACACAAGTAATCATTTCTAATTTTCTTTGTTAAGGAAAGATTTGATAAAGAATCTGTATAGTGATTGTGTGCATGATTCTAGGCATGATAGATGATAGTTTCCATATTTAGAATAGGTAGCTTGTGTATAAATATCATAGTGTATTACCCCTGTATATGAAATACAGAAACATATTGAATTACATGGTATCAAAGCCTCTGTAAGCTTTCGTTAGGCTTGAAATTCTTCTGCCCTAGTGAGCAGTTTTGGTCTGTCTATGCTTCTGCCCAAGAGAGCAGAAGCTGTAACAGTTGAGTCACTTAGTTGGAGTAAGTTCTTGTTGTCACTGCCTGCCTAGGGAGGAGAGCCACCTGCCGATTGGCCTCTCCCCAGAATCCGATGATCAGAAGACCTGCGCGTGAAGCTCACGTGCCTTCTAAAGTTTCTGCCTCAGTCTCGACGCGCTGGCGCGTGCGTGCGTGTGGTGTTCCCCGACTTTCCGACCAGCATATCCGGCATCGACTCTTCAAATCTGGCATCCTTGTGTGGTCTGTTGTTGTGGATTCCCATCCTTGTGTGGTTTGGTCAGTCATTTGCTATTCTGTTGGAATTGTTTGGCTTCTATTTTGTGAGATTGCTGTTACTGTTTAGGAATTTTAGTTATTAGTCTCTTTGGCGAAATTTTTTTTTTTTAAATAATTATGGCTGGATAACAGAAAAATACTATAGTTACTGAAGTGATTCCTGTGAACAATAAAATTACAGATCATAAATTGAATGGTTCTAATTATTTAGATTGGTGTAGAACTGTTAGAATTTATTTAAAGAGTTTGTCTAAGGACTATCATCTCACCCAAGATCCTCCTAAAGAAAAAACTCTACAAGAATGGGAAAGGGATGATGCTCGTTTGTTTCTGCAAAATAAAAATTCCATAGAACCTGAGATTGTGGGATCTGTTAATCACTGTGAGTATGCCAAAGAGTTAATGGAGTATTTGGATTTCCTATACTCTGGAAAAGGAAATATTTCTCGTATTTATGATGTTTGCAAGAAATTTTATCAAGCTGAACAGCAAGAACAATCTCTTCAGGCTTATTTTATGAATTTTAAAACAACATATGAGGAGCTCAATTCTGTACTTCCGTTTAGTCCTGACATTAAAGTGCAGCAAGCCCAGTGAGAACAGATGGCGGTGATGAGTTTTTTGGCAGGGCTTGATCCTCGTTTTGAGATTGCTAAGTCTCAAGTATTGTTTAGTGCGGAAATTTCTTCTCTCCAAGAGGCATTCTCTAGAATCCTTTGGACTGACACAAGCACTGGTTCAACTTTTTCTCCCCAATCATCTAGTGCTCTAATTAGTCGTCACAACGGATGGACCAATCCAAGAAATAATGTCAGAGGGGGAGGTATTGGGAATCGGACTTATCATACTAGAGATAATAGAGATGCTGTTGTTTGTTACTACTGCCATGAGTCTGGTCATACCAAGCATTCTTGTCAGAAGCTGTTGAACAAGAATCAAAGAACACATACAGCAAATGTGGCAACCACTACACTAGCACCTGAACAAACCTTTACCATTTCTGCTGACGAGTATGCTAGGTTCACTCAGTATCAGGAAGCTCTAAAGCATTCATCCTCTTCTCTTCATTCTAGCGTTAAGCCAGGTAAACCCACTGCATGTCTTGCTTCGTCTTCCAACTGGGTCATTGATTCTGCATGCACAGATCATATGACAGGTAATCCTAAACTACTTTCATCTGTTGAGCCTTCCAAAATACCTTCTAGAGTCACTTTAATTGATGGTTCTTTTTCTTCTATTGTGGGCATTGGCACGGCTAAACCAACACCATTAATTACTTTAGATTTTGTTTTGAGTTTATCTGAATTTGCTTTTAACCCACTTTCCATTAATAAAATTACTCGTGCCTTAAATTGTTGTCTCATTTTTTCCTGATTATTGTCTTTTTCAGAATCTGGTTACGAAGAAGATTATTGGTAAAGGGCATGAATCAGACGGTCTTTACATTTTGGATAACCAAGTACCCAAATCCATTGCATGCTCTACTGTTTCAAATGCCTTTGAAGCTCATTGTTGGCTGGGGCATCCTTCCTTAATTTAGAGAAGTTGTGTCCTCAATTTCAGAGTCTTTTCTCTTTAGATTGTGAGTCTTGTCAATTTGTCAAGCATCATCGCTTGGCTTTTGTTTCTCGTGTCAATAAAAGAGCTAGTACTCCATTTGAGTTAGTTCATACTGATGTTTGGGGTCCTTGTTCTATTGTGTCTAAACTTGGATTCAGATATTTTGTTACTTTTGTTGATGACGTTTCTAGAGTCACTTGGCTTTATTTAATGAAAACTCGTTCTGAAGTTTTTAATTGTTTTAGTGCTTTTTGTGCTTGAGATCAAAATACAATTTAATATGTCTGTGCAAACTTTGAGAAGTGATAATGCCAAAGAATACTTGTCTGAAAACTTCCAACAATACATGATTCAACATGGCATTCTCCACTAAACTTCTTGTGTTGACACACCATCACAAAATGGTGTCGCAAAAAGAAAGAATAGACATCTTCTTGAAACAGCCAGAGCACTTCTTTTTCAAATGAATGTTCCAAAGTATTTATGGGCTGATGCCATTTGCACAACTTGTTTTCTGATAAATTGTATGCCTTCATCTGTTCTTCAAGGTGAGATTCCTTATTGTGTCTTGTTTCCTAATAAATCTGTGTTTCCTATTGAGCCTATAATTTTTGGGAGTACTTGTTTTGTTCGTGATGTTCGACCCCAGGTAACTAAACTTGATCCCAAATCCTTAAAATGTGTCTTTTTGGGTTATTCTCGATTACAAAAGGGGTACAGGTGTTACTGTCATAAACTCCAAAAATATCTTGTATCTGCTAATGTTACTTTTCATGAACATTTACCTTTCTTTCCAGCTTCCCCTGCCTCTTTTTCTAAGGGGGAGGATGATGATTTGCTTGTTTATACTATCACTCATGTTCAACCTCGTCCTCCTACATCTCAACCTCGCTTACCACCTCAACCTGACCTCCCATCTCAAATACTACCTGAAACACCGAAACCAAAACCACCCATTTGTGAGGTTTATTCCAGAAGGCAAAAACGTCCTGATCCATGTATGGAATCGGTTGCTTTTTTGACATCAGATCAAGAGGATAGTGATCTACATGTTCCAATTGCTCAACGGAAAGGTAAACGTCAGTGTACTTATCCCATTTCGTCTTTTGTATCGTATAATCATTTGTCTTCTTCTTCCAGTTCCTTTGTTGCATCTTGAGACTCTATCTCTATTCCTAAAACCATTCATGAAGCCTTATCTCATTATGACTGGCGTGATGCTATGATAGAGGAGATGAATGCTTTGGATGCTAATGATACTTGGACTTTAGTAGATTTGCCTGCAGGAAAAAAGGATGTCGGGTGCAAGTGGGTGTTTGCTATCAAACACAATTCTGATGGTTCTGTTGCTTGGCTTAAGGCTCGCCTAGTGGCTAAAGGCTATGCTCAAACTTATGGTGTAGATTACTTTGATACTTTTTCTCCTGTTGCTAAGCTAACATCTGTTCGATTGTTGATATCTATGGCAGCTTCTCAAACCTGGTCCTTGCATCAATTAGATATCAAAAATGCCTTCTTGCATGGTGATCTTAAGGAGGAAGCTTATATGTAGCAACCTCCTGGCTTTGTTGCTCAGGGGGAGTATGGGAAGGTATGCCATCTTAGGAAATCTATATATGGTCTGAAACAGAGTCCTAGAGCTTGGTTTGGTAAATTTAGCCTTGTAATAAAGCAGTTTGGGATGCAGAAATGCAAGTCTGATCATTCCGTTTTCTATCGGCAATCTGCATCTGGTAGTATTTTCCTGGTCGTGTATGTGGACGATATTGTTATTACTGGAAGTGACACTGAAGGGATTTCATCATTAAAAACTTTTCTTCATAATCAGTTTCACACAAAAGATCTAGGAGCTCTGAGATATTTTTTAGGGATTGAGGTAATGAGAAGTAAGAGAGGAATTTTCTTATCCGAGAGAAAATATGTGCTAGACTTGTTAGTTGAAATAGGGAAGATTGGTGCCAAGCCATGCAGTACTCCTATGATGCCTAACTCATAGCTAACGAAGGATGGAGACTTGTTTGAAGAGCCAGAGAAGTATAGACGTTTGTTTGGAAAGTTGAATTATCTTACAGTAACTCGATCTGACATTGCTCATTCAATCGGTGTCGTTAGTCAATTTATGTCATCTCCTACAGTTTAACATTGGGCCGCTTTAGAACAGATTCTATGGTATTTGAAGGGAGCTCCAGGTCTTGGGATACTTTACAGAAATCATGGACACACGAATATTGAATGTTTCTCAGATGTAGATTGGGCAGGATCTAAGATTGATCGAAGATCTATTACGGTCTATTGTGTTTTCGTTGGAGGTAATTTAGTCTCATGGAAGAGCAAGAAACAAAGTGTGGTGTTTCGGTCTAGTGTAGAATCAAAATACAGAGCTATGGCACAAGCTACTTGTGAGATCATATGGATATATCAGCTTTTAGTTGAAGTTGGCCTCAAAACGTCTATGCTAGCTAAGTTGTGGTGTGATAATCAAGCTGCCTTACATATAGCTTGTAATCCTGTATTTCATGAATGGATTAAGCATATTGAAGTTGATTGTCATTTTGTCCGTGAAAAGATATAGGAAGGTCTTATATTTACTAGACATGTGAAGACTGGAGAGCAACTAGGAGATATCTTCCCCAAATCTTTTAATGGGAATCGAGTGGATTATATGTGTAACAAGCTGGGCATGATAAATATTTATGTTCCAACTTGAGGGGTAGTGTTAAGGAAAAATTTGATAAAGAATCTGTATAGTGATTGTGTGCATGATTCTAGGCATGATAGATGATAGTTTCCATATTTAGAATAGGTAGCTTGTGTATAAATATCATAGCGTATTACCTCTGTATATGAAATATAGACACATATTGAATTACATTCTTGTTGCTTGTTTGCTTAAGAGTTTCTTTTGTATTTTTTTGAATTTCTTATTTTGGTCTTGTATGTTTCTATTTGTATTCTGCTCAAGATATTTGTCAAGTTTTTACTTTGTGGTGTTTATTCCTGCAGATAAAATCTGCAACTGTGTTTGGCAACTTAGAAACTATGAGAAAGAAACGGAAAATAGAAGAGGGAGGGAGAGAGAAAGGACTTTTCTTTATTGATCAATCACATCCAAAAAGGATCACTTTTTGCTTATATAGCTACTGACTTTAGCTACTCTCACTGACTTGACTCTCACGTGGCTCGACTAGCTAACTAATTCCCTGCACATCATCTATGGCTTGGGAGGAAAGAGGTTGCTTCAGATGTGAAGCATGAGCATCCTACAGACTTTTCTACCACGATTCCTTGTTTCCATCACCTTTAACCTTCCACTCATTCCTTGCAACAGTTCCTTGGTTATTTATTTAAGCTTGAAGAGTTTACTTGTTCTCTCTCTCTCTCTCTCTTTGTGCATGTATGTTGTCCTTTTTTTCACTTAATTTTATCTCTTTGGTTTTGCCTCCTCTCCTGATTTCCTAGTTCCTCCTGTATTCTTCCCATGTAATTGCGGGTGGTAATATGTGGTATATTCTGGGCTACATTATTTAAAATAAAAAAGATATCTAGCAAATAGCATGCTGATGCACCTACTTTTCAGACTACATATTGTACTTTTCTATTATTTAGATAATCAAAGTCTTATCACAGGGATTTTTGTCTTTCATATTTGAAATTTTGCAACCATTTAGTATTTGCTAATCTGAGATTATTTGCAGGAGGCTCATTGCTGTAGTCAGTGGGGTCATGACTTTCGTCCTGATTACAAGAACCTTGGTATCCTCAAGATTCAGTTTCCCAATATTCCTATGTTGGCATTGACTGTATGTTTTAATTGCCTTTTCCGTTAAGGAATATGAGTAGAATAAGTAGAATTGACATTTTGCAATTTTAAGGAAATTAGAATGACTTTAACTGTTTTGCAGGCAACTGCTACTCAGAAAGTCCAATATGATCTAATGGAGATGCTGCATATTCCGAAATGCATTAAATTTGTTAGCACAGTCAACAGGCCAAATCTCTTTTATATGGTAATAGTTATTTAAATCTGTTGCTTCTAGTAGTTTCTGCCTTAATAATTTTGAGCTTATCCCTAAAATTAAGTTACTCCATTTTGTAGGTACAAGAAAAGTCATCAGTTGCTAAGGTTGTTATTGATGAAATTGCTGAATTCATTCAAGAATCTTATCCAAATAATGAATCTGGGATAGTCTATTGCTTCTCTAGAAAGGAATGTGAACAGGTTTGTGGTTTTCTAGTCATTGCTTCCTTCGTGTCATTTTTGTTGCTGTTACATTGTTGTTAGTGAAAATTAGAGTAATCAATAATGCCAATTTTTCTCAGTGAAAATTAGAGAAATCAATAGTTGTAATTTTCCTAAGTCCGTGGCATTACTAATATATCTAGATTATATACTTGATTGATTTGCCTATTTATTTCATGTCCATTCTATCCCATGTTTGGTACTAAGGGGTTTATAGATATTTAGATTTGTGTTAGATTGTTGCTAGAGGAGGTTGGTGAAAGTTATCATTGGGGAAGTAGGGCAAGGTACTCACTCTATTGTAGAGGCAGCATGGGAATCAAATGCCTCATTAAAGTGACGAGGGGAATAGATAAACCCACAACTACATTAGAGAAATTTATTTTCTCTAGCACTTTCAAAGGTGCTTGGTTCATGTAAGCACAAAAGACCCTTAGAGCCTAGGTGCAAGGTGCCAAAGCATAGTGAGTGCCTTAACAAAGGCAGACACTCATTTTTAAAGTAAAATGTCTGATATTTTTATAAGAACGATTTATGACAATATTAAAAGGGCTAAATATATGGTGATATGCTTATATATTTATTCTATTAGCTATAGCACAAAGGGTATAGATAGATGTCTGTATAGTCTAATTAAAGTTCTAAATAATTCTAATAGTAAAGTGGTTAGCAAAAGAGTCAGCGAAATAATTATCAAAATATGCAAAATTGACACATGATATGAGCAATGACAACAACAAATTTTAGCAAACAATTTTCTACCATCATTCATCATGAGAACCATAATGTTTCAAATATTGCCTTAGCAACTTTTTTGAAGGATGATTTTTATGGTTAGAGGATTAAGAAGAAATTTGTTAAATTTGCTTTTATTACTAACATAATGTTGTTAAAACATTTTTTTTCCTCCCTTGTTGATCGTCTTCGAGTGCTTTTTGGTTTTCTAGACTTTGCACCTTTATAATATTGTAAAGAAATCAGAAAGTGTGCTTTCTGGGCCTGACACTTCATAGCTCATGCTTAGAGTGAAGTGTGCTTTGGTGAATATCATAGTTATTAAAGGCGCAAGGTGCACAAAGGCACAAAGGGGTCCTGTAGCCTAGGTGCAAGGCACAGGCGCGCGCCTGATTGACATAAGGCACAAAAATTTAAAAAAAAAAAAAAATTGTTCCTAACAAGCATATATAATAATATGACTATTACTATATAAGTACTTAAAACACATAACTTAGGACTAAAACAAACAAAACACACATAATAAACTTAGCAATAATGGTTTCTAATGCAAAAAAACATAAGGTTCCTACTTCCTAATCCTACTAATACTAAAAAGCGTCCATTCTTAAGACACGTATCAATTATTAAAGCACAATCAATCATCATCAAGCTCAATACTATCGTCTTCTTCATCATCATCATCAAATTCAAGTTGATAATTTCCAGTTTCCTCTTCTTCTTCATCATCTTCCTCCAAATCATTTTCTTCCTCATCTCTAAGTATTAGAGGAGGGTTGGCTCTCATATGAGAAGATGCCTTTGCCTTTTCCTTTTTCTTAGGCCTAGCACTTGAAGTGGACTAGCACTTGAAGTGGAAGTGGATATGACATTTTTGCCTCTAGTTATATATGGCTGAAATCATATAATCAGTATACCCAACTTAAAAAATGAAATTAAAACACAACTAATTAAAACTAAATTATAAATATTATAAACAATATACCCAAATCATATAATCAGTATATCCAATTCTTAATTATAACTATTAAATTATAAACAAATTATTATTACATCATAAACAAAATTCAATATACCCAATTCTTAATTATAAATTATAAATATTAAATAATGATAATATCAGAACAGCAACCAAAAAATTGCAGTTTAAATCTGGAAAATGCCCAACCAAAAAATAAGAAAATAACCAACAAATACCCAATAAAAATACCAACAAATACCCAGAAAATAAAAAAACAAATACCCGATAAAATTACCCAAATACAATAACTAAAGGACACGACCTTAAGAGTACCCAACAACTACCTAGAAAATACCTGAAAAACAGCCTAGAAAATAACCCAAAAAATACCCGATAACAATACCTAGAAATAAAAATAAAAATCTGATCTCAAATGATCAGAAACAAAGAAAAGAAGAAAAGTGTTTAAAGAAAGAGAGCAGATTTGGTATAGGTTAATCAGGATTTAAAGGGGAAAAAAAAAAAAAGAGAGATTAAAGAAGAGAGCATACCTGGCTGGTTAAAGGAAGAATCCGATCTTCTTCTTGTCTTCTTTCTTTTTTTCTTTGCGAGATAGAGGCAGGCAGTGTATTTTCTGCTTTGGTTGATAGAGGCAGCACTGATTCGTTTTCTTTTAATCTCCTTTTATTTCTTTTATTGAAATTATTGGGTGTTGGCTGGTTTATGATAAGTTAGTTTAAGCTTTTTCATGGATGGCTCAGATTATTCAGCTATTATATTTAAAAAAAAAAAAAAAAAAATACAAAACACATACTAAAGGGCCTTTTGTAACATTGCCTATAGTGCAAGGTGCACCAAGGCGCGCGCCTTTGTGACAGCGCCCGCCTTTGACATTTTAAGGCACTAGGGGGTGCGCCTTGTGCGCCTTGCACCTAAGGCGTGCCTTTAACAACTATGGTGAATATGCCTTAACTTGGAGCTAGAAAGTGCCTCAAGTAAGCCGAGATGAATGTGCCTCAAGGGTGCCTGGAGCTATGTTGCTAGAATATTTTTATGGGTGGAAATCCAACTAAAAAGCTACTTTAGGAGGTGCATTGGTACATTTAATTCGTAGGGACAAGGAAAAGAGGCTACTTTTGGGAAGTGCACCAAAAAATGTTTTCTTCCAAGGAAAATTATTTTGGGCAAGATTCATCGACATCCAAGTAAAACATTACATCTCAAATCTCACTTCTAGATACAATTCAAACCATTTCATCATCTCTATGCCATCACTTTAAACATAAAGATCAATCACATCTTTAATTATTCAACTCTGACAGAAATATTGAAGTCCAAGCTAAGCCAATGCTTGAGCCCTCGAAATAACTATATAACATGTTTTTTTTTTTAATGACCTTAATAAAGAAGGGAAAGAAAATGACAATGGCAGTTGTCCATGCTATTTGCAAGGAGAATATTTCATTAATGTTTACTGTCACCAATTGTAGGTAATTCTTGAAAAAGCTTAAGGTTTGGTACTGAAAGATTGCAAGAGAGGTTTGATACTTGGAATTAAGGTCTCTCTTGGATGCATGATTTGATTAAAGCTTCCTTATCCAATATTCCTCTCTACTATTTTTCCATGTTTATCAATTAGCTTTTGCTTTTCTGTATCCGAGTACAACCATGCTAGAGTTTTAAATATCATTATGTATCAGATTTTTAACCTATTAATATGATATTCCCTTGTTATGATACTGGTGATTTACAATCCCATATATATTTTGAATAAATTTTGTAATAAATTATTTCTTTGAATATATACTTTCTCTATAAATTATCATATACAAGACTATGATGATAGTTGAATTCATTTAACTTTATTTTATTAGCTTTGCAGAATTTGAAAAACTATTCACAATAGCAGTGAGTAATACAATTTGATTCAATATGATTTCAATACACGATTTCCGATTCCAAAACCATTTTGATTTTGTTGTTTAAAACCTTGAACCCTACTCCCCCTATTTTTGTCTTCCTCCATTCTTCTTCTTCTCCTGGCTTGTCTGATTGTTTCAACTGTCTTGAGAAGTTTCAGTATTACTAAAATAGGATGTAACAACTTTTACAATCTATATTCTACCATTTCATCATGATTTCTGAATCATGTGGGTGTATAGATGAATACTGTATCAACCATCCAAAAATTCATTACATATAGGCCAATACTATTGTATCAGCATATATTCAAGACCCTCTTGTACATGTGCACAAGGGATGACCAATTTTGAAAATATACTTTGTTGTTCTTTTTTGACATACTAGTTACTTTTGAAATTATACTAAAACTAGGACAAATGCAACTAAAAATATACTGAAAAAATAAAAACAGGAATGACTCTCCTCTTCTGGAAAAGGAAATGCTAAATACAATTTGTGATGATCCCAATAGCTTCCCTCTCTATCTCTCTCTCTGGTTCTCTTACAGGGCTTTGAAATATGCAACGCTTCCCCCTATCTTTCTTTTTCTCTCTTAGCCATCACATGTGGTAAAATATAACAATATTTCAATTTTGGCTACACTTTTTTGATTTTGTGTTTCAAGGTCTTAGCAGAGCTCCTTGCCCTCGTAGAATTAGGCTATCCTCCCTTTGTGGTTTGTTCTTTTGGTTCAACATATTTGTTTTTGGTCTAGAAAGATATGCTGGTTACTATAGAAGCATAATCCTATTTCCATTAGGCTTGTATGATATCGTGTCTTCCAAGATGCATTTGGTTATGTTTAGGTTAATTTCTTTCCTTCTTTCTTCTGCTCATTTTGTTAGCAAAAACTTTGACAAAATTTTCCCTCAAAGGGCAAACGAGGTTTAGAATTGTGATTGTATCTTGCATATGGTCAATTGGTCAAAGCCTTCTTGCCATGTTGGTAGTTGATGTGGCGTAATATGTATTAGTTTTAGATCCTAGTTAACATTTTGGAGGCCTGAAAGAGAAAGATACCCTTGATTGCGAAAGTATTCTGCATTTTTAAGAACCTAATTTCACAAAAATAAACTTCATGCTTTTAATAGAAGATCCCTAATAGTCAAGGCACTATCAAGGTTGTTATCCCATTATTTTTTTCAAGTTTTAGTCATATTTTTGAATTAGAAATGTTGACTTTACGCGTTGAAATTACTTGTTTGTTTGCATATTTGTTGCTTTTAGATATTATATGACTCTTTTTCATTCTATTGTACAACTCTAGATTTATTATAACACAAGTAACAGTTGTTTGCTTCAATTATATAAATATAGGGAGTTGTTGCAAAGCTAAAATGGTTGTGGCCACATCCTAAAATGGTGGATTTCCCATATTACCTTTTTAAAAGTAAATGATTTGCTTCCTTATTTATTTATTTTTCTTTCCCTTTGCTGGTTGTGTGGTTGTGTGCATAATAAGTATTGGAAGAATGGGTCAATTAAAAATTTTGGTTCATTCAGTCTTCTATAGTCGATCAACAATTAGCAAACTAGTAGTTGACTATAAAAGTAGAAGATGATTGAAGAAAATTGACTTAAGCGAGTAAAAACTTGGGTTTTAAACCTGATCTAGGGTGTGGCAGTGAGCAAGTGAAAGTTTCACTGGCAAGAAGTTACTGGCGTGACTGTCTGGTGATTGAGATTTTGTAGGTGTGATAGGATTGGTTGTTTGGAACAAAATTCATATGGGGATTGAGTTTGAGAGTAACAGAAAGAAACAGGTATTTCTAGCAAGGTGAAATCCATAGTGAACTAGGAACAAATAAAGATATTTTTAGGAAAAAATCAGCAAACTTGGATATATGGTTAATAATGGTCCACTGTTCATTGTTTTCCTTTTCCTCATTATGAGCTTATGTACGAGAGATAGAAAACCCCGGATTTGAGATAAGATAAACTGGTTTTTTTAAATGATGGTTTATAGGATTGTTTGTCCATCAAAGTAAGGGAGATGCTAATTTATTTATAACAAATTCTGATAATTTCTGCTTAAAATTCTAGTACTTTTGGCTTTTTCTCTTTGATTCCCCCAACATATACGGATGACATTTTTTCCATTGCAAAAGTGAACCTATTTTTCTCCATTAAAATACTAGAAAAGTGACAATGTGAGAGAGTTTAAAGGAGAGAGAAAGCATGTGGAGGCCAGGGGGAGACATTCACGATCATGTGAACAATTGAAACAATGAAAATCAAATGGGAGTATTTTAGGAAGAAAAAAACTTATCTAATTTATTGAGCTATGGTCACAACCAAAATGGCTGTGGCAATAGAAGCTCCGATTATATTTATGTATGTAATCCATTAGTCAGATATAATATAAGGTAATGGCACATCTTTTCTATTGTTGGAATAAATTTATATGCTTGATATTGTGGAGTGTTGTAGGTTGCTTCAGAGTTGCGTGATAGAGGAATTTCAGCTGATTATTACCATGCAGATGTGGATGTAAATGCTCGTGAGAAGGTTCATATGAGGTAAAAGCAATTTTCTATTCTTAGCTGTATATAATATTTTGGGTAATCAGTAATGCACTAGTTTCTCTTCGTTTACATGATTTGGTTCATATTGAAGAAGTAAACTGCATTTGCTGTTTCAGATTTTGAAACTTTTGATCCTCAGTATAATCCTAGGAAACGCCCTTCTCTTTTTCCTGTGATAAAATAACCCTATGTTACTACATTGAATTTACAAGGGAAGAACAGAGCCTCCGAAACCTTTTTGTAAAATCTAGCCCAACTAGGACTGACTAATCCATAAATCAGAGATAATTTTGACTTTTGCTGTTTCAGATTTAGAAACTCTTGATCCTCGGTATGATCCTAAGAAACATTTGTTGCCAACCAAAAAAAAAAAAAAAGAGAAAAAGAAAAGAGAGAGAGAGAGGGAGAAAAGCAAGAGAAATAGCAAAGCTTATCGGAAAGCAGTCTAAATTTGACCATGGAATTGCAAAGCAGTTGTTACAGGATTGGAGGTTAAAGACCCCAAGTGAAACTTCCAATCTTTGTTAGTGATATGGAGCAATGACAACTTTAGTTTTAAAATCAATGGAGAATAGCTCAAGTGAAATATTTAGTAGGTTGTTTGGATGTTTGTGTTAGAGCTGGAGATTGGTTGAGTGTTGTCTTTGATGAACATGATTGCTTCATAGTTACTAATGCTGTTAAAATTGTAATGCCAAAGAAAATTCAGCAATAATAATTTCAATGTACTTTTTGGAGTTCTTACATAGTGACATACTGCAGGTGGAGCAAAAATAAGTTGCAGGTCATTGTTGGTACGGTATGTGTCACTGCACTTACAATTTCTTTCTGGTATTAATATCTGCATTCGCTTCTAATAACTATCTCGTATGCCAGGTAGCATTTGGTATGGGAATCAACAAACCAGATGGTGCGTGTTAAAAGTTTACTGGTTTATCTTGTGATGCATGTCATCTGCTTCAAAATATTCCTCATGCATATCTTCTTTGGGTCGTTGCGACACTACCAATGTTTTCTTTCCTTGATGCTGATATCTAAATTTGCAATGGTTTGTAAAAACATATATGTTCTTACACTCAAAATAACTGCCTGTAGTCAGGTTTGTCATCCATCACAGCTTGAGTAAATCAATGGAAACATATTACCAGGTCTTTTTTCTTTATCCTAATCCTTTTGCCTGCTAAACTAGCCATTTTCCAGGGGATTATTCTTCCCATAGCTTCTCTTTCTCCAGGAAAGTGCTCGGGCTGGACGAGATGGAGCCCCTTCTGAATGCGTACTCTTTTTTAGGCCTGGTGATGTTCCCAGGCAGGTAAATTTATTTATTTATTTGTTATTTTAATGATTGTTTACTTCTTTTGTCATTTGATATTGCAATTTCTGATAATATTTTTGCATACCATCTTAAAACTAACACCTTTCTAATCAGAGTTCGATGGTCTTCTATGAGAATTCTGGATTGCAGAATCTTTATGACATCGTACGATATTGCCAGGTATAGTCCATGTCACTTACTGTAGGTTAAATAGTTTTAGCAGACATTATTATTTGTTGAATGCTAACAAATCTCTGTTAAAGAATGGTAGGAAATATCTTTAGCAAGTGAAGTTAGGGAATATCCCAACTGAGGGTCAATAATCTAAAAGTGGATAGCACTTATCAGGAACGGAAAAGTATGCATTTTATAGGGAGAGATGCTATGATTTAGTAGGTAAAACTCACTAAAGAATGGTTAAAGAGGAATAGGCTGTCCTTAACAAGCCTTGCTTTGAGCCCATCCTGCAAAACTTCTAAATCATCTTATCAGTATGAATATTAATTCTTAAAGTCCATCCTTTGATTTTAGAATTACTACTTTTGTTTGCTGAACTTTTTTTCTCCAGTTACTCTTTGTCCATGGTTGGGTGGGATGGTAAATGATTGAATTATGCACTTGCCAATACATAAAATTTGATTTGTTTTAGATCAATAATAATGTGATAAATGGAATGTTTATAATATTTATCATATTATTGCTGATCTAAAATATGGTTGGGTGGGATATTGATCTAATATTGATTATATTATTATTGATCTCCAGTTACTCTTTGTCTATGGTTGGGTGGGATGCTTCCCGAGGCCTATAATATTTATTTTTATTTTAGGGGTTGTTTTTTATATTGTTTTTTGAGGTGGTTTGGCAATTTTTGAAACTTTCATTTTGGTCTTTGGAGGAGAATTTGGTATGTCTAGTCATTGGAGACTTTTGCTGGTCTAAAATGAAGGATAGGGTTGCAAATGAGCCAAGCTCTGGCTAGCTCAGGGTCAACTTGTGTAATATATGAACCTTAAATTTATGGTCAGGCTTGGCTTATTTATTAATGAAAGCATTATGGCTAATTTTGTTCTTGTCTTATTATTTTCCACTCCTAATATGCCTACAAACCTTAAGCCCTTTCTTTTCACCGTCAAAAAAGCAAGATTGATTTTTTTTTTTTTTAATCTAACCTTCACTGTTGTACATGGTAACAATCTGGTGGAAAATATAAATATGTATTTGAGGATTGCTAAATACCAAAATCTATTTGTAGTTTTGTACTATGCAAAACGTTCTACATCAGACCTTCTATTAAGTTGTTCTTTGCATGCAGTCTAAAAGACAATGTCGCCGAAGTGCCTTTTTCCAACATTTTTCTGAACCCTTACAAGACTGCAATGGTATTATTGGATTTGGATATTTTTCATTGACATCTTTATGTTTTGTTTATGACTGCCTGGTCTCATTAATTCTTCCAAATTGTGAACTTTCTATCCTTTGCAGGAATGTGTGATAACTGTGCATTCTCAAGAGATGTCATGGAGATTGATGTGTCTGGTAATTTTCCTTGATCTTTTCCAAATACAAAACTTTTGTTTGCTATTTGTTTTCCAATAAATTTTTTTCATTCATGTTAGGGTTATTGGTTCTTGTTACATAGCGTAAAATTTAGTTTATCATCATCTAGTTCCTCTTCTCTTTCTGTATTTCATTTTGACAACTGATTTAATGCTTTGCCTGAAGTGATTTTAGTTTGCTTCTGTTTAAATGCATCTACATAACTTCATTGCAATGCCTTTACATTTTTTTGGGTAATCTAATTTGGCCTTCTAAGTTTAAGGTCATAATGATTGATTGTATATGCAAAGAATGGAAAAACAAAATGACCCCTATTAGAGCATCCCCAATGCATTCTTTATATATGTTAAACTCTTTATTATAAAAAGTTATTTCAAAAAATATAGCTCCAATAGACTCATTATCTTTAAAAAATAAAGAACAGAGTTGGTTTGACTTTCCACATCTAAAGAGCTAAATATCACTTTCTATTCTAACTTTAATTAATGTAATATAAGTTTCTATGCACTTTATTAAAGATAATTTTAGTACTATTTTTCTATTTGACAAACTTAAAGAATGAAAAATTAAAATAATTAATGCTTATGGGATAAAGTAAAATATAGAGTCTATTGGATTTAAATAAAATTTTCTACTTTTTATCAACCAGATGTTTTCTATTAAACAAAATGTACTCTTTGAAATAAAGAGCGCCATTGGAGATGCTCTTAGAAGTTTATTTTAATGTTTAGAATGTAATTATATTATCTCGTAAGCTTTTTAGTTTAATTCTAAACAGTTTAGTGTGTAAATGTAAATAGAGGTGGATGAGTAACTACTTTGAAAAGTTAATTCTTGAAGAAGCACTAGGAGTTGACAGGAAGCATTTAATAGACTTTTTTTTTTTTTTTTTTGAAGATAGGCGATGGTAAAATGTTATTCTGGTATCATTTACTGATTTGGGGAGGAACACTTTAGATGATATTTTGAACTTGTACTCTATTGTATGGCAAAGAAGTGCAACTATGATGAAATGGCTAGAAGGAAAGAAGAGGAGGGTGGGGTGGTTCAAAGCATGAAAAACTATCCTATTTGGAAACCCATGACAAGTTTTAATCTGAAAATAAGCGTGCATACTGCATGATAATTTGTATATAATTTGTATTTTGTCATTCAGGGATTTGTTTGGTGTTGGTTATAAATTTTTCTATTTGGGACTAATGATCCTAACAGGGCAAGGAATATTTAGGTCTCTATAATATCTAGACTACCCAATTAATTTTTTGAAGCTTTTGATGATAAAATTATGAGTATTTTCATTTGATTGTGAAGGCATGTGTATATAGTGATTTCTATTCTCTGTTTGTCCCCTTGGTCTTCCTTTTTCCTACTCTTACTTAATTATGCTGCTATAGTACCACAATTATCGTCACAGCAGTAGTGGCCTATCAGTTACCGCGTCTTTGTTTCCTTAACCCTTTTTCAATATTGCTATAACATTTCAAATACTAGGGTTAGAAATCACCCAATCTACTACTTCAGAATTTTCTTCCAAATGCTAAATTTCTTTTGTATCTATATTTTCAGGGTGCTTTCTAGGGTGCCATAATATTACTCTAGTCATAATGCTGTAAAGAGTTACGTAATGTAATGGTTGAAATTACATGAGACAATGAAAAATTTACATAACATATACTTTTTTAATAAATTGTGTATCATTTCCTTTTTCTTTGTGTAATTTGTCCATTTGTTTATGTAACTTTTCGAGAAAAAAATTTATATTCGCTGCTATAAATCATGCGACACAATGGAAATCACATTACTTGTTTGATTATGTAATTCTCCAAAATGGCGTATTTGTTCCTTTTCACCGTGTAATTTTTTCATTGGTTTATGTCACTTTTTCATGAAAAAATTAGATAATTCAATGATGATTTTTTCCATTTTAAGGTAAAAAAAAAAAAAAAAAAAGAAAAGAAAAATTTACCATAGCAGGTATTGAGGAAAATATTTCCCAAAATGTTGGTGAAATTTGTCACCATGAAGTCAGACAGTACAAGTCTTGCATTGGCCCAGGCACTAATTTAATTTTTTTTTTTTTTTCAAATTCAGAAAAAGAAAGCAATTTCACTGTTGACTGTATGCTGGCTTGTCATGTTGGCCTGCAAGACAGCTGTGGGGCTCTGGCTTGTTTGGTAGATGCTTAAGCCATTTACTATTCCTCTTTCCTCTTTTTCTTTTTGCATATCTATTAATTAGTTTGTTGGCTAAATTTTTTAATTTTTTGTGGAAATATATATTTATACATTTGTTATATATATATATATATATATATATATATATATATATATATATATATATCGCTTTCTATTTTCTTTTTTTGAAAAAGAATTTTAAAATTAGTGGTTGGGCCAGTGCAAGTCGACATTCAGTGTTGACCTGTGATGTCAGACTCCATGGTGGAAATTTCACCACCATTTTGGAAATATTTTCTGAAATATCCTATAGTGGTAATTATTTTTTTCACCTTAAAATGGAAAAAAAAAGATCCCTAATTCAATGCTGTGAAATTATTTGACTCAATGAATAAATTATAGGAGTGATGGAATGATTCGGGAACTTTGCTTATATTGTTGACTTGTTGGTTGGTGTCTCAAAGATGAGGATTAAGATGTATGAAAGTTGAGGATTAAGAATTTAACTGTTTGGTGGGTCATACATTTTTGCATGTTATGTAGTTATTTTTAGGAAGAGGAATCGTAGTTTTGTGGAACATTTTTAATTGGTTTTTGAATTTACCTCACTATCTCTACTCAGGGTCCTATTTAGGTTCTTGAATCTTGTATGATGAATTAGTTATTTTGACAGTTTTTTGTTTGTTTTTGTCTCCTTTATTCTGATTCTCATATGCTTCTCATTTAATGGAGGTGCCATTCTCCTCTTACGCTTTCTTAATGTCTGAAGTTTTTGTTTTGCTTATCCATGTGTATTTAATACATTCTCTAGATTGATATACGTTTTGACAAACCTTTTCATCTTTGAACAGAAATCGTTCATCCATTCTTTTCCTTTAATGTGTCTTTGGTATCATTCCCATTGAATGTTTATATATATATTACTAATTCCATAAAGATACTTGTCTTTCTTGGCAAATTCTGTGTATTGAGAGTTTAGTCTTTTCTTTATTGATCCCATTATTAAGAGATTGGGAGATGTCGATGGTATCTTGGTTATGATTTATAAAGGCTTCTATATATTTGGAATTTTCTACCTTTTAAACCCCTCCTCTCCCCTCTGTCTCCCCCCACCCCCAGCCCCTCCTCCTCTCTACCCTCTTTCTTCTTTCTCACTGTACATGAACTTCACACTCTGATTTGATTTGTACAAATTTCTCTTGCATGCAAATGGGCTTAGTTCTTGTTGTGGAATGGTTTTTGATGGATTTATTTTCAAATAGATTTTAGCAGATGGAATTCTTTTGGGGAGGCAATCCCTATTATTGTTTCAATGTGAATCTTTTGCATGGGAATGGGGTACAGTAATTTCTTTTGCAGTTGCATTGACTTCACTTGTTTTAGGTTTTTCCATGAAAAGGTTAGACAACAGTGCCCCTCATATAATCACAAAATGGATAGCTTTTGGGCTAGTTCTGTATGTTTCAACAGTTGTTGATATAGCAGAACATGTTGCTCACATTTGTTCGAGCATACTCAAGTCTGGTTGAGAAAGCACTTCTATGACTCATTCTATAGCATTAATTTCAGTTATCCTTGGGACATATGAAGACTGGCTTTTTTGCTTTTGTGATACAGTTAATTTTGTCAAACTGTAACTGCTGTTAATTTTCATGTTTTGTCTTTCTCATGTTTTTAGGACTGCTTCTTTGTATTTATTATTTTTTATTGTTTGTCATCAATTTAGTTCCTTCAGAATCAAATTAAAAATTATTATATGGAGATTCAGTTGTTTCCATATTGTTGTTGTTATTATTATTGATTAATTTAAAATCAATCTTCTGCTGTTGGTCTAGCTTAGTGGTTAAGTGCTTGCCTCATAATGCAGGAGATGAAGGGTTCAAACCTTGGCATGCCCCCTCCCCTCTACGAATGTCTGGTGTACCTAAAAAAAAATAAATTCTCTATCGTACATAACTTATATGAACGTTAATGAAAGGGTTGCGTGCTTGACAAGCTACTGTTGCTTTGCAGGTCATGCAAAACTTATGGTTTCTTTGGTGCAAGATATGCAAGACAGTGATCAACGAGTCACCATGCTGCAATTAGTGGACAAAATGAAAAATAAACAAAAGGAAATAGGTTTGTTCTACAGCTTGATGTTTTGTTCTATTGGGGCTGTGAATGATGATCATACACATACCACATATACAAGCCTTCTTGTTGCTTCAAGTTTTGTACACAACACAATGGAAGAGGGATGAGTTAGAGGGAGGCATGGGACAGTGGGCAATCCTACCAGGCTTTAATGCACATGCTAGGTGATGGATGTGAGGAATTATCTTAATTATAGAGAGGAAGGTCTATGATTGTTAAGGGTTTAGGTCTGTTGGCAATAAAACGTAGAGAGAAAATGATTCTTGGGAAATGTGCCAAGCCAAATGTCCCATCATGATAAAGGCTTGGCTATTTATAATGAAGGGGACAACTTTGGAGCCATTGATCAAATGCCGCGTGGCAAGATCCTAGATGAGTAAGTTTTTTAGGCCTCATTTTGCATGATAGATTTTAAATCCATGGAATATGAAACTATGGATACATGTGTTTGTTTACAAGAATAAAATCCTAGGATTTAGGATTGAAATCCATAAGGCTCATGTCTAGATAAATAATTACAATTTGATGGATTTTAGAGTAAATCTCAAATCTACTCTCAATATCCATTACAAACAAATATAATTTTAGTTTTAGGGTAAAAGTTTTGAAATATTAAAATGTTAGTATGGGTAATTTTGGAATACAAATTTTTTAGTAAAATCGATTATTTGCTTAAATCTATGAATTCGGCCAATACCTACCTCTCATGTAGGTTTTCAAAACCCTCAAAAATTAAGGATTTGAAGCATGATGGATTTTAACAAATCTATGGAATGTAGCTCAATTTTTCAAGCCAAACAACAGACTAAAATTACAATCCATGGATTTTGCAAAATCCAGCATATCAAACGATCTCTTAGAGTATTAGAAAGGTTATTAGGAAAAGACGATACTCATAGGCTTCTATTGGTGGGCCTCAGTCTAAGTCCACATCTATCGAATTCCCCTAATACGTTGCAACTAGTCCATAATTAAGCCCTATCAGAAATAAATAGTGGATAACGTGATATATGAATTTCTTGTGCATCCACAATCACATATCACATTTCTTGCCCGCTAATTCATTAGCCCTAAAATAAGAACTATAAGCTGAAATCTGATAAAAAATATTGGCCATTGAGTGTCTGAGAATGTATGGCAGTTTGTACATGCTTCTACCTCATGAGGTTAGGTAACATGCCAACTTGCATTTCCTACATGTGCAGCTGTGCACTTGTATAGCTATGCCTATTTACATTAGCATGCCCTCTGAGAGAAAGGTACATGAACCACAGTGGCTCTCTATAGTATTGGTGGATGGAGTGACTGTGCAGCAAAATTGTGGCAGCTCACAAACCTTGCGCCAAACAACCATTTTTGGGTTACAGTCATTGTTGTTAACTTCTTTCAAGGAGCCACCTTTAGTAGTTATTTATCTAATTTTCAAGCAAACTCAGCAAGACCTTTTCCACAACCCTTCTGTCACTCAAATGTTCACCAAGAAGTTTGATTCTTTTTACTATTTTCATCAATCTGTTAAGAGTATTCTTTGATAGATTCAGAATCTTTCATTCTTAGCAGCTGCAATTCCCTCCTCAAATTGAGGACTTGCATTTACCTTGTCTTTTCATTGCCTTGGAGCTCTTCCTTAATCTCGTTTCTGGCTTATTTGGCTGTTATGCTTTTCTTTAATCTCATTTCTGGCTTATTTGGCTGTTAAGCCCTTAATCTTGTTTCTGGCTTATTTGGCTGTTTCACAAGACATATTCCCCATGAAAATCACCTCAGATACAGCTAAGTGAATGAATCAAAATCACCTCAGATACAGCTGAGTGAATGAATGACAAGGCCTTGAATTTCTTGGCACATTCCTCACTATATTGCTTCATTTGAGCAACTGTGGGATTCCCTTTCAAGGGAGGTGGGTTGAGACCGAATTCCAGAGTCCATCACAAGTCAAAAGCTCTCAAATTGATTGCACATATTCAAGTGCTGTTAGGGGTTAAAAAAGCGCTTTTAGAATTTCTTTTTATCTAATTGATTGATTTTTATTATTTTTTATAAACTGCTTTTCAAATCTGCTTCTGGGAAAAACATTAATTCACCTGTTTCTACTTAAAAACTGTTATAAAAAAGTATAAAAAATTTTGTTGAAAAGTGCTTTTGGAAAACTCAATCCCAAAAGGGCTATTAGTAGTTTTCACCAATAAAAGTTGGTGGTGGAGGATTGGAAAACTTGCTTGAAGCCATAGGCTCTATCACAAGTGTTTCAGGTCTTTCAAGGGCAAGATCTTTACTTATTTTCTCTCATCCACAAACCTCTTGAAGATCAGTTAAAACTCTATAAAACTCACAAACACAGCCTCCTTAAGATGGAAGCTCTGATACCATTTGTTGGAAATGGTTGGGTAGAGAAAACTCAAACATAGCACACACACATACAAATACAGGTTTTGTAAATTGAACCTTCAAAAGAGGCAGCTTATCATTCATTACACCAATGCTGGTTGAGTGTTTGCATAGAAAGTACAAAAGTATGGGCTTAACATTGACCTATATCTTAGCCAATAATTTACTTTTGACCATACTAATTCATACTTAGCTTTTTCTCTATCTCACAAATAAACTGACTTTTTACCTAACCCCACTATCAAACTTGCTGGAACAACAAGGTTACAAAAATAATTCAAATTTCAAAATTTCCACCACTAATTAGAGAGTATCTAACTAAATTTTCAATTGTCAACATTGATTTATCATCTTATAAAACACTTTTGTCCTCAATTTAGTTTAGGGACTAAAAGTGCTAATTTTGAAATAGCAGGGACTAAAGTGTTAATTATGATAAATTTTAGGATTTTTATAGACCCATTTAACAATACAAATATTAATGAAATATTCTTTTCTCTACAGTGTGATATTTGATTGTGGACTTTTGTCCTCAAAAAAGTTTCCTTCATTCAAATGTTTATGTATAGTGAGTATAGAGAAGTGATTTAGGCATTTGTCATGGCATATAAAATATTTTAGATGTTCATAAAGGTCTAATTACAGGTGATAAGTCATAACCATAAGGGCCTATATGAGATCCTAACATTGTCATAATATACTCAGTTATCTCTTAACCTAGCTATATGAAGTTCTTTAACCATTATTACAGCTCACTATAAGTATTCCATGCCTCTCTTATGCATATCTAGCTATTAAATCTGGTACACTATTGTCATTGTTCACACCTCACACAACCTTAACGAGGCACTGCATATAAATGTGTGTATAAGTAAAATTTGATTCCACATAACAATAAAAAAAATCATTTTGGAATTAAGAGGTTTTGTATGAATCAGAATTTCATCATAAATATTGAATCATTTGATTTAATAAAATAAGATGAATGATGGTATATAATATCATTATGGTGAAGGAAATCCTACAAGTATTAGGATTCTGAGTTAAATAAAAAAATTAAGACGCAATTAAGGAATCTCATTAGCCAATAGCATTTGAAATGCCTTTAGGGTATTTTTGGGATATATAATATTGATAAATCTATTTTGTATGCAGTCTAATATATAAGTATAGTTTTTTCTCTTCAAAGTAGGTTTTTATATATGTTAGAGATTTTTTGGTTTGACAATATTTGTATTATTTTCCTCAAGTTATCATCAGGTTTATATTTTTCCCTTTTGCTGCCCAATATATTTAGACTTCTTCAAGTACTTTCCATTGTAGATACAGATAATCCATATATGTATAAAAATGTATTTTGTGTGAAATTTATCAGGTGCTAACCTTAAGAAAGAGGAGATAGAGCAGCTTGTGATACAGCTTATTCTAGAAAGGGTTTTGGTAAGAATCCTCATGTTTTGGACCTTTGAGTCCATAAATACAAACATGCTTTTTATTAAATTTTTTAATGGGTTGATTGGCAAATGAACTTGCTGACATGTACTGCAATATCATTGACAGGAGCAAAATAGTTGTTTGGGCGTTGTTTTCCTAATTTTTCCATCATGGTGTGTGTAAATGTTTAAACCTAAATGTTTCAGATGTGCAACTGGGTCTCAGCCCTAGCAAGGGAGTTGCTCTATAACATCCATTTATGGGCAATGATTTGATTTGCCATTATTAAACTTAAGGGTGCATGACCACAGTTTTTTATTTTGTGAAGATATGATCATACCTAGATGTGAGTTGAAAAGAAGTTATCCTAGGTTCTTAGCTGTATAACTAATTGTACCCAGCTTTTGATTTTTATGATCATTCTTAGGTGTCAATTGAAAAGAAATTATCAGGCCGTATAACTAATTGTGGAATTGCAGAATTCATGTAAATATTCTACGGAATAATTACAGTTCGACACCAACTAGTGAGGTTACTTTTCATATAGAATTCAAGTAAAACTAAGTGCTTGACTATTCACTAAGAAGAAATTCATCTACACTTTTGATTTGGCCTGAACCCGCAAGTTGCCACATCACTCTGCGAAATAAATAAGTTAAAGAAAAAGTAAAAATAATTACACATGTACACATGTAATGAGTTGAGGGTTGAGGTTGTGGTTATGAACAATCATCTATCATGTTGCTTTTATACAGGAATAATATGAAAAATTGTGTGATCATTTTATCCTGTCACAGGGTACAAAACACATAAAACTGTTTCAGGGAATTATGTCTCTTTTCTTTTTGAAATATGTATATTTATAGCAAAAGCTTTGCCAGTCTGTAATTTAGTTTTTCTGGTGTAGAAAGAAGAATTTCAGCATACAGCATATGCTACAAATGCTTATGTGAAGATAGGGCCTTTGGCAAAGCAGTTACTGCAAGGTATGTATGCTATCTTTGAAAGATATACATAAATCTTGGCCGTCATGTTTCTGATGTTAGATTGAATATTAAAATTTCCGCCCTATGGCTTGACATGGAGCCCCTAATTTAGTTGCAGAAGGCAGGCTAAAGGAAAACATAGGATATATTTTTTCCCCTTTTAGTATTCAGGAATTGATATTGTGATATTTATTTCATATTATTAAAGTCCATGATCCGGTATACATGTGGGCTTATAAGGGAGAAGTGTTAGAATCCATTTGCATAAAATTAATTGGCTTGTGCTAGGTCTAACATTCACTCGCTTATAAGTTCTTTATATATTTTATCACTATTCAATGTGGGATACTTCTTCTCACACACTCCGTCAAGTGCAATCGGATTTGGCCCGTGGCCTAATATCAACAAGTTGATTAACACTTGCTTACAAATGGACCTGTTAACATCTCTTCTTTAGTTTCGTTCCAAACTGGTATCATCATTAGTCTAATAACGGCAGCTTGAGCATGGGTCCTAGGATTTAGCCATGGATTTAAATTGCAGTCGTGGTCACTGTCATTTTTGCTGTCGCGATCACGTGTAAGGTATCAGGGTTGTTGTGCCAATAACGTAACAATAACGATCAACCATTACACAATTTTATAGGAAAAATTGTAAAATGAGAAAAATAACATAAATCACTAAATCTTAGAGTTATTAGTTAATAAGCGTAGTACACTATAAATAAAGATTCAACATGTATAATTTTTGACCAAAATTAATAATATAGTACAATAAGTAATGTTCATTTTCTTTTTTGGTAGAAAATCTGCCATATTCCCACTCACCTATTCTTATGTAATGTTATATAACAGATTTAACGGTTGTTATAGTTAAATAATGGCCATAACGGTTGATAATTTTATAAAAAAAAAATTTCTATTATGTTACGGTGATAACAGTAACGACAAGTTAAAATTCTTCTATCTATAACGTAACGGCCGATATTTAAATCCATAAATCCAGCCCATTTGAGTATGAAGTTTTGATACCATATTAAAGTCCATGGCCCATATACACGTAGGCTTATAGAGCAAGTGTTGGAACACACTTTCATAAAATCAATTGACTTGTGTTAGATCTAACACTTATGTATTTGTAAGTCCTTTATATATTTTATCATTATTTGATGTGGAATACTTTTCCTAACATGTGTATTTTCTTTTAAATTTTTGTCATGCATCATCCAAATCATAGTTAATTTAGGGGTTATCTGGTATCATTTATGTTTTGGTTTTTGTTGACCGATTCTAAGAATTTGTATTTTGAAAAACAGGTTGATGAAACAAGGAAAGTGGTTTTCCCTTGTTGTGACAACTTGGCTTTTTCTTTTAAATTACCACATTTAAATTTTAATAATAGTATTATTATTTTTTTTTTCCAAGTGAGAAACAAAAGCGAAAAACAACTACCACACCAAACAGGCCCTTAAGTTTCTACTTGAGAAATCTATCATCATAAAACTTGGCTGTCGGCGATAAAAAAATTTGGAAAAGAAGAAAGGGATACCAAAATTGGCTATTAGAAATGACCAGCCTTGTAAATTTGCTTGTCATAGTCACTTAAGTCTATCAAGGCTAAGGAAATTTTGCAAGGAGGTAGCAAATGCTGGACACAAATTATATTAGCTTATTCAACAGCTGTGGTGAGGCTGAAATGTTTGCTAAGCCATTCCATATTGGTTAAGTGCAAAAGTTAGTTGCAGCCTAGCATAGCATAGTGGCCTTACCACATTAGAATTTAGAAGTCAAATTTTTAGATTGGGTCTCTAATAAGGTATTATGGCTTACCCACTCAATAGATTTATATACTAGGTTAGTCTCTTTGCTTTTGATATCACTAGATTATGTGAACTATGATTCTACTAGGCTTGCATGTGAGATAATCCTTGGATAATTCCATATTAATTAATTAAACACTTCAATTTCACCTTATATTATGTATGGAGTATGGACCTCTCCATGAAACCTGCTTAGACTCTTAGGAAGAGTACTTGAACATGGTTTGAGAAGAGTAATAGTATGGAATGGGTGGCAGCTTTTGTTGGTCCATTATATCTGTTTATCAAGTGGTTCCTATGATGGTGAGTATTGGTTTCTTGGTGATTTTGTGGTAATAATAATTGGGAATTTTCATCCGAGAGAGAGCATCAATTGGATAGGCTTTTCATGCAATAGTTACTATTGTGGACCTGTGGTAACATGTCTTCATTAGCAAGGTAGTATGAGAGACATCGATGCAAGGAAAGACCTGTGACCTGTTGGATCAAATAGCTGGGTTCGAAATGGTGCTTGATTTGTGATTTGATCTCACTTGGAAACTGGAGCAAGGCCCCCTTGGTATAGCTTTCTTGAGCACACTCGAGCACAATTATGCATATTGACTTCTTGATAAATAGTTTCTTGTTTCTTCTAAGGTATTGTAGAAGCAAGTAGAAATTGAATATCCCATATATGTTTACCTGAAAAATAAGTTGGTGTCTATATCCTGTTGTTATCATGTTTTAACATATTGGATGGTTTGTTCTAATTTAGATTCTTTTTTCTTTTAATTTATTTTTTAAGAAAAGAAAAAGGAATTTTATAGTGGAAAGATGGTACTCAGGAGATTTTCCTATCTCAGTTGGGTTGCATCAACCTCTTTGCTTTAGTTATGAATGAAGCGACAAAGCATATACAAGAGGAAATCCCTTGGTGCATGATGTTTGACTATTGGTAGATGAGGTGCATGAGGGAATTCATAGGAAGCTAGAGTTGTGGAGGAGCACTTTGGATTCCAAGTGTTTTAGATTAAGTAGAACCAAGATAGAATACATGCATTGCAAGTTTGGTGACAAAGTGGGGATAAGGAGGGAGTTAGCTTGTATGCAGTGGTATTACTTCAAAGTTTCCATTTTAAATATCTAGATTCAATCATCCAAGAGATGGAGATTGTGAGGAGAATGTTAGTCATAGGATAAAAGCTGGGTGATTGAAATGGAGACTTGACACCGGAGTCTTATATGACCGTAAGATTCCAAATAAATTGAAAAGAAAATTTTACTGTATAGTAATACGATTGGCTATGTTATATGGTAGTGGGTGTTGGACAATAAAAGGACAACATGCTTCCAAGATGAGTGTTGCTGAGGTGAATGTATGATCATACTAGAATGGATAAAATACGTAATTTAACCATTAGAGAAAAAGTTGGAGTCGCATTGATTGAGGACAAGATGAGAGGAGAGATTATAATGGTTTAGGCATGTGACATGGAGATCTAGAGAGATCCCAGTTAGAAAGGTTAAGAACATCATAATAGAGGAGAGGAAGAAAAGAAGGGAGGGGTAGACGCAAACTAACTTGGAGAATAGGAATATAATATAATCTAGAAGCATTACAACTATCAGAAGATGTAAGCCAAAACCATTCAAAGTGGAAACAAATAATCCATATAGCCAACCCCAATCAATTTTGGGGTTAAGGCTGAGTTGAGTTGAGTAGTTGAGCTGGAAATGTGTGAATGGCAACTTGGAGGATTAGTAGTCCTTGCCCAAAAAAAAAAAAAAAAAAAAAAAAAAAAAAAAAAAAAAGAACAGGTAATCATGGTTTTAAATAACAGTACTTAAAACAGTTTTGGAATTGTAAAGTGTGACATGGATGACATTAAATTGGAATTTAAAGAAATTTTTATAATAATAATCTTGTTATGTGTAGTAATTTATGATGAAGAAACATACTTCATGAAATAAATTGTTACGAAAAATCAAAATTTTTGAAAATCAAATAACCAAATCTTAGTTTGGTATGATTCTTGAATCACTTGTCGCAGATTGCTCAATATCAAATCACCTGCCTAAAATTCTGATATTTAAAGCCATGCAAGCAATGCAGAAAAACAAGACTAAACGTACCGTGTAGCCAACTATATGCGAAAGTTAAAACCCATAAAACATAGTTGTCAAATCGTGAATCAAATGAAAAAGCTTTTATAGAAATTCCCAAAATTAATTAAAGATAATATATATTTATACAAAAAAAAAAAAAAAAAAAAAAAAAAAAAACAACAACAACAACAAAATGCATCAGAATGTAGAAATTCCCAAAATTAATTAAAGATAATATATATTCATAAAAAAAACAAAAACAAAATACATTAGAATTTGACATACTTCAACAAATACCTTTTTGGTGTATTGCAAGTCCATTAGCTTAGTGAAATACTAGAATAGGAATAGAAGATGCAAATGCATGCACAATTGCAAGGGTTGCTTGGTTTTGTTCAATGTTTTGGTGTGTAACAAGTTAAATCTTAGTATGTCTCTCTGAAGGGTTTAGGGGCCCTTTCTAAAGCAAGATTAAAATTAAATTTTGAGTTTTAAACCATTGGACCCTACATGTCCAAATAAGGAACATTGGCTAATTTATTTGATTAATTTGTATTTGTGTTTTGGCCCAAAGATCCTAATCCATGTTAGGGTTTAAAAAATTGGCATTAAGTATTTTGTGCATCCTTATTTCCTTATTTGATTTTATGAATTTTGATTTATAATGAAAAGTTAGTGAAATGATTGTCACATCTCGCTTTCGAGATGGACGGTCCTAGGTATGGGTAGGCGTAAGGGCATCAACCACCTGTCGAAATCGACTAAGACATAACATCAACTAGAATCCGACAGTGTCAATTGCACATCTAATGAATTCTAGGACACAAAACTCGCAAATAAACAACACTTCCAATTATTCTTCCCTTATATCCTTAGCTTCAGTAGCTAATATACACATTGACATATATTTTGGGTCATTCTTACATATCAAACTCACATATTAATAATCAATTGTACATTTATATTTATTCACATATTAATATATGATTTGTATAAACATAATTTTTCACACTTTTGTATTACACAATATAATTCTAAATACCCTAGTAACCATAGAGCATCTTGATATGCATGAGTGTTTACATACTTTACACACACACATAATGCTAAAATAAAAGAAGTCCATTGTCATTTAATCCTCGGCTTCAAGTGAGGATAAGTACTTGAGCTCATTAGACGGACTCCTATTTTCCTTTAAAAAAAAAAAATTGGAGAAATTGGGTGAGTCGAATACTCAGTGAATGTATAATATGCTACCATACTTGTGGTCCAGAATTCAAATGGCAGGAATGATAGTCGTATTGGAAAATGGCAATACAATATCAACTTGAAACAACATATGATGATATATATATATATATATATATATATATATATATATATATATATATATATATATATATATATATCAACTAAGTTGAATAATATTATTTGAGAGTAGCAAATTTCAACCAAATTTCAGTGAGGGTGAGAGCAGGGATTTTTAATGCATACTCACCTACAATCGACTAAACAACTCATGACGAGTGTCAAGCTCACAATTCATGGCCATTTGGCAAAGTAAACAACTCATGGCAACTTTTAGCTAAGTAAACAACTCAAGGCAATTTAGCAAGTGACAACTCAAGGTAATTTAGCCAAGTATACAACTTACGGCAATTTTGCCAGGTAACCATGACATAAGACATAGTAATAAAAATAAGACAACTCAAATTGGATGACAAATTCAAGCACGAAAATTATGAATAACAACTCAAGAATAGGATTCTTGAAGAATCCGAAGATAAATCAATGAATATGTCAAGTCATGATGAGTAATGAGCAAATGACTTCTACGATTCATGACAACTTCAAATGTCAAATTGGGATTAAATAATATGATCAAGAACAATATATTTTCATTAGTTTTAATGAATTTCATGAATTGGAAGAAAAAGGAACAATGGATTACAAATCACACACAAGCATAGTAACATATTAAACTCACAGTCTAGCATCCTTGCTTTCTAGCACAAGCAATATGGACCTTAGCGTCTCTGGATGCTCCTCAAATTCCTCTACACACAATGCACGTACATAATAAGTCCAATTGCACTAAACAATAATATTAAAATATTTAATACTAAAATCTGTCTATGGAATTCTCACTGGCCCAGCCGCATTATTTTTGCTGTATCTCAAGCTATACTGTCCCAATTGTCCTGATTCTTGTGGCATTGAAACCTAACACATAACATATCCAAAATTAAGCTTATTTGGAGCTTTACACAATTTATGGTGAATTTTTAAAGCCAGGTCCATTTTTGCACCAGGCAAATTGACCTTTTCTCACTATTTCTATTAAAACTCACAATGCATAAGTTCCATGCCTAATTACTTTTATAGGATAAATGTTCACATATATTATTGTTTGCATCTGCTGCTCGGTACTTGTTGGAAAAACCGACTATATGATATGAAAGAGGTTGAGAGAACTGACTAATGCTTGAATGTTAAGGAAAGACTTCAAGCAATTGATGAATATAGGGGTTAAGATTCAAAGAGGGAGCCTAAAATTAGAAGGTTGAATTGGGGCTAATTATTCTGAATGGAGAAACTGGTGGCTATTGGGAGTAGTGTGAACAGTACTCAAGTTACTGCGGCAGCAGTGAGGAGAAAATTAGGCATGCAGGCCTTCATTTATTTTTGTTCATTGGAATTTTTTAAGTGGATGAACTGCCATGGTTTGAACCCTTGACATCCTGCACTACGAGGGAAGTACTCAAACATTGGGCTACTAGACCAATGACAGTCGCACAAGCCATTCAAACTAAATAAACTTACCAAAATTTCTTTTTTTAAATCTAGGAAAATAACTTTGTTACATAGGCAAATAAAGACAGCAAGTACTATTACTACTAGGATTGGCAATCTCACATTAGCAAAATTATGTGACAATACTGATTAGGAATCACACTTTCTGAACAGGAAAGTCCCATGAAAATAAAAATTCCCAAATAAAAAAATTTACGATAAAAATCTGAATTTTCATAATTACATTTCAATGGAAGTAATCCCTAAATCTGGTTTTCATTGTATCCATCAAATATGTAGTGGTATATCCACGTCCTACAACTTTGGGTGTACAGTTTTTCATTTATTATGCATTATTATTTCTGCACAAATTAATGCTTCTATTTAATGAGATAAAATTGAAATAGAAATAAGTGTAACACAGTTGATATTTTGACAATAGCAAAAATATTAGCCTTTAGGAAGACATATTCTCATGGAATTTGGAGCTCAAAAATAAATGTGCTTTTGTATGTTGCTGCACTGATTGCTGATTAATACCTTCAGCATTCATCTTTATTTCTTTTATTGTTTTCTTCTTTCATGTACTTTTTGGGGGAGGTTTTCCTGGATTTAGAATTTGCCCACTCCTAGAGCTACATGTGATTGGTTTCAGACCCATAACCTTTTGTATCCTGTCCTTGCTCATTGTTAGGTAGAAATACCATCTGCCCATAAGACTGGCGTAGTGGAAAGTTCTTTGGCATTTTTCATGCTGATTTATTCTTTCGTTGATTGATATTTGTTTTTCCTGATATGATTCATTTTATTCTATCATTTTTACAATTTTCTGTCATATTAAGCCATGTCTTCTTGCTGTTGTCACTGATCTGTTTCTTATTAGAGGTTGAGTCAACGTAGTGGTTTACCATGCGGCAGCCATCCAAGTGCACTAACCAGAAATTATGAAAAATTTGCGGTCTCATTTACCAACAAAAGAAATGCTTCAAGTGACCTTATGCTAATTTTTTGCACTTTGCATGTAGGGAAGAAGACTGTTAAGCTTGAGATTTCTAGTAACCAGAAGAAAGCTGGCCATATGAAATCATCAAAATGCAGCATCACATTGTCTGGACTGGAGTTTAAACTTGATAAGTTGCGGAAAGAACTCTCTTCTGATCATGGGGGACTCCCTCATTCTATCTTGTCCGGTCAACAGATGAGCATGATCAATGCTCAGAAACCGAATTCAACAGAAGAGGCAAGTTTCTAATATGATCGACGTGCTTGCACTCTTTTAACAAGCTGAGACTTGAATAATATTCCAGTTATTTTAGCCCCATCAACCTGATACTAATTTTACTTTATGTAACTTATTTGCAGTTGGAGAAGGTAATTGGGAAGTTGAAGACAGAAAGATATGGAACTAGAATTCTTGAAGAAGTCAAGAAGTTCATACACTCCAATGAGCCCAATAATGACGTTCTGAATGATGAAGGGAGCGAAAGTAGACCTACCAAGAGACTGAAGATCAAGAAGGATCTTGTTGTTATTGAAAGCAGTGACGACGAATAAGTGAAGATTTGGCAGACACGTATGCAAGTAACCTTAATCTTATTCTTTTGCTCATGCTCTTGGAAAGTAATGAAATTTGGCACACTTGACCCAAGCAAGAATAGTTTCCATGTGAGGTACCATCATGTTGGATGGTTTTTGATTGTGTACATGGAGTTCTTAAAATTATGGATATTATCATTATGTCAAAGGAAATATGGGCAACCTCTTTTCCTGGCGTGGTTTTGTTCTGCTGTCGGACTACCCCCATTTCTATTGTAATATACGAGAGGAGTGAATATATATGATATCTATGATCTATATAATCAATAATATATCTCTTGAGAAGAAACTTTTGAATCGTCTATAAAGATATCAATCGATCTAAAGAAGACAAAATCAAGTCTTGCATAGATAAAATTAATTACAATATAGTTTTGATACAAGATTCATATAAACCTAACTACAAACTAAAATAAAACATAATTATAGTAAACAAAATGAAAGGTAACACAAAACCTATGGAGAAATCCCTTAGATCCAAGTAATATGTGGCTTGGATTGGCTCCCCTGTGCCTTTGATCCAAACTCTTCACACTAAATAAGAGTGTAAATGAGTTGAGTCGAGTAGAGTTTTAACTTGTTCAGGTTTGATTTTATATTTTTTTTTCAAGCTCGAAGTCGAATTTTGAATTGAGCTTGCAAATTATGTTCAAACTTAACTCACTTAAAACTCGAGCTGGACTCGTTAATAAATTATAATCAAGTTAAATTCGAGTTCGACTCATTAAGAAGTTTGTTTATACCTTATCAAAATACTTAACTTTCTAAATATTTATTTTTAATAAAATGACTATAATGAAAATACTTAAAATTAATATAAAAGTAAAAATATCAAATTGGTGAAAAAATGCAATTACAAAATTAAGTATTACATATATTACAAATATATTAATTAATAAAAAAAATATATTTTATATAGTATGGAAATATTATGTTCTGTTTTAATCAATTTGAATTAGTAAAAAGTTTATAGAAGTGTTAACATATATTTTTTGGAGTGTCAAAATTATTAAGTTAATAATAATAATAAAGCTATTTATGATCCTATTAATTGAGTTGTTTGTTAGCCTATTCATGAGTCTAATTGAGTCGAGTTTCACTTTATTCAAGCTCAGGCTCAAGATTGACTCATTTATAAAGTGATCTAAATGCGAATGAGCTTTTATCAAGTTGAATATCGAGCTCCTTGCGAATGGCTTAGCTCATTTACACTCCTAATAGCAAATTTCTAAGAACTCTCCATGGTTGTTGTTGAAAAATGAAAAGAAAAGAAAAGAAAAGAAAAACTAAAACCCAAGGAGAAATATAAGGGGAAAGAGATGATCTTCCTTCCCTCTTAAGAGTTCTTTGATGGCTATGAACCTTGGAGGCCAAAAGCAAAATGAAAAAAAGATAGTGTTGGGTGGAAATGTTTTTGACTTAGAAGTGGGAAACCACTTTAATAAATATTAGGCTTGGCATATTGGTTGTTTGGTGAATGTGTTGGTGTGGGTGTTGGAATGCAAGTTCGCAAAGATCCATGGCCAATTGGATATTGAAGCTCAAGTAGTGGCCCACTTTCACAATTGTTGGAGAGGTTGTGGTCTCTATATGGTGATGTGGTTTTGTTAGGCTCAAGTTGCAAAATTTGCTTCAACGCGTGTAAGAAATCCCACTTTCCTAAAGGAAATATTATCATGTAAGAAATCCCACTTTCCTAAAGGCAATATTATTTTATGCTCTGTTTTGTTTCAATGGCAACACTCAAGGAACTTGCAAGTAATTTTATAAAGTTGGATCGTTTTGATGGGGAAGTTTGTGAGATGGCAAAAGAGAGTTCATTTCCCTCTGGTCTATTTACAAGTTGTTTATGTACTTAACACACCAAGGCTAGAAGAGAGGGAAAATGAAACTCTTGCAGAAATTCGAAAGAGGCAAAAATGGGATACTAATGATGAAATTTGCAGAGGCCACATTCTAAATGCAATGAGTGATGCTCTATTTGATATTTATCATAATGTGGCTATTGCAAAGGAACTTTGGGAAAGATTGGAAAGTAAGTACATGTAAAAGGATGCAACAAGTAAGAAATTCATTGTCACTCATTTCAATAATTATAAAATGGTTGATTATACGCTAGTAATGGAACAATTCCATGAAATTGAAAGAATACTAAATAATTTCACTCAACATAGAATGCATATGGATGAATCTATTATTGTGTCTAACATAATCGATAAACTGCCTCCTTCATGGAAAGATTTTAAGAGAAATCTGAAACATAGAAAGGAAGATATTTCTCTTGAGCAACTTGCTAAAGAATTTCGTGCAGAATTGCAAGAAAAAACTAAAGAACAATCTACACATATCTCTAAAGTTCATATGGTTGAAGTAGGGCAGTCTGACAAGTCCTCAAATAAAATACCATTTTAGTCAAATAATGCCCAAAAGTCTTACAAAAAGAAGAAAAAGGGCAATTGCTTCTTTTGTGGTAAAGAAGGTCATTATAAGGGTGATTGTCTATTCTATAGGAAGAAGAAAGAGAAGAAGAATGCCAAAAGATCTTCCTCTAATGCAGAATGATTTCTAAAATAAATATTCTTAAGGATGAAATGGGCTGGTGGATTGATTCAGGTGCAACTCGACATGTTTGCAAGGACAAAGCTCTATTTAAGACCATGGAAAGGGTTGCCAATGGTACTGTTTTATACATGAGAAATGCTGTTGCAGCCCCAGTTTTGGGTAGTAGAATTGTGGAACTTAAGTTTACTTTTGGTAGGGTGTTAACTTTAACCAATGTGTATTATGTTCCAGAAGTAAGGAAGAACTTAGTTTTGGGTAGCATTCTTAATAAGTTTGGCTTTAAGCTTGTGTTTGAGTATGATAAGTTTGTGTTGTCTAAGGATGGCATATATGTCGGAAAATGGTACCTTTGTAACGGTATGTTTAAGTTGAATGTTGAAATTAATAATAATGCAAGTGATGTTTCTGTTTACATTGTTGATTCTCCTTACTTATGGCATAATAGGTTAGGACGTGAATTTTAAAAGAATTAGAGATATGGTTAAACTTGATTTAATACCATATATTGATGGTAATAATGTAAAATGTAACACTTGTCTGCTAATAAAGATAACCAGAAATTCTTTTCCAAAAATTGAAAGAACATCAAATTTATTAGATATAATTCATAGTGATGTTTGTGATTTGCATAACACTCCTTCTTTAGGTGGTAAGAAATATTTTATCGCGTTCATAGATGATTTTAGTAGATTTTGTTATGTTTACTTGTTACATTCTAAAAATGAAGTTATGGACAAATTCAAAATCTACAAAAATGAAGTTGAATTGCATTGTGAGACATTTATAAAATGTCTTAGGTTTGATAGGGGAGGAGAATATTATAATCCTTTATATTTTGAGTCAATGGGCATAATAAATGAAACTACTGCTTCATACACACCACAACAAAATGGTGTTGCTGAACACCAAAATCGAGTGCTAATTGAAATGGTAAATGCCATGATGTCTAATTTTGGCTTGAGCAAAGGATTTTGGGGGTGAAACAATGCTTACAACATGCCATATCTTGAATAGAGTTCCTAATAAAAGGAGCAATACAGCCCCATATGAGTTTTGGAATAATAGAAAGCCAAACTTGAACTATTTAAGAGTTTAGGAATGTTGAGTTATAGTAGAAGTACTTGAACCCAAAAGGAAAAATTTGGGTGATAGGGAGTTGAGTGCATTTTCTTAGGATATGCACACAACATTAAGACATATAGGTTTATGGTTATAGAACCTAATGGCTCAATGTCAATAAATACAGTCAATGAGTCACATGATGCCATATTTGATGAACAAAGGTTCAACTATATACCTCGATTAAAAGAAAATATACCAAAACAAGGAAGTCAAAATCTAGACAAAAGAAAGGAAGTCTTAGATAATAATGAAGAAGAAGTTATTAAACTTTGAAGGAGCAAAAGAACAAGAAGAAAACCTTTAAGGTGTGAAGAAGAATTCTTTATGTTTCTTGTAGAAGGAACAAGAGATGTAGTTAGCAATCAAATTCCATATTGCTATAATACAAAAAGTGATCCTCAAACATTTGAGCAAGCTATGAAATCACATGATGTAGCTTTCTGGAAAGAAGCAATTAATGATGAAATGGACTCAATTATAGGAAATAATACGTGGAAGTTAGTTGACCTCCCAATAGGCTCTAAACTAATAAGATGCAAGTGGATTTTCAAAAAGAAAATGAAATTTGATGGGACTATTGATAAATTTAAAGCAAGATTGGTAGTGAAAGGCTTTACACAAAAGCAAGGTATTGATTATTTTCATACTTATTCTCCAATAGTGAGAATAGTAATAATTAGAGTTCTAATTGCTCTAGCTTTCATTCATAAGATGGTCATTTATCAAATGGACATGAAAACAATGTTCTTAAATGGAGATTTGGAAGAAGAGGTCTATATGCAACAACCTGAAGGATTTGTTGTTCCTAGAAAAAAAAAGAAGGTGTGTAAACTTGTTAAGTCACTATATGGTCTAAAACAAGCACCAAAGCAATGGCACCAAAAATTTGATCAAGTTATACTTGCTAATAACTTCAAGATTAATCAATATGATAAATGTGTGTATAGCAAGTTTAGTGGTAATGATGCAATTATTATATGTCTTTATGCTGATGACATGTTAATTTTTGGTACTGACTTGAAACAAGCTGAGGATACCAAAAATTTCCTATCAAGCAACTTTGCTATGAAAGATATAGGAGAGGCATATTTTATACTTGGGATTAAGATCTTAAGAGATAACAATGGCATAATTATTACTCAGTCTCATTACATCGAGAAAGTTCTCAAAAAGTTCAATCATGTAGATTGTATCCCTGCCTCAACTCCATTTGATCCTAACATCAAGTTAACTAAAAATACGGGGAAACTAATATCATAATTAGAGTATGCCAAAGTGATATGTTGTCTAATGTATGCCATGACATGTATCAGACTTGATATAGCTTTTGCTGTTGGAAAGCTAAGTAGGTACACAAGTAATCCAAGTAACTTGCATTAGCATGCTATCAATAGAATTTTGAAGTATTTAAGGAAAACAATGAGTTATGGCATAAACTATAGTGGTTATCCTTCAGTGTTAGAAGGATATTTAGATGCAAGTTGGATTACTGATAGTGAAGATCATGTTAGCATTAGTGGTTGGGTATTTATGCTTAGAGGTGGTGCAATTTCTTGGGGTTCCAAGAAACAGACATGCATAATAGATTCCACTATGGCTTCAAAATTTATAGCATTAGTGTCAACAAGCAAAGAACCAGAATGGCTACGTGATTTGCTATATGAAATACCTTTATGGTCAAAACCAATTGCATCAATATCTATCCATTTTGATAGTGAAGCAACACTACCAAGAGCTTATAGTCATGTGTATAATGGAAAGTCTCGATATATTTGGCTGAGACATAGTTATGTAAGAGATTTAATTTCTAATGGTGTCATCACAATTGATTTTATGTGGTCAAGTCAGAATTTGGCTGATCCATTAACAAAAGCATTACCAAGAGACATGGTAAACAAGACATCAAGAGGGATGGGTCTCAAGTTCAAAGAGTCAACGTACATCATTAGAGTGGTTGCAAGCACTATTGTAACATCCTAGAAATTAGCTTTAGTTAGATAGTGAATTTTAGAATTTTAATTCGAAGTTGATATTAAGGATTTGCATAAAATTTTTGCATAGCATTTGAATATATGAAAAGTATAAGAAACCTAAGTAAAACAAAAGAGAAACATAAATGAAACCATAGTGAAACCATATATTTACCAAATTGTAAACGTACTTAAAGTACCATATTTTCTGAAATTCGTTTAGTGAAATTTATAATTTTTGAATAATAATCTAAAAGTGAATAAATACATTAATTAAAGCTTAATTAATTTTAATATTAATATTTAAAAATGTACGAAGAAGGACCAAACTGTAAATTTGTAAGGACCAAATTGCATAACTTAAAAAAATTAGAGGACTAAACTGTAATTTGGCTAAAAACCGCCCATATAACAGATTACTCCAGAATTTTCTGTACAAAAATTAGATTTTTCTCTTCTTCCTTCTCCTCTTGGCTGAACCTCTCTAACCCTTCTTCTCCATCTTTTTTCTTTCAATTTTCTTTAGAAAAATCAATGAAAACCTATAGCAAATAACCTCTTTTCATCATCCAAATTACCTCCCACCAAGAACTAAGCAAGAAATTGAAGAAGTGGAGATTGGAAGAAATATGCCATTTTAAGAAAAGCAAGGTTAGTCCACTTTTCTTGATTTTAATTCATAGAAATAGATGTTAGTGAGTGGAAAAGATGATTTAGTATGAGAATTATGTGATAGATTAGTGTATTTGGCATGGAAACTTCATAACTCTTCAAATGCACCTTAAATCAAATTGTTGCTAAAACTTTGAATTCACCTAAAAAGACTTAATAATAGTTAAATCTGATGCTTAAGGAATGGATTCCAGCAATTGGAATCATTGAATTTGAAGAAAAATACATAGGCTGCTTAAAATCATAAATTCTGCCCATATGTTCAAAGTCCCACTTCAAGGCTATTTTTTTCCAATTTTATTGCTTAAATGTGTTAGTTTAGTATCAAATAACATGGAAATAACCTTAGTTTGAATTATAGAAACTCCCTCGAAGAAACCATACTTGGCAGCACCATAGGAGGCAGAATTGCCTTTGTTTATGCTTGACTTTTTTCATAATTTTATATACTGAAATGAACCCTTTGCTTGGCCTTTAAATTCCAAATGAGTTGTGGAATATATTGTTGGCAATGTGAATTTATGTAGGGCAATTTGGGCTTCTTCCAATTTGCCCCAAAACTCTTCTAAAATGCAACCAAAGTCATGGCCACCAAGTGTTTCATAAAATGTCTCAAAGAAAATCCATGATCAAATGCCAACCAATGCTTGCTGCAAAATTGCCAAGAAAAATACCTAATATGTAAATTCCATAATGTATCATCCCTAAAGTAATAAATAGGTTATGTATGTCTAAATTGCTAATAAACATAAATGTAGTTAAATTAAACTAAAGAATTAAAGAAAACAAATTAAATGCTCAAAACAGAAAAATAAACATAAATCATGCATTTTATGCTATTAGTTTAAGTATTCTCAATAATGTTTAGTATTAAAACAATGTATTTTGCTTCTTTAGTTTCTAAGGATCAAGAAAAGGAGGTTGAGAATTAAGGCATAAAACTTTGGGTTCCATCTTTCATTGGTGAGTAATATATGCATATGCATATATATGTTTATACCAAAATAAACTTATACCCTCATATGATATTTGCTTGTGAAATGCTCCTTGATCCTTTTAAATCTGAATTGCTTCCTTTTCATTGATTCCTTCTTGCTTTGAGCTACCTTATTGCTTACATTGAATTTGTAATTGTTCATGGCAAACCTTTGAAACCTGTTTTGCTTCTTTGTAATTACATTGTTCGGCTTGTAGCACCTTGTGGTATGTTCGAATGACTTTGATTCTCTAAATGAACGTATGTTGTTTAATCCCCTTTCTTTGAATTTAATTATTGAGTAAACCCTATGATTTGATTAGATATCAAATGACAGAGCTACTCATCTGATGGAGTAGCATAAATTTTGCATCAGACATTATGCACAATGAATTATAAACCCGAGCTAAGGAGGGTTAAGCCCCTAGCCATATAGTCTGATCAACTATATGTGGAAAAAGCATGCTACCAAGATAGTAGCCTCTGCTTATTATAAATGTGTGATTAAGTGAAGTCTGTCATTTGAGAGCTAATATGATTGTCACCTTTACTTTCATGCCTTTATTTAAATTATTGCTTCTCTTGCTCTTTTATTTTTCTATATGTATATGTATGTATGCATATATGTTTCACTGGGATTTTATCTCATCATTTTAGTGGTTTATAAATTTTCAGGTGGTGAGTAGACCAGTGGTTCCAGCAAAGCTTCTCCCTCCTGCGTGGAACCTATCATGTAATATTCATATTTATTTTGATGGTTATAAATATTAGAAACTCCATGGTACTTGGTGGTTTAGTATAGTTTAGAGTGGGAATTGTAATAAATATTAAATGTATAAATTATATGTAAATTAAATGAATACTAATGAATATCAGAATATTTATTGTATTTTTTTTGTGTGGATGCTAGTTGTTTACCATAATAATCCGAGCTTCTACGGGTTTAGGTGGCTTTAGGCTTACCCAATCCGTAGGACTGTCCATCCCTAGAGCGGGATGTGACAACTATGCTAATTTATTATTACATCTCGAGTTTAATAGTGCTTGGTACTCGCATGTTAACAAAAGAAAGGGTGAGTTAAAAGTCTCTTAATAGATCTATGGACATTTTGTCAAAGTACTAAATTGCAAGGGTACTTTAGATAGATCTACCCATATGAATGTGAAGTGTGGCCGCTTCAAGGAGTTCAAGGGCTTGGCTCTAAAACATTCAATAAGGGATACGAATATAAGGCCTATAATGTGTCATACATTTATGAATAAGTATTTGTATATTAAATTATGTGTGAATGTATTTCTACAACTTGTCAATATAAATAGTTGGTTTAAAAATTTTATCTACCACATTATTTAGACTTGTTGTATTGAACTTTCACTAAGTATTGGTTCAAATCGCAAGATACCAATATTTTTGCATATAATTTATAGAAGTGAAGATGAATAATATTTGGCTATATTTTGAAATGGAGGGGGGGAGGATTGTTAAACATTTTCAAAATGATTAGTTGCCATTTATTCTTAAAAAGGTGCCAAGGAAAAATTCATATATTTTCTCATGCCTTTTCTCTAGTAGATATATCTTTTCTCCAACAAATATGTTTTTTCTCCAACAGACATGTCCTTTTGAATATAAAACTGCCAAATATTTTTCTATATATATGTCTTCTTTTCTTTTACAAGGAAGGAAGAAAACATAGAAAGCACTTTTAAAAATACAACTACTTTTTCCTTGTTCTAATTTCACAAAATCAAGTGCAATTAGGGTCCTCATTGTATCCTAGAGGAAAACTGAATATAGTGCGAATATTACCTTTAAGAAAAAGGGATTCCTTGTAAGCCTTGAAGCAGATTTTGTAACTTGAATTTTTCTAACAACAAGGACACAAATAAGGATCAAAGAAGCACCAAAAACAAAGAAGAAATGAAAGCAGAGCCATGAGGCCCTACTATAGGGCCATATAGGAGGGCTCTACTAAGAGTCATATGGCTTTGTTGGGTAGGGCTAGGCTTGGGTTACTACCTATTTTTGTTAGTACATTGATGTGTTCATTATTCTAGGGTCTTTTTATTGTGAAAGGGTCCTAAAATATGCATATTTCTAGGTTTAAATTGATTTAAGTGAGTGTCTAAATCAAATATGAAGGTGGCAGTAGCTTGTTACAAAGAATCAAAATAACAAACAAGAATCTAATTATATGGCAAATTGCTCCCAGGCTTATTTCTTTCTTGAAGGAATAGTAGAGCCAAACGTAGCGAAAGCAAGGTGGTGGGGTGAAATTTCAAACATTTTAAAATTTTACTTCACCCACTTTGGTCCAAAATTCATTCAAGCAATCAATTAATTTGTGTGTAAAACACATATGCATAGAAAGAAGAAGGAAGAGTAATCATATTACCTCTTGAAGGTTCCTTCTTTCTTTAACAAAGAACTTTCCAAGTGTGAAGTCTCTAGATCATCCATACCTAGTTCACCTTTAAGTTTCCATTTGGTTTCTTTGGTGTTCTTGAATCCCTCTCTTGGTTACCCAAATTTGATTCAAGATTTTCCCTCAAAAATCTTTATGAAGTTAAGGTTTCTCTTTGATTTGTTTTAGACTAAGCTCATTTTCAATTTGTAAGCATTTATTCTTTCACAAAGAACAAAGAAAAGAATTGAAAATCAAAAGAAAAATTGAAGATCTTTATCTTTTCTTTCTCTCTCTCAACTTCTCTCTAAAAGCTTTAAAAATGAAAAATTATGTTCAACTCTTTTTTTTGAAAAAAATGAACATAAACTCTTTTATGTACATCTTTCTCAAGACTTAACTCTTAAGTCTTCATAAAGACTTAAATGCCCTTTTAACTCATCATTTGGTGAAAGGGCAAAGGTGGACTTTACTTCTTCAAATGGTGAAATGACCATTTTATCCTTTAGGAGCAAAATGGATATTTCCATTAGCTAAAAGATGTAATTACAATTTTAACTTTAGTAGAAAATTCTCTAATCCCTAAATCTATCACATGGGTTTATGAATAGTGAATTTTCTCTAACCCCCTAAATTGCCTCTTTTCCATATCACATATGAGCATAAGCTATATCTCATATGTTAAGGGTTTTCACTAAGCTCAAAATTAAGTTTTTGATTTAATCCAAATCATTTTTCAATTTAATCTTTCTCATTTGCATCACATACAAATTAAAATTTAATTGAATCAAAATCCTTTTAAATTTAACATCAAGACATGCTAGGGTCCTTGTAAGTTTAATTACATGTATAATCATTTTACCACTAATCAATTAATTAAACACTTTAATTAATTATTATGGTAAACCTTTTATACTTGAAAGGTGATTACTATTGGGTGTGTGACTTTCTAGGTTCATGTCTAATTAGTAATGAAAATGAGAAAATATTTTTCTCTACTAATGTGAAATCTCACTCTCAAGCTCTCTTCTCACTCTTATATGTTTACTAGTAACCTTGTTTTTTTTTTTTTTTTTGTTAGTGGAAAAATTTGTATATGTCCACTCACTTATGCAGATTTTTCCCTTCTCATGCATGTATTATGTCCTCTCATAACTAAGATAGTGGGGAAGAAAGATGAGTTGATTGTCTTATCAATTCATCTTTGTCTCCCACTATATGAGAGGAAAATACAAAGATGCCCAAAAGAGTTAGTGGTTATCTCTAACCCCTAGACTCTCTCTCTCTTCCATATCTTATATTGACTTAGGTTTTAGTCGATGCAATCCCTAAATCTATCATATTGGTCAAGTTTATTGCCAAGCCTATATGCAAACCCAATTAGATTTAGTCCAAAACTATTTCAATTTAGTCCTCACTATTTGCATCACATATAAATCATGAATTAATTGAAATAAACCCTTTATGAATTAAACTTCAAGACATGCTAGGGTCTTTGTAAATTTAACTACAAGCTTAATTCAATTATCATTAATGAATTAATTAAACACTTTAATTAATTATTAATATAATTCTCAATCTTTGATTGGTGAATGCTTTATGATGTGTGACTTACTAGGTTCATGTTCTAATTAGCAATGGATAGAGAAAACTCCTTTCTCACCTAATATGAAATCCCCATTTTACACTTAGTCTCATAAGTCATGAGGGATGCCTAGCACAACATATCATAACTACCTAATTAGAAATAAATGTCAGTGAACATATACACGAACATTATATAGACCTTTGATCATAATTATCATGCACTCAAATCCCTCCATTATGGATTCCTAATCTTAGCTAAGGTCATGGATTAGTCAAACCCTATATGCTTCGATCATATGATTTCATCTCTGTTCTAGTTCTTGATAAACTTGATTCCTACTAGAAACTCTTTTTTAGTGATTCTCATCCGCCTTGTCCAAGGACTTGTATATCAAGAACAACTACATGTCATAAGATTCCTTCCTTGTTTACTGAAGTTAATGGATTCTTTCTCAGAGATCACATACCTCAACATATCACTAGTTAGGGCCATAATATGCCATATACCTTTGCATGAATAGCATCAGTGTATAAGCAGTAATAAATCCTAACCACCAATATGTTAGGTAATGTATCGCCACACATCAAAGGATTATATGCACAATTATGACCTAGATGATGACATGTTGACTAGTGGTAAAATCCCATGTATTCATCATATGATATCACTGTTCAACTCACTCATCTTTATGAGACTTCACATATTGTCATGACATTATATGTCTTGTCACATCCCAACTTATGAGATATGACGTTCCTAGAATATAGGGAGACATAAGGTCATCCATGCCCATAAAACCCTCTCATGCATGGTTAAACACTACCTAGGATTGTACCAAAATCACATGCATAAACTTGAATAACCAATAACAAAGGAAATCCTTAACTAGTGGAAGAATAGTTTAAAAATACTTTAAATACAATCTATAAGAAAAGAACATTTAAGACTCCAAATAATCATCAAATAAATATTGTTCAAAAAATAAAATTCCTGGAGCATCTAAGAGCGACTCTCCATATCATAATATGTAAAATGACTTAGACAAGGAATCTCCCAAGCAGAGTAGATTACTTGAGCTATCACCTTGCCTCCTCATAATACTCACCTGAAACCACACAAGGAAAATGGTGAGATAGATGATCTCAATGAGGAAACCATAAAAAAACTTGTACAATAACACATATCCCTTTAGAAGGGTTCATAGTTCATAGATCATAGTTCATAGTTAATAATTCATAGTTCATAGCTTGGATTTAACAAGGTTTGCTGAAATCAATTTGTAACTTTTAGAGTGATGGTTGTTGCCTTATTCACTCGAGCATGAAATGGAGAGGTGGCCTCATACCAAATTCCAACTCCCAACTTGCAAAGAAATGTGAAGCTGATCAGGCTCCATGGCTAAAACCACCCTTTCTAACTGAGGTGGATACTCTGCCCCTATCCATCAGGTTAAGACCATGTGTACAGGTTCTGATGATTTCCCGTATTAACACAAAGGGTTCATGGGTATCATAGCCAAAGCTAATGACAATCACTTGTAATAATAGCATTAAAAAGTACAATCACATGTATAATAGTAGCAATAGAAGTTTAGCTTATTGAACAAAGGATAAACAACAGTGTGGTTCTAGAAAGAATGTAAGGTAAAGCAATAATAACAAAGGCTCTTTTCTTATCATTGAATGGTCAATAATAGTTTTGGACCAATTATCCTTTAGCGACCTAAGCTTATCAAAGAAATCATATAATTATAATTTATGATAGAAAGGAACTTGGGTTTCAAGAATCTCAAAGGTTCACAATCATGATAACTTGTGCTTATAACATGAACATGATGTTTACTTACCTTGTGTTTCCTTAGCTCTTAATGCTTGTAGCCCTTGCACTTCTAACTATCCCTAAGCTCAAACATAATATTATAGTTCAATACTTAGCATTGGCTTAACATCATGCTATCCTATCCCATAACTATCCCATGCACATATATCATTCACATATACTTGGAGTTGCACTTAGAAGTGCACTCATCACTTGTACATAACATGTTGACTTTTTAAGTCCTACATACTTTGCCTTCTTAGGCTCACATAAATTCACATAATAGTTCATGTCAAGACTTTTCTAAAGCCAAACACAATAAATCATAATCTTAATATCAATTTAATTCAACTTCCAACTTGGTACCTTTAATGCTTTCCATATATATCAACTTAATAAGTAAACCTTAAAAAGTCATGCTTATTCCCTTTGGACTGAATCATATAATCAATCCTATAGGCAAATTAAGATCATTAATTCACAATTAACACATCATAAAACTCAATTCACATGCTACTTAACCATGTGCACATATTAGCCAAACATGTCATTAGGGTTTCGGAAAACCTAGGTAGGCCGAACCACTCTAGGAGATTCCTAGAGTTACTCCTTCAATCATCATGTAATTAAATCATGTACCATTCATATACACACATCAACAATCATTGAAATGGACCTTACAAAAATTATAGGCCTTAGGGTCAAAATTCCAAGTATGGTTGAACCATCCTCACCATGGGCTTTTTCTTGTTTTTCATACTTTTTGATCATTACAGTAATATGTAAACATATGATTTAAATCAATATTTTTGATGTAAATATAATAAAAATCATTTTAGAATATAAATATACACAAATCGCCTTCTCCCCCCCCCCTCCCCCCCCTCCCCCCTCTCTTAATGAACATATGTATGAAAATTCTAACTTTTAGGTTTTACGGTATTTAAAATAAAATATTTTGCTTCTTATTTTCATTAAAATTCTCCCAAAAATATTTAATTTAAAATATTTTAAAAATGCTCAAAAATTATTTTATGCTTAAAAATTGCTTTGTCCATGAAAATTCACTTTGTATGCAATAAATCATTTTATACATTTGCACTTCACATAAATCACCTATTTCATATTCAAAATTCATATTATGCATATTAGAACTAGTCTAACATGCTACTTGCTCATAAATCACATAGCACATGAAATTTCATGAAAGTACACATTTTGTCATAATAGTCCTAAATTCAAGCAACTTGTCATGAAACTCCTAGCATGGGTATAGGTTGTTACATTCTCCCCCCTTAAAAGAAATTATTCCTCAAATTTAGATACTTACTCATACGTTCTCCAAAAGCTTGGGATGCTTTTGCCACATCCCTTCCTCGGCTTTCCAAGTACACTCGTCCATTCTATGATTATGCCAGTGAACCTTGGTCATAGGTATCTCCTTGTTCCTTAATCTTTTCAATTGTTGATCCATTATGACTATTGGTATCTCTTCATAAGATAGTTGCTCATCTATTGCAATATCTGGCATTGACAGAACATGGGATGGATCCAACACATACTTCCTCAACATTGAGAGTGAAATACCTAGTGTACATATGCCAGAGTTGGGGGTAAGGAAAGTCTATAAGACACTTCCCCAACCTTATCCAAGATCTTAAAAGGAACAACAAAAAGAGGTGATAACTTTTTATAACAACCCGCACCTACCATAGGAGTTTCGTGACAACTTACTTGAATTTAGAGCTATTATGGAAAATATGTGCTTTTATGAAAATTCATTTGTTATGTGATTGATGAGTATGTGGTATGTTAGATTAGTTTTAATATGCATAATATGAATTATTATTTTGAAATAAGTGATTTATATGAACTGCATAAGCATAACATGATTTATTGCATGTAAAGTGAATTTTCATGCACAAAGCGATTTTTAAGCAAAAATAATTTTTATGAGCATTTTTAAAATATTTTTAAATAAGTTTTTTTTTTGGGGGGAATTTCAATGAAAATAATGAGAAAAATATTTTATTTTTAATTACCTATAATCAGCCCATAAATAAAATTAAAAGGCCCAACTCACTAAAGCCCAATACACCAAAACACTCCTAACCTAGCTCATTAATAGCAAACTTGTAATTTCGCCAAAAATCCTAAAATAAAACCAAAAATTTGGCCAGTCATATTATAGCAGTCACCATTCTATTTTTCATCATATTTTCTATAGAAAATTCTCTCAACCGAAATTCACAAGTTGCTTTCAAACCTTGCGATTTTGTGATTGTTTTCATTAGTTTTTCTTTCTTTTCAATCTATTATTTGATTTTTATGAAAGTAACCATGAGAAATCTATTTGGGACTATATATTTAATATTTTTCTTCTTAATAAATTCTACCTAGGTGTTTTGTTTGAAGGAGAAACTAATTTTTAACTGTAAACACAACTCTTTCCTTGTGAATCCATCAAAGGTGAACCTTAAAATCCAAAGTTAGAATTTTCATGCAATTATTTATGGGGAGCATTTGATTTATTTATTTTTGTGTTATAAATTGATTTTTGTTGTGTTTAGATGAAAAATAATAATTTAAATTATATTTTTGTATATTATTGTAATGATCAGAAAGTATGGAAAACAAGAAAATTCATAGTTTTTATCCTAAAACTTAAAAGTTGGAATTTTCATGTGTATAAACTAGAAGGAGGAGTTGATTCCTGAATTAATGTGTTCTAAAATGATTTTTGTCATGTTTACATGAAAAATATTGATTTAAGTCATATTTTTGCATATTACTGTAATGAACGGAAAGTGCGAAAAGTAAGAAAGTTCATGTTTTCCATGAAAGTATGTATTCAGCCTACATTGGGATTTTGATCCCAATGTCTATAATTTGTGACTAATATATTTTAATGATTGTTGACATGTATACATGAATGATAAATGATTTAATTGCATGTTAGTTGAAGGAATAAATCTAGACAAAGCCTAGAGACAATTTGGCCTACCTAGGATTTCCCAACCTTACTATTATGTTATGATTAACATGTGTATATGATTAAGTATCATGTGAATTAAGCCTTATGATGTGTGTTAATGACCTTCAATTGGCTATGGGATTGATTGCATGATTTGGTCAAAGGGATGAGCATGACTCTTTAAGGTTATTTGTTAAGTTGATATATACAGAAAGTGTTAAGTGTACTAAGTTGAATGTTAAATTGAATTGATATTAAAATCACGATATATTTATGTTTGACTTTGGAAAATTCATAGCATTAGTTATAATGTGATTTTATATGAGTGTAAGAAGGCTAAGTGTGCAATACTATAAATGTCAACATGTTATATACAAGTGATGAGTGCACTTTTAAGTGCAACTCCAAGTATATGTGAATGATATATGTGCATGGTAATTATGGGATAGGATAGCATGATGATTAAGAAAATGCTAAGTATTGAATTATAATGTTATGTTAGAGCTTGAGAAGTATTAGAAGTTCAAGGGCTATAGCAATTAGGAGCTAAGGAACTATAAGGTGAGTAAACATTATGTTCATGTTACAAGTACAAGTTATCAAGATATGTGAACCTTTGTGAATCTTGAAACCCAAGTTCCTTTCCATTTTCAATTATGACTATATGATTTCTTTGTTAAGTTTGGGTTGCCAAAGGACAATTGGTCCAAAACTATTTTTGATTATTTAATGATAATAAAGAACCCTTATGAATTATTACATTACCTTACTTTCTTTTTGGAACCATACTGTTATTTATCTTTTGTTCAACAAGTTAAATTGCTATTGCTATTATGTTATATGTGATTGCATTCTTCAATGCTATTATTATAATGTTATGTTAGAGCTTGATGAGTATTAGAAGTTCAAGGGCTACAATAATTAGGAGCTAAGGAACCATAAGGTGAGTAAATATGATATTCATGTTACAAGTACAAGTTATCAAGATATATGAACCTTTGAGAATCTTGAAACCCAAGTTCCTTTCCATTTTCAATGATGACTATATGATTTCTTTTTTAAGCTTGGGTTGTTAAAAGACAATTGGTCCAAAACCATTTTTGATTGTTCAATGATAATAAAGAACATTTATAAATTATTCCCTTACCTTACTTTCTTTTTGGAACCACACTGTTATTTATTTTTTGTTCAATAAGTTAAATTGCTATTGCTATTATGTTACATGTGATTGCATTCTTCAATGCTATTATTATAAGTGATTGCTATTAGCTCTAGCTATGGTATCTATGAACCCTTTATGTAGAAATCCTCATGCTGATGTGGGTAATCATCGGTACTTGTGCACATGGTCTTAACCCAATGGATAGGGGTAGTGTATCCACCTCAGCTAGAAGGGGCAGTTCTAGCTATGGAGCCTGATCAGTTTCATGACTGTTTACAAGTTACAAGTTGGGAGTTGGAATTTGGTATGATGCCACTTCTCTCTTGAGTGAATAAGGCAATAACTTTACAAGTTTACAAGTTACAAGTTGATTTTCGTGAACCTTGCTCATTTGCAAACCATGATTTATGAAGTTTGAACCCTTATAAAGGGATTTGTGTTATTTTAGAAGTTTTATTGTTTACTCATTGAGATCATCAATCTTACCCCTTTTTCTTGTGTGGTTTTAAGTGAGCATTTTGAGGAGGCAAGGTGATCGCTCAAGCAACCTACTGGGCTTGGGAAATTTTCTTGTCAAAGTATATTACCGTACTATAATTTCATGAGTTTCTAGACGCTCTGTGAGTTCTTGTTTTGCGAGTTTTATTTGGAATATTACTCATTTAATGATTTATTTGGAGTCTTAAAATGTTCTTTTCTATGGATTGTATTTAAAGTATGTTTTAACTATTCTTTTGCAACTTAAGGTTTTTCTTATAAATGGTTTAATTAAGTTAATGCATGAGGTTTAGGTATGATTCTAGGTATTGTTTATATGTATATGAGTGGGTTTTATGGGTGTGGGTGACCTTATGTCTCCTTATGTTCTAGGACTGTCATATCTTCGAAATTAGGATATGACACTTTCCTTTCCTACCAAACCTTATGACTCATTTCATTGGGGAAACCTTTAAAAAAATGTGATCTCCCACAGTGAAATGGACATCTTTTCTCTTAGGATCCGCATTACTCTTTTGTTGATTGAAGGCCATTTTCAGCCAATCTTTTGTCAATGCTACTTTCTCATTAGTCTCCTTAAGCAATTTTGACATCTTCGCATATTTGTCTCTAGGCTCAACCCAACAAACTAGAGAATGACATTTCCTTCCATACAAGGCTTTGTATGGTTCCATGTCAATGGACAAATGATAGTTGTTATTATAGGCAAACTCGATCAAAGGTAGGTACTTATCCCATCTACCACTAAAATCCAGGACTTACATTCTTAACATGTCTTCTAGTGTCTAAATTATCCTTTTGGAATGCCCATCCGTCTGAGGGTGAAACACAGTACTGAAGTCCAATTGCATTCCCAATACTTCTTATAACTTTTACAGAACCTTGAGGTGAATTGAGTGCCTTAGTTCGAGATGATGGACATCGGTACTTTGTGTAGTCTCATGATCTCGTCTGTACAACTGTGCATACTGGGATGTAGAGTATATGGTCTTAACTTCCAAGAAATGGGCAGACTTTGTTAGTCAGTCAACTATGACCCATACAGAGTCGTATCCTTTAGAGGTCCTAGGTAAACCAACTATAAAATCCATAGTGATATGCTCCCACTTCCACTTAAACTCCTTAGCAGTGACTGAATCTTGACCTTGGCCAAGATGATAGATAAGGCCAAGATAGTGTAAAAGGGATATAAGGTTGAGAGAGATGAACAAGCTGAATGGGAGCAAAAGGGGAAGCACAAGAGCAAGGGGTATGTAGGCCAATATAGGGGAGAAGGAGGTTTGGGAAAGGAACTATCGTTAGCAATTTCAACACCTGGACAGCAGAATGGTCAAGCTAAGTAGAATTTCCCCACTTATGGCCAATGTGGAAAGAAACATCCTAGAGTGTGCTGAAGAATCTCTGTTGCATGCTTAAAGTGTGGGCAAATGGATCACTTCATTAAGGACTGCCCTTAAAAAAGGAATACGAGAAATGCGACCTCAACACCTCCATAACCTAGACCATTCCAACCCCAAGGACAAGGAGCCAAGAATAAAAGCTCAGCTACTGAAAATGCGTTGGCAATAGAAAATAAGAGCAAGGGTGGTGTTCTGGCATTGAATTAGCATGAGGCCTGCGCTTCGCAGACTGCCATCATAGGTATCATTACTATTTAAAATTCTAGTGTAAGATGCTTGATTGATTCTAGTGCTACACATTCTTTTGTATCACTATGCTTTGCTAAGAGTCTTGGTAGAAATAAGAAATTAATGATTGAACCTTTAGTAGTGTCAACTCCTTTAAGAGAAGTGATGGAAGTGAAATATGTGTTTAAGGATTGTGAGGTAGCCATTGATGGACAAAAACTTCGTGTAGAATTGTTAGAACTTGATGTGCAAGAGTTTGACGTAATCTTAGGAATGGACTGGCTTTATGAGCATGGAACCCATATCGACTATAGAGAGAAGTTAATGGAATTTTGACCTGAGGATGGGGAGGAGTTTAAGTATCAATGAGATAGGAATGAGAACCTTCTGAATTTGATATTAACCTTAGGAGCAAGGAGGATGTTAAGGAAAGGATACCAAGCATACCTAGCTCACATATTCAGTGCTAATAAAGAGGCTGCTATTCATGGCAAGAGCACACTAAGGGTGGATGAATTCATGGACTTCTTTCTAGAAGATCTACCTAGAATACCAACAGATCGTGAGATCGAGTTCAACATCAAGCTGCTACTGGGCACGTAGCCTATCGATACCACCATATCATATAGCACCAGTGGAGTTGAAAGAATTAGAGATGTAATTGCATGATCTACTCGACAAGGTTTTATTCGACTGAGTGGTTCACCATGGGGCACTCTAATGCTATTCATAAAGAAGAAGGATGGCTCATTCTGGATGTGCATCGATTACTGCTAGCTCAACAAAGTCACCATGAAGAATAAGTATCCTTTGCCAATGACAGATGATCATTTTGGTCAACTGCAAGGAGTTGGCTACTTCTTCAAGATAGACTTAAGATCTGGCTATCATCAACTAAAGATCCGTGTAGAAGACATCTACAAGACTACTTTTCATATAAGATACGGTGATTATAAGTTCATGATCCTACCATTTAGTCTAACGAATGTGCTTGCTGCTTTTATGGACTTGATGAATCGAGTATTCAGACCATTCATTAATAAGTTTATGATTGTGTTCATCAATGACATTCTAATTTACTCTAAGAGTAAAGAATAGCATGAAGAGCATCTGAGGATCGTGTTGTAGATGTTACGCGATCACTAGCTTTACGCGAAGCTATCTAAGTGTGAATTTTGGATAGAGTCTGTTAATTTTCTTGGGAATGTGTTAAGGAAGGAGGGAATCTAAGTTGATCCTAAGAAAGTTGAAGCAGTAGCCAATTGGCCATGACCCACAACAGTTTTTGAAGTTCAGAGTTTCTTAGGCATGGCCAGCTATTATCGTAGATTTGTATAGGACTTCTTTAAGTTAGCATCATGATTGATGAAGTTAACCAGAAAACAAGTTAAGTTTAATTGAGAGGAGTCCTATGATGAGAGCTTTCAAAAGCTCAAGAAGTGCTTGATATCAGCTCCGATTTTGGCCTTACCCGGAGGTGAGGAAGGATTCATAGTCTATTGCGATGCCTCGAGAGTAGGACTTGGATGTGTCCTGATGCAAAATGGTAAATTCATCATGTATCCATCATGACAACATAAGAAGCATGAAGTAAACTACCTTACTTATGACTTGGAGTTAGCTGCGATAGTGTTCGCTCTTAAGATTTGGAGACACTACATGTATAAGACAAAGTGCAAGATCTATACAGATCATAAGAGTCTTCAGTACATCTTGAGCCTAAGAGACCTCAACCTGAGGTAGAGGAGATGGGTTGAACTATTGAAGGATTATGGCTATCAGATTCTCTACCATCTAAGAAAGGCAAACATGGTAGCAGATGCCTTGAGTCAAAAATCGATGGGAAGCCTACCCCATGTCGCTGTATGAAAGAGGCTGATCGTAAAGGAATTAAAGGGATTGCTTAGTTAGGGCTTGAGGCTATAGTTTAGAGAATCGCAAGCTTTAATGGCTCATTTTTTAGTGAAGTCAAAGTTAGTGGAGGAGATAAAGGCATCATAGGATAAGGACCCACACTTGGTTAAGTTAAAGGATGAGACAAAGGAAGGAAAAAACCCTAAATTCAAAGTGGTCGATGGGATTCTAAAGTATGGAAAGAGAGTATGTGTGCTTGATGTCAATGGACTAAAGGAAAGGATACTGAGGGAAGCACATCAAACACCTTACTATGCTCATCCCAAAACTACCAGGATATATCATGATGTGAGAGCTAATTATTGGTAGCCTGGACTAAAGAAAAATGTGGCTAAGTTTATAACATCATGCCTGACTTACCAATAAGTCAAGTATGAGCATCAATGACCCTTCGAATTACTGCCAAAGATTAAGTTACTTGAGTGGAAGTGGGAGCGCATCATGATGGACTTTGTAGTTGGGTTACCTAGAACCTCTAAAGGTTATGACTCTATATGGGTCATAATGGACTGACTGACAAAGTCTGTTCATTTTCTAGAAGTTTGGACTACATACTCTGCAGCTCAGTATGTGCGACTATACATTGATGAGATCATGAAACTACACGGAGTATTGATTTTTATCATCTCGGATCAAGGCACTCAGTTCACCTCGAGGTTTTTGCAAAAGTTGCAAGAAGCATTGGGATTGCAATTGGACTTCAGTACCGTGTTCCACCCTCAGACAAATGGACAGTCCAAAAGGACAATCCAGACACTTAAAGACATGTTAAGAATGTGTGTCCTAGATTTTGGTGGTAGTTGGAATAAGTACCTACCTCTAATTGAATTTGCCTATAATAATAGTTATCATTTGTCTATCGGTATGGTACCATATGAAGCATTATATGGGAGGAAATGTCGTTCTCTAGTTTGTTGGGTTTAGCCTAGAGACAAATATGTGGAGATGCTAAAATTGCTTAAGAGACTACCGAGAAGGTACCTTTGACTCAAGATTGACTGAAAACAGCCTTCAGTTGACAAAAGAGCTATGCAGACCCTAAGTGGAAGGATGTACATTTTGCCATGGGAGATCACTTGAAAGTCTCCCCAGTGAAAGGTGTCATAAGATTTGGCAAAAGAGGAAAGCTATCGTTTTGCTTTTTGGGTCCTTTTAAGATCTTGGATAAGTTTGGGGAAGTGTCTTATAGACTTGCCTTACCCCCAACTACGGCGCATGTGCACCTGGTTTTCCACATCTCAATATTAAAGAGATATGTGTCGAATCCATTCCATGTTTTGTCGCTGCCAGACATCACAACAGATGAGCAATTGTCCTATGATGAATTACCAATAGCCAAAGTGGATCAACAAGTGAAAAGGTTAAGAAACAAGGAAATACCCATGATCAAGGTTCAATGGCGAAATTAAGGGATAGACAAGTGTACTTGGGAAGTTGAGGAGGAGATGCAATAGAAGCATCCACAGCTTTTCAAGAGCACATAAGTAAGTTTCTAAATTTGAAGAAGAATTTCTTTTAAGGGGGGAGAATGTAACGACCCATACCCATCCTAGAAGTTTCGTGACAATTTACTTAAATTTAAAACTATTAGGACTAAGTGTGTGCTTTTATGAAATTTCATGTGTTATGTGATTGATGAGTATGTGGCATGTTAGATTAGCTCTAATATGCATAATATGAATTATTATGGTGAAATAAGTGATTTATATGAAGTGCATAAGCATAAAATAATTTACTGCATATAAATTGAATTTTCATGTACAAAATGATTTTTAAGCATAAAATAATTTTTATGAGCATTTTTAAAATATTTTAAAATAAATATTTTGAGGAGAATTTTAATAAAAATAATAAGAAAAATATCTTATTTTTAATTACCTATAATCAGCTCATAAATTAAATAAAAGGCCTAATTTCCCAAAAGCCCACTACACCAAAATACTCCTAACCTAGCTCATTAATGGCAAACTTGTAATTTGTCAAAACCCTACATATATTAAGCTAAAATTCGGCCACCGAAAGGAGACAACCACCATTTTGTTATTCTTCAGAATTTTTATAGAAAAGCTCTCTCAAAAATATTCTCTCAACTGAAATTCACAAGGTGCCTTTAAACCTTGCGATTTCGTGATTGTTTTTGTAAGTTTTTCTATCCTTTCAATTTACTATTTGATTTCTATGAAACTAATCATGATAAAACTATTTTGGACTGTTAATTTACTGTTATTATTATGATTAAATTTGGCCTAGGTGATATTTTGAGGGAGAAACTGATTTTCCATAAAAAATGCAACCCTTTCTTCGCGAATCCTCCAAAGGTGAACCCTAAAACTCAAAGCTAGAATTTTCATGCATAAATATATGGGGGGGCTGCCAATTTTTGTTTGAATGTGTTCTAAACTGATTTTTTTTGTGGTTAGATGAAAAATATTGATTTAAATCATATTTTTGTATAGTACTTTAATGATCGAAAAGTACAGAAAATAGGAAAATTCATGGTTTTCACTCTAAAACCTAAAGTTGGGAAATTTTCATGCATATATATAGATGGGTGCTGATTGGTGCATTAGAGCATTATAAAATGATTTTTGTTATGTGCACATGAAAAATATTGGTTTAAATAATGTTTTTACATATTACTGTAATGAACAGAAAGTGCAAAAAGTAAGAAAAATCCATGTTTACCTTGATTATGTGATTTAGCCTATAGAGAAATTTTGATTCTAATGTCTATAATTTTTGTATGATATATTTCAAAGATTATTGGCATGTATGCATAAATGATAAATGATTTAATTGGATGTTGATTGAAGGATTAACTCTAGACAAACTTAGAGATAATTCGGCCTACCTAGGGTTTAGTAACCCTATTACTATGTTATGATTAATATGTGTATATGATTAAGTGACAAGTGAAATGAGTCTTATGATGTATTAATAGTGAATTAATGATCTTAAATTGAATATGAGATGGATGGTATGATTTGTTCAAAAGAGATAAGCATGACTCTTCAAGGTTACTTGTTAAGTGGATATATATGTAAAGTGTCAAGTGTACTAAGTTGAATGTTAAATGGAATTGATATTAGGATCATGATATATTGTGTTTGATTTTAGAAAATTCATAGTATGAGTTATAATGTGATTTCATGTGAGCCTATGAAGGCTAAGTGTGCAAGACTTTAAAAGTCAACATGCTATATACAAGCGATGAGTGCACTTCTAAGTGCAACTCCAAGTTTATGTGAATGTTATATGTGCATGGGGGTAGTTATGAGATAGAATAGAATGATAATTAAGCAAATGCTAAGTATTAAATTAAATATTATGTTAGAGCTTGAGGAGTAGTAGAAGTTCAAAGGGCTACAAGTACTAGGAGCAAAGGAACCACAAGGTGAGTAAACATTATGTTCTTGTTACAAGTACAAGTTGTCAAGTTATGTGAACCTTTGAGATGCTTGAAACCCAAGTTCCTTTCTATCCTAAATTATGAATTGTAACAACGCACACCCACTCTAGGAGTTTTCATGACCAATTACTTGAATTTAGAGCTATGATGGCTAAGTGTGTGCTTTTATGAAAATTTATGTGTTATGTGATTGGTAAGTATATGGCATGTTAGATTAGTTCTAATATACCTAATATGAATTATTAGTGTGAAGTAAGTAATTTATATGAAGTGCATAAGTATAAAATAATTTATTTCACATACTTCGAATTTTCAGGCACAAAGCGATTTTTAAGTATAAAATAATTTTTATGAGCATTTTTAAAATAAATATTTTGGGGGGAATTTTACTAAAAACAATAAAAAAATATTTTATTTTAATTACCTATAATCAGCCCCAAAATTAAATAAAAAGCCTAAATATCCAAAAGCCAACTATACCAAAACACTCATAACTTAGCTCATTAGGGGTAATCTTGGAAATTGTCCAAAATATTAAATATATAAAGGTGAATTTCGGCCAGCTCTTGCTTCCAGCAGCCACCATTATGTTATTTCATTATTTTGGCAGAAAAATTCTCTCAAAATTATTCTCTCTATTGAAATTCACAAAATACCTTCAAACCTTGCGATTTCTTGATCGTATTCGTAAGTTTTTCTCTCATTTCAATTTATTATTTGATTTCTATGAAACTAATCATGAGAAAATTATTTTGAACTAATAATTTACTAATTTCTACTAATTTAATTCAATCTAGGTGGATTTTAGAAAGAGAAATTAATTTCTCTACCGAAAGCACCAACCTTTCTACGCGAATCCTTCAAAGGTGAATCCTACAACTAAAAAATTGAAATTTTTATGCATAAACTCACCAAGGGGGGAAATTTTTACATTTTTGTGTTCTAAATGGATTTTTGATGTGTTAAAATGAAAAATATTGAATTAAATCATATTTCTACATATTACTGTAATGACCGTAAAGTTTCGAAAAATAAGGAAATTCATGGTTTTCGTCCTAAAACTTAAAAGTTGAAAAATTCCATGATTTTATACTGGTATGGCTGCCAATTTGTGTATGATGGAATTCTAAATTGATTTTTATTATGATTGAATTAAAAATAATGGTTCAAATCACGTGTTTACATATTATTGTAATGATCAGAAAGTACTAGAAACAAGAAAACACATGGCTTTTCATCCTAAAACCTAAAATTGGAATTTTCATGCATATTTTATACCAATGGGTGCCAATTCCTATGGTTTAATGTTATAAAATTATTCTTGTTTTGATTACATGAAAATCTTGGTTTAAACCATGTTTTTGCATATTACTGTAATAAATGGAAAGTGTGAAAAGGAAGAAAATTCACATTTGTCCTTGAATGTATGATTCGGCCTATAGTTGGAATTCTATCCCACTGTCTATAATTTTTATGTGATATATTTCAATGATTGTCAACATGTATATATGAATGATAAATGATTAAATGGCATGTTGATTGAAGGGATGACCCTAGATAAGCCTAAAGGCAATTTGGTATACGTAGGGTATCTTAACCCTATGTTGTGATTAATATGTGAATGTGATTAAGCAATATGCAAATAGGTTTTATGATGAGTTAATAATGAATTGATGATCTTAAATTGATAAAGAGATTGATTGAAAGAATTAGTCATAAGAGATAAGCATGATACTTAAAAGATTACTTGTAAGTTGACATGTTTGGAAGTGTTAAGTGTACTAAGTTGAATATTAAAGTGAATTAATATTAAGATTATGATACTATGCTTGAATTTAGAAAATTCTTGGTATAAATATTAATGTGTTCTCATATGGGCCTACAAAGGCTAAGTATGCAAGACTTTACAAGCTAATGTGCTATGCGCAAATGCTGAGTGCATTTCTATATGCAACTCTAAGTGTATTGAATGTTATATGTGCATGGGATAGTTATGGGATAGGATAACATGATGATTAAATAATTACTAATTATTGAATTAAATATTATGTTAGAGCATGAGGAGTTTTAGAGGTTCAAGAGCTATGAGTATTAGGAGCAAAGGAACCACAAGGTGAGTAAACATTATATTATTGTTACAAGTACAAGCTATCATAATATGTGACCCTTTTATATTCTTGAAACCAAAGTTCTTTTCTATTTTAAAATGAAACTCAATGATTTCATTGTTGAGCTTGGGTTGCTAAAGGACAATTGGTCCAAAAACCATTTATGATTATCCAATGATAATACCTTTGTGATTATTGCCCTAACTTATATTCTTTCTGGAACTACACTATTCTTGTATCTTTTGTTGAAAAAGTTAAACCACTATTGCTATTGTGATACATGTTATTGTTGCCTTAAGTACTATTGTTAGATGTGATTGCCATTAGCTCTAGCTATGGTACCTCTAAACCTTTTTATGTAGAAATCCTTGTGCTGATGCGGGTAATCATCAAAACCTATACATACGGTCTTAACCCAATGGATAAGGATTGTGTATCCACCTAAGCTAGAAGGGGCAGTTCTAGCCATGGGGCCAAATCAGCTTCACGCTTCTCTATGTAATAAAAGTTGGAATTTGGTTTGATGTCACCTCTCTTTTATGTGTTCGAGTGATTATGATAACAAACTTCACCCTGTGTTATGTGTTATAAGTGTGATTTTTACAAGCTTACTAAATTGCAAACTTTGATTCATGAACTGTAAATCATGAACTATGTCTTTTAAGCTATGGTTTTCCTTTTTAGAGGAATATATGTTATTGTATATGCTATATTGTTTATTGATTGAGATCATCTAACTCACCCTTTTTCCCTTGTGTGGTTCCAGGTGAGCAACATGAGGAGGCAAGGTGATGGCTTAAGCATTCTACTTCACTTGAGGAATTTCTTGTCAAAGTTATAATAATACCATGCTACGATGAGTATTTAGATGCTCCAGGAGTTATTATGGGAACTTTATTTTAGAATATTATGTTGGAGAATTTACTTGGAGTCTTATTATTATTTTCTTATGAACTGTGTTAAAGTATATTTTTAACTTCTGCAACTTAAGGTTTTTCTTTTACAAAAGAAAAGATTTTATTAAGTTAATGCATGAGGTTCAGTACGATCTTAGGTAGTGATTGTATGTTCATGAGTGGGTTCTATGGGCGTGGGTGACCTTATGTCTCCTTATGTTCTAGGACCGTCATGTCTCTAAATATGGGATTATGTTAAACTGCTATTGCTATTATGTTAAATGTGATTTCATTCTTCAATGCTATTGTTATAAGTGATTTCCACTAGCTTTAGCTATGGTATCTATGAACCTTTTGTGCAAATCCTCGTACTAATGTGGGTAATCATCGATACTTATGCACATTGTCTTAACCCAATAGATAGGAGTAGTGTATCCACCTCAACTAGAAGGGGCAGTTCTAGCCATAGAGCCTGATAAGTTTCATGAATCTTTATAAGTTATAATTTGAGAGTTGGAATTTGGTATGATGCCACCTCTCCCTTGAGTGAATGAGCCAATAGCCATCAACTCTATAAGTTATAAGTTTATAAGTTGATTTTTGTGAACCTTGCTAATTTGCAAACCATGAATTTATGAATTATGAACCCTTAAAGAGATATGCGTTATTGTTCAAGTTGTATTGTTTACTAATTGAGATCATCTATCTCCCCGCTGTTTCCTTGTATGGTTCTAGGTGAGCAATTTGAGGAGGCAAGGTGTTAGCTCAAGCAACCTACTCTACTTGGGAGATTTTCTTGTCTGAGTCTTTTATTATTCTATGATATGAAGAGTCTTTTAGTAGCTCCGGGAGTCTTATTTTGGAACATTATGTTTGATGATTTATTTTGAAGTCTTTAAATATTCTTATGGATTGTATTTAAAGCATATTTTCACTATTCTTCCTCAACTTAAGGTTTTCCTTTATAAAAGGTTTAATTAAGTTAATGCATAAGGTTTGGTATGATCCTAGGTAGTGATTGTATGTTCATTAGTGGGTTCTACAGGCATGGGTGACCTTATGTCTCCCCATGTTCTAGGACCATCATATCTTCAAAATTAGGATGTGACAGGAACTAATATTGATCATTTTATTGATAAGGAATGAACCTTTGTGATTGTTGCCTCACCTTATATTCTTTTGGAACCATACTATTGTTTATTTTTTGTTTAATAAGCTAAACATCTATTGCTATTATGTTACATGTGATTGCATTTTTCAATGCTATTGTTACAAGTGATTGCCATTAGATATAATAATGGTACCTATAAACTCGTTTATTTAGAAATCCTCGTGCAGATGAGGGAAATCATTGGAACCTATGCACATGGTCTTAACTCGATGGATAGGGGTAGTGTATCCACCTTAACAAGAAAGGGTGGTTCTAGCTGTGGGGCCTGATTAGCTTCACGCTTATTAAGTGATAGGAGTTAGAATTTGGTTTGATGCCACCTCTCCTTTAAGTGTTTGAATGAATACAGCAACAACCTTCACTCTCTAAGTGATAAGTGATAAGTGTGATTTTTGCGAACCTTGCTAAATTGCAAACAATGAACCATGAACTATGAATCATGAATTATGAATCATGAACTATGAGTTATGAGCTATGAGTGCTTTCTAAGGGATATGTGTTATTGTATAAGCCATATTGTTTACTCATTAAGATCATCTATCTCACCCTTTTTCTTGTGAGGTTTATGGTGAGCATGATGAGGAGGCAAGGTGATAGGCCAAGCAATCTACTCCTCTTGGGAGATTTCTTTGTCCAAGTTTATTATCGAACTGTGATATGAAGAGTCACTCTTAGATGCTTTGGGAGCTTTATTTTTGGAATATTATGCTTTGATAATTTATTTGGAGTCTTAAAATGTTCTTTTTTTTATGGATTGTATTTAAAGTATTTTTAAACTATTATTTTGCAAATTAAGGTTTCCCTTTATAAATGGTCAAATTAAGTTAATGAGGTTTGGTACGATCCTAGGCAGTGTTGATATATGCATAAGTGGGTTCTATGGGCGTGGGTGGCCTTATGTCTCGCTATGTTCTAGGACTATCATATCTTCGAAATTGGGATGTGACAACGATGTTATAAGATAAGGTCTTTAAATATTAGCATGATATGGAAATAAAAAGGAATTGGTTAGGAACCTTATGACATAATATGTAATGTTTTCCTAGTTTATATTATAATTATGATTAAATGTCCTTTAGTGGATTAAATAGAATTTATATGATAACTTATGGGATATATAAAGTAGTTAGAGAAAACAAATTAGAAAGTCAAAGTGGAAGGAAAGAAAGAAAATTAAAAAGGGAATTTCTAAGTTTCTTAATGGGCTTTTGGATATCAAAGGCCTAAGCCCAACAATAAGGGCTGGCCTATGGGCACATAATTGAAGGAACATTAAGTTCATAAGCTAGAATAGCTAGCCCAAAAAAAAAAAAAATTTGATGTTAGAGATTGAGCCGCCAAAATTGACCCAAGCCAAATCCTTAACCAAGCTGAACTTCTAATCTTCCTACAAAAATAACTAAATACATCCTTTTAGCATTATGAAGACTTATGATGAGCATCACTTAAATTAATGAAATCTTGGCCATCCAAATGAAGTAGATCATAGCCATATATATATTAAGATCAAATATAAGCCATTGGATTAAAATCAAATCCTCACCATCCAACCGGTCATATATATATATATTTATAAATTTGATGTAAATCATTTACAAATATCTACACCAAAAAAATTCACATTAACTAAAAGGAATTTTCTCTACACCAACATCAACAAGAACCTTAGCAAACTAAAATTTCCTAAGGTGATAAATAATGTTTATCAAAATTTCCTAGTGTGAGAAATCATGTTCATCCTTTTCTTTTTATGTTGTAAGTATGATTTTAGCATTTTAGTTGCATAAAATTCTTGCTACACTATATACATAAATTTTAGCCACATAAGGGTATACATACATAAGATGTATCCTTGGGTCTTCTTAAATGAAATAAGGAGATTTGACTAGAGAATTAAAGGATTAATATGAAGATAGGTAAAAAAAAAAAAAATGAAAATCACCTAAGTTTTAAAAGGAGAAAAACTCAACCATTATAGTAAATAATCAAAGAAGTTCTAATTTCTAATTAAAAGTATCTAAGGTTATTTTAGATGGAGAAAAATGATGTAAAAGTGTCAAAATAAATTTTGGAAAAACTTGGTTTAAGACTTGAAAGTCTTAGTAGCATGAATTTAGTTTAAAAAGGAACTTGGTGTTCTAATGTTAGATGTTGATAATTGAATGGTCACATAAGTTTTATATTATGTTAATTTTGCATTTCTATAACTAATTTGAAGATTTAATGAGAAATTATAAGTTTTCTCCAAATTTGACTTAAGTGGGACAAGTTAAGGTTTTCATGAATAAAAGTGATTTAATTCAAAATAATTAGTGGGAATTGATTGCCTAAGTGTTTATTTGATGGATGTATAATTAATTAGAGGTTTGGAAGGGAAATTGATAGTTTTCCCAAAATTTTAGGGATTATGGATTAATTTGGGAATTGTGAGATTTAAACTTAAATTCGTGAAATTGAATGAGGAATTAAGCTTAGAAATGATTAGAAATGGGAATAATGCATAAATGTAGCATTATTAGCAAACCTCTATTGTGAGTTGAAATAATAATAAAGCAAGTATAAGATAGATAAGTTATAATCAATAACATTATTAGTTACTAATTGATGTATAATTAAAATCCTATGGGTGTAGAACCTCAAGGCAAGGACAAAGAAATTGCTTAAGACCATAAAGGACACTAAATTAATCAAGAGTGAACACTAATAGGAGTAAAGAAGTTCAAGGTAAGTACTTAGTAATATGATGTAATTGCGCCACATTGTGAAAGGATTAATGGCATCAAAAGCAAAAGCATGCTGGGTGGGGCAAAATTTCAAACATTTTAAGATTTTGCTCCACTGATTGTGGTAGGTCCATTACCCATTCAAATTGTTCACCAATTGTGTGCAAAACACATACAAGAAAGAAATAAGAAAAGAAGTATCATATACCTTTCTCCTTAGCTCTTATTTCTTTTAGCTTCCCAAATGGGAATCATGTAGCTTGCTCACACCAAGCTTCACCGAGCAAGGATCAAGGGTTGTTGTTGTTTTGGACTTATTTCTACTATCACCAAGTCTTTTTTTTCTTAAAAATAAGAAGAGAAGAATAAAAAGATGAAGGATTGGAGAACACTTTCTTCAATCTCCCTCTCAAGCTCTCTTATCACTCTTATGCATGCTATATTTCTTTTATTAGTGGAAAAATCTATATATGTCCACTTATGCAGATTTTTCCCTTCTCATGCATGTATTATATCCTCTCACAACTAAGATAGTTGTTGAGACAATGGGGAACAAAGATAAGTTGATTGTCTTATCAATTCATCTTTATCTCCCACTATATAAGATGAAAATACAGAAGTGGCTAAAAGAGTTAGTAGGTTTTCTCTAACCCTTAAACTCTTTCTCTTCCATATCATATATGAACTTGGGTTTTTGTTGGTGCAACCCCTAAATTCATCATATGGATCAAGTTTATTACCAAGCCTATATGCATCTTCTACCACATCTAATGTGGTGTGGGCTCCTTTCAAATTTCCAAACCCAATTAAATTTAGTCCAAAACTATTTCAATTTAGTCCTTACTACTTACATCACATATATATCATGACTTAATTAAAATAAACCCTTTGTGAATTAAAGTTCAAGACATGCTAGGGTCTTTATAAATTTAATTACAAGCTTAATTCAATTATCATTAATAAACTAATTAAACACACTTAGTCCCATAAATCATGACAGATGCCTAGCATAACGTATCATGACTATCTAATTAGAAATGAATGTCGGTGACCATATATACAAACATTATATGGACCTTTGCACATAATTATCTTGCACTCAAATCCCTCCATTACGAATTCTCAATCTCGGCTAGGGTCATAGATTAGATAAACCCTATATGCTTCGATTATATGATCTCATCTCAATTCTAGTTCTCGATAAACTCAATTCTAACTAGAAACTCTTTTCTAGTGAATCTCATCCTCCTTGGTAAGGACTTGCATATCAAGAACAACTAGATGTCATAGGATTCCTTCCTTGTTTATCAAGTTAATGGATTCTTTATTAGAGATCACGTACCTCCACATATCACTAGTTAGGGCCACAACATGCTTTATACCTTTGCATAAATAACATCAGTATGTAAGCAGTAACAATCCTAAACACCAATATGTTAGGTAATGTATTGCCTCAAGTTAAAAGACCATATGCACAATTATGACCTATGTAACAACCCACACCTACCCTAAGAGTTTAGTGACAAATTTCTTGAATTTAGAGCTATTATGGCAAAATGTGTGCTTTTATGAAAATTCATGCATTATGTGATTGATGAGTATATGACATGTTAGAGTAGTTCTAATATGCATAATATGAATTATTATTGTGAAATAAATGATTTATATGAAGTGCATAAGCATAAAATAAATTTTTTATATAAAATGAATTTTCATGCAAAAAGCGATTTTTAAGCATAAAATAATTTTTTATGAGCATTTTTAAAATATTTTTAAATAAATATTTGGGGGGGGGGGAATTTTAATGAAAATAATAAGAAAAATATCTTATTTTTAATTACCTATAATCAGCGCATAAATTAAATAAAGGCCCACTATACTAAAACACTCTTAACCTAGGTCATTAAGGGTTGCCCAAAACCCTAAACATAATAAGCTAATTTTGGCCAGCCCTAGTTGTAGCAGCCACCATTCTATTTTTTATCATATTTCCAGCACAAAATTCTCTCAAAAATATTTTCTCAACCGAAATTCATAAGGTACCTTCAAACCTTGCGATTTCACGACCGTTTTTGTAAGTTTTTCTCTTCTTTCAATTTACTATTTGATTCTTATGAAATTAATCATGAGAAAACTATTTTGGGTTGTCAATTTATTGTGATTAAATTCAGCCTAGGTGATTGGTCATGAGAGATAAGCATGACACTTGAATGGTTACTTGTTAAGTTGACATATATGGAAAGTGTTAAGTGTATTAAGCTGAATGTTAAATTGAATTATACTAAAATTATGATATATTGTGTTTGACTTTAGAAGAGTCTTGGTATGAGTTATAATGTGCTTTTATGTGGGCCTATAAAGGCTAAGTGTATAAAACTTTAAAAGTCAACATGTTGTGTGTAAGACTTTGAAAGCCAACATGTTATGTGTAAGTGATGAGTGCACTTCTAAGTGCAACTCCAAGTTTATGTGAATGTTATATGTGCATTGGGTAGTTATGGGATAGGATAGCATGATGAGTAAGCAAATGCTAAGTATTGAATTAAATATTATGTTAGAGCTTGAAGAGTAGTAGAAGTTCAAAGGGCTACAAGTACTAGGAGTAAAGGAAACATAAGGCAAGTAAACATTATGTTCAACTTATAAGTTATCATGTTATGTGAACCTTTGATATCTTGAAACCCAAGTTCTTTTTTATTTTTAATTATGCCTATATGATTTCTTCGTAAGCTTGCTGCCAAAGGACAATTGGTCCAAAACTATTTTTTTATTATTTAATTATAAAAAGAACCTCTGTGAATTGTTGCCTTACCTTGCTTTCTTTCTAGAACCACAGTGTTATTTATCTTTTGTTCAACAAGTTAAACTACTGTTGCTCTTATGTTACATGTGATTGCATTTGTTGACCTAAGTCATTTCAAAACTTAGTCAATCTCTATTTTGATCTTGTCAATCAAATTGAAGCTATCTAATGTGTACTTTAAGTGTTTATTTTACAGGTTATAATATATTTGATAGATTGAATTTCAAGTATGCTTGAAATCTCCCAAAGGCATTGGGTGGCTTCTGAGTCGCGCCTAACACAGCCTAATCATGACTACGACCATTATATTGTGACCAAGACAATTAGAAGGCAATATGGTTCAATTTTTAGCTTTGAGACATAGAACAAATCGCGACCTCAGTCCCGACCATGACCAAGGGCGCGATCCTTGATTCACGACTGCGAATTGGTAGTCGCGACTGTGAAATTCATACAGAAATCCAAGCTTTCAATGGATAGTTAAAGAATCAACTTGAAGATGCCATATGTTATCTAGCCATTATGGATTATGAAGATCGTGACAGCAAAATATTGGTCTCGATCACGAAAATTGAGTCGCGACTGTGAAAAAGGCTTAGCTTTGATAGAGCATTTAATGCAAGATTTTTGTGGCTATTGTGAGGATCCTTTCTGGTATCTCTTTGTAAAGGGAATTTGGAGGGAAGAAGCTATAAATACCCCTTCAAAAGACCCTCATAATTATCCAACAACTTTCATTTAAGCCAAACTCTTACAATTTTAATTCTCAAAAACTTTACCTTTTAATTGTTATTTTTTGGTTGTTGTAAAAGCATTGATAGCTCAAAGGATTGAGTGTTAGCATTGAAAACACATAGTATTGGGTTGAGAGTGTGCTAATAGAAAACTCTTGTATAGGTTTAAGTGTGAGCCTAAGGGAAACACTTGTAAAGGTTATGTGTTAGCCATTAAAACACTTTGTAAGTTTGGAGTGAGCTTGAAACTCCCTTATAAGTATCAATTAGTAGTAGAATACCCAATTGAGATTGGGGAGTGGACATAGGGTTCATTAATACCTGAACCACTATCAAATTGATTGTGTTTATTTTCCTTCCCTATCTCTTTCTATCTAATTTTTAATTTTCCACCAATTCAACCCCCCTTCTTGGTACATAAGGGCAAACAACATTCTTAAATGCTATTGTTATATGTGATTGCCATTAGCTCTAGCTATGGTATCTATGAACCCTTTATGCAGAAATGCTCGTGCCGGTGCGGGTAATCATCGATACCTATGCACATGGTCTTAACCCAATGGATAGGGTTGTGTATCCACCTCAGTTAGAAGGGGTGGTTTTAGCCATGAAGCCTAATCAATTTCACAACTCTTTACAAGTTATAAGTTGGGAGTTGGAATTTGGTATGATGCCACTTCTCCCTTGAGTGAATGAGCTAATAAGCCCTTATGCTTTACAAGTTTACAAGTTGATTTCTGTGAACCTTGCTCATTTGCAAACCATGATTTATGAACTTTGAACCCTTATAAAGGGATATGTGTCATTTTACAAGTTTTATTGTTTACTCATTGAGATCATCTATCTCATCCCCCTTTTTCCTTGTGTGGTTCTAGGTGAGCATTATGAGGAGGTAAGGGGATAGCTCAAGCAACCTACTCTACTTGGGAGATTTTCCTTGTCCAAGTTTATTTCCATACCATAATGTGATGAGCCATCTTTAGATGCTTTGGGAATGATTGTTTGGGAATTTATTTTGAAACATTATCTATTAAGGCTTTATTCGGAGTCCAAATATTATTTTCTTATGGATTGTATTTAAAGTATATTTTAACTATTCTTCTGCAACTTAAGGTTTTCCTATAAATGGTTTAATTAAGTTAATGCATAAGATTTTGGTATGATCCTAGGCAATGTTTACATGTGTATGAGTGGGTTCTACTGGCATGGGTGACCTTATGTCTCCCTATGTTCTAGGACCGTCATATCTCTGAAATTAGGATGCGACAACCTAGATGATGAAATGTTGACTAGTGGTAAAACCCCATGTATTCATCATCTGGTGTCACTATTCAACTCACTCATCTTTATGAGAGTTCACATATTGTCATGACATCATATGTCTGTAGCATGAGACTCATTACCTCCATTACTATCAGTATCACATACTTATCATGGATGACAATGGAGGTGATGTCTTCCGAATTAAAGGTGCCCAGTCCATAATCCTATGACAATGAAAAAATTTAAAGTATTTGTACAAGAGCGATCTATCTCTCATATTCTCAACTCTTTGAGAATATATCCTCTCATAGAATACTTAAGGAATATATATTCATTACAAAAGAATAAATTCATTTAAAGAAGATATATATTTTATTGCCAACTAAGGATTGTATTTACATTTACATAATATATACATTGCTCTAGGGCATACATCACTATCAATCTCCTACTTGCACTAGAGCTAATCAGTATAGTATCTAAGTCCTATCTTTTCAAGATGAAAATCTAACTGTTGCTAACTCATTGCTTTAGTTAGTGAATCTATTGTGTTATCAGTCAATGCTATTTTCTGCATGGCAATGTCACCTTTCCTAATGATTTCTCTGACAATATGATATCTCTTTTCTATGTGTTTGGATTATGGTGAGACCTGGGTTCCCTTGCCTAAGCTATGGCGCCATTATTGTCACAATAGAAATGAATCGGCGACTAAATGAAAGGAACCACTACTAATTCTATCACAAACTTTTGAATCCAAATAACTTCTTTTATGGCATTTGATGCGGCTATATACTCAGCTTCTGTAGTGGAATCTACAGTAGTTACTGCTTGGAACTTTGCCAACACTGCTCCTCCATTGCATATAAACACAAACTCAAAGATAGACTTTCTATCATCAACATCTAACTCGAAATCAGAATCTGTAAATCTGTCTATCCTCAACTCACCTCCTCCATATATCAAAATGAATCCTTACTTCTTCTCAAGTACTTAAGGATAGCTTTAACTACAATCCAATGTTCTAATCCTAGATTAGATTGATATATGCTAGTCAAACTAATAGCATATACGATATTCGGCCTAGTACATAATATAGCATACATTAGACTTCTAACTATTGAAGCATGTGGAATCTTAGCCATATGTTCCCTTTCTTCAAGTGTCTTAGGAGACATAGCCTTAGAAAGGTGGATACTGTGCCTCACTAGCAATAATCCCTTCTTGGACTCAAGCATTTGAATCGTTTCAACACCCTTTCCAAGTACAAACTTTAAGGAAGCCCAATTTTTCTTTTTGATTTATCTCTGTATATACGAATACCAAGAATGTAGGTGGCTTCTCCTAAGTCTTTCATGGAGAAAGTTAGCATGCCAATATCATTACCAATTAATAAAATGTCATCCATATACAGTACAAGAAAAGTAAGTGCTTTTCCACTAACCTTTTTGTACACATAGGGCTCGTCTTCATTCTTGATGAAATCAAACGATTTGATCGCTTCATCAAAATGATGATTCTAGCTCTTGGAAGCTTATTTAAGACCATAAATGGACTTTTTAAGCTTGTGCACTTTGGAACCTTCCTTAGATTCAAAATCTTTAGGTTGTTCCATGAAAATGTCTTCCTCAATGTATTCATTAATGAAAGTAGTCTTGACATCCATTTGCCAAACCTTATAATCATAGTGTGTAGCTATTGCTACTAATATTTGTATGGACTTTGTCACATCCAATTTTTGGAGATATGATGGTCTAAGAATATGGGGAGACATAAGGTCATCCACGCGTAAAACCCACTTATGCATATAATAACATTGCCTAGGATCGTACCAAACCCCATTCATTAACTTGAATAACTAATAGTAAAGGAAATCTTTAGTTGTGAAAGATCAGTTCAGCACACTTTAAACACAATCCATATGAAAAAGACATTTAGGACTCCAAATAAATAATATTCCAAAAATTAAAACTCTTGGAGCAATTACGAATGACTCTCCATATCACGGTATGGTAAAAACTTGGACAAGGAAATTGTCACATCCCAATTTCGGAGATATGATGGTCTTAGAACATGGGGAGACATAAGGTCACCCATGCCTATAGAACCCACTCATGAACATACAAACACTGCCTAGGAGCGTACCGAACCTCATGTATTAACTTAATAAAACCTTTTTGTAAAGGAAAAACTTTAAGTTGCAGAAGTTAAAAATATACTTTAATACAATTCATATGAAAAAAATAATAATAAGACTCCAAGTAAATTTTCCAACATAATATTCTAAAATAAAGTTCCTATAATAACTCTTGGAGCATCTAGGTGTTAGAGGGTATGCCCTAGAGCAATGTATATGTTATGTAAATGTAAAAAATTATCCCTAATGGCAATAAAATATATGTTTATAAATGAAATTGTTCCATTGTATTAAATGTATATTTGTAGTCCATAAGTATTTTTCAAAAGAGGATCTATTCTCAAGTGTTGAGAATATGGATGGCAGATAGCTCTTAAGCAAATACTTTAAAATGTTCATGGTCATAGGATTAATGACTGAGCATCATTAATTCTTGAAGACCATCACCTCTGTTTATAATCTATAATCAGTATGTGATACTTATGATTATAGAGACAGTGAGCATCATATTGTTTGACAAATGTTGTCGATATAAACATGTGGATATTCATAAGATGAATGATCGAACTGTGACATTAGATGATGATGACATGGAGTTTTATTGCTAGTCAATAAATCATCATTTAGGTCATAATTGTTCATATAGTCCTTTGACTTGAGGGACACTGTATCTCATTCATTGGTAGTTGGAATTTATTACTACTTACATACTAATGCTATTTAAATATTGGTATATGGTATATGATAGTTCTAACTAGTTATGAATGGAGGTAAGTGATCGCTAAGAGAGAATTCATTAACTTGAATAAACAAGGAAGGAATCCTATGCTATATGATTATTCTTGATAATCAAATCCTTGGCCAAGGTGGTAAAGATTCACTAGAAAAGGTTTCTAGTAGGAATTGATTTTATCAAGAATTAGAATTGAGATTGTCACATCCCAACCTTAGAGATATGACGGTCCTAGAACATGGGGAGACATAAGGTCACCCACGTCTGTAGAACCTACTTACATATAAACAAATCATGCCTAGGATCTTACCAAACCTCTTACAATAACTTGATTAAAACATTTAGATGAATACCTTAAATTGCAGAAGACTAAGATAGATCATTACATATAAAATCCATAAGGAAAATATTATATATCAATAAGCATCAATCAACATTCTTGGAGCATCTAATGACAAGACTTCATAAAAATAGTATTATTGATAACTTGGACAAGGAATTCCCCAAGCGAAGTAAAATGCTTGAGCCATCACCTTGCCTCCTCACATTGGCTCACCTAGAACCACACAAGGAAAAAGGGTGAGATAGATGATCTCAATGAGTAAACAATAGTGATTGTACAATAACACATATCCCTTAGAAAAGGCTCATAGCTCATAACTTATAGCTCATGATTCATAGTTTGCAATTTAGAAAGGTTCGCAGAAATCACACTTGTAACACATGGAGTGAAGGCTACTGCCATAATCACTCGAACACATAGAGTGAAGGCTATAGCCATAATCACTCGAACACATTGCCGATAATTACTCGCATCGGTACAAGGATCACATAGCTGATGATTACTCGCATCGGTACGAGTAGCACATAGTCGATAATTACCTGCATCGATACAAGAAGCACATAGCCGATGATTACCCGCATTGGTACGAGAAGCACATAGCTGATGATTACCCGCATCGGTATGAGAAGCACATAGCCGATGATTACTCGCATCGGTATGAGGATTTCTGCATAAAGGGTAAAAGGTACCATAGCTAGAGCTAATGGTAATCACAATTTAACAATATCATATAAGGCAACAATAACATGTATTCCAATAACAATAGTGCAATAACAATAGTGGTTTAATTTTCAAGCAAAAGATACAATGATAGTGTAGTTCCATAAAGAATATAAGTTGGGGAGTTAATCACAAGAAGTTCTCATTGGATAAACAAAATGGTTTTGGACCAAGTGTCCCTTGGCAACCCAAGCTTGTTAAAGAAATCACATAATAATATTTAGAATAGAAAGAACTTGGGTTTCAATGATCACAAGGCTCATATAACATGTTTTCACACATTTGTAACATAACAAAATGTTACTTGCACTTAAAACATGAACATAGTGTTTACTCACACTGGAAGCAGGAATATAGAGTTTACTCACCTTAGGGTTCCTTTGCTCCTAGTACACATAGTCCCTTTGCACTTCTAAAGCTCTTCAAACACTAATATAATATTTGATTTAATACTTAGTACTTATTTACTCATGATGCTCCTATCCTATAACTACCCATGTACATATAGCATACACATACACTTAGAGTCCACACATAGGTGTACTCATCACTTGCACATAGCTCGTTGACTTAATGGTCTTGCATACTTAGGCCTTATAGGCTCATATGAAAACACATTGTAATCATATCAATACCTTTTTAAGGTTATCACAATATCATTACCTTAATATCAATTCACTTATCAATTATCTTAGTTCACTTTACACTTCCATACATGTCAACTTAACAATTAATCCTTCAAACATCATGCTTAACTCTTATGATCCCTTTCACTTCATTAACTCATAACCATATATTCATTATCAAGCCATCATGACATGTAGTTCCAATTTCCTCAATCACATTTGCATTCTAATCACAATACAAGGTTAAGATACCTTAAGTATACCTTATGTATACCAAAATGCATTTAAGCTTATCTAGGATCATACCTTTGACTAACATGAAATTTGATCATTTATTATACATACATACAAGTCAATAATCATCAAAACACATCACATAAAATTTATAACCATTGGGACAAAAAGATTCATGTAGGCCAAATGCATCACTAAGGTAAAAACCAAATTCTTGTTCTTTTCATACTTTTCGTCTATTTCAGAAATATGTAAAAATATGGTTTGAACCAAAATTTTTCATGTAAACATAACAAAAATCATTTTAGAACTTAAATTCATAGGAATCGGCCACTATTGGTGTTATTAATATATAAAAATTCAACCTTTTGCATTAGAGTCACAAAACCACAAGTTTTCTTATTTTCGGTATTTTTCGGTCATTTCAGAAATATGCAAACAGGTTGTTTAAACCATTATTTTTCATTCAATCATTGAAAATATCAGTTTAGAATACATTCCTTCATGAATCGGCAGCCATAGGTGGGGTTTATACAAAACAATTCCAAGTTCAAAAGCTTAGGTGAAAAATCATGAGTTTCCGTGCTTTTCGCGCATTTCGTTCATTTTAGCGATAAAAAGACACATGATTCAATTCATTATTTTTCATCTAAACAAAACAAATATCATATTAGAACACCCATACATACAAATCGGCAGCCATACATTCATGAAAGAATAAAATTTTCCAACTCCAAGTTCTAACACGAAAACTTTGAATTCCTTTGTTTTTCGAAACTTTTCGGTCATCGCAGAAATATGCAAAAATATTATTTAATCCAATATTTTTTATCAAAACAAATAAAAAATCAGTTTAGAACACAACCATACAAAAATTTCCCCCCTTATGATGTTTATGCATAAAAATTGTGATTTTAAGTTATAGAATTCACCTTTGGAGAAATCTCGCGGAAAGAATCGTGTTTTCGGTAGAAAATAGATTTTCTCTTCCAAAAACTCACCCAAACAGAATTAAATCTGTAGAAATCAGTAATCAATCAGTTCAAAATAATTTTCCCATAATTTATTTCATAGAAATCAGTTTAGAAATTGAAAGAGAAGAAAACTCACGATTACGGTCAAGAAATCGCGAAACGAAAAGGTGTTTTCTTAATTTCGGTTGAGAGAAATATTTTGAGAGAATTTTTCTGCCAAGATACAGAAAAATGGAGTGATGGCTGCTGGAATGAGAGTGCTGGCCGAAATTTTCATTATATATTAGGGTTTGGGGTGCAATTGCCAAGTTTGCCCTTAATGAGCTAGGTTCAGAGTGTTTTAGTGTAGTGGGCTTTTGGGTATTTGGGCTTTTTATTTAATTTAAGGTCTGATTATGGGTAATTAAAAATAAAATATTTTTCTTATTATTTCCATTAAAATTTTCCCAAAAAATCTATTTAAAAATATTTTAAAAATACTCATAAAATTATTTTATGCTTAAAAATCGCCTTTTTACATGAAAATTCATTTTTCGAAAAAATACTTTATTTCATGCTAATACATTTTATTCAAATAATTTATTTCACAATAATAATTTTTATTAGGCATATTAAAATTAATTTAACATGCTCTAAACTCATAAATCACGTCACACATGAATTTTCATAAATCAAATATTTTGTCACAATAACTCTAAATTCAAGCAATTTGTCATGAAAATTCCTAAGGTAAATGTGGGTTGTTACAGAGATATAGACATATGATCAAAGCATATTAGGGTTTGACAAATCCATGACCCTAGCTAAGATTGGGATTTCATAATGAAGGGATTTTAGTGTACGTTAATTATGATCAATGATCCATGATATGAATAAGTAATAAAACACTAATATTTATTCTAATTAGGTAGTCATGATATGCAATGCTAGGCATCACTCATGACTTATAGGACTAAGGGTAAAATGGGGATTTCACATTAGTAAAGAAAAGTGTTTTTGTGATCCCATTGCTAATTAGATATGAACGTAGAAAGTCACACACCCAAAAGTATTCACCTTTAAAGGATAAAAGGTTTACCATAATAATTAATTAAAGTGTTTAATTAATTAATTAATGTTAAAAGGATTAAACTTGTAATTGAATTTACAAAGACCCTAGCATGTCTTGAAGTTTAAATCCAAATTGATTTCTTATTAATTAAATCCTAATTTATATATCATATAAATGACAAGGATTAAATTAATTAAAGCTATGGATGAGTTAAAAGAATTGATTTTGAGCTTAGGAATAAACCCAAAATTGCCTAAGCCCATTTGAGAAATGGAGAGAGGCAATTTAGGGGTTAAAGATTATCCATAACTCTAAAGCCCATTTGACGAGTTTAGGGGTTAGAGATTTTCTCCAACCCTAAAGCCCATGTGATGGGTTTAGGGGGTTAAAGAAAGGTAACTAAGGTCAAAGTAGTCTTTTAACTATTTAAAGCTTAATGGAAGTTATCATAAACCATAAAGGGTAAATTGGTCTTTTCTATTTAAGCTTAAAGTAAAAAAGCAAATTAAATATCTCATTTGTCCCCTATTATTCAACATAGTTGTTGGCTATAAAAATAAAATGATGTTGTTTAATTTGCTAGTTTTGATGCACATCTTAATCAAGAGAGAAACCTTAGGAAGCATTGAGAGAAAAGAAAGATAAGAATTGTTCTTTAATTTTCTTGTTCTTCATTTCTTGTTCTTTGTTCTTTGTAAAAGAACAAAGGTTTCTTTTATTGAAAAGAAACATCTATAGCAATTAGAAGAAATCAAATCACCAAGGATTTGTTTTAGAAGATCTTGTATTCATTTGGGCTATCAAGAGAGAGAATCAAGAACCTCTGAACAAATCTAAGTGGGCTTTGGTGGAGCTTAGTGTGGACAATCTAGAGGCTCTACATTTAGGGAGCTTTTGGAGAGGAAAGAAGAATTGTAGTTCATATGCTTCCAGAGGTAATATGATTACCACTTCATCTTCTTTCTTTCATATGTGTTTTACACATTAATTAGATGATTGGATGAATGTTTATTGGACCCATTTGGGTGTAAGTGAAAATTTAAATTGTTTGAAATTTCACCCACCATGTTGCTTCCGCTTAATTTACGCCCAATATTCCTTCACTAGGGACTCATCGTAGTATGGTATTATTATAACTTTGACAAGGAATTTCCCAAGTGAAGTAGAATGCTTGTGCCATCACATGCCTCCTCATATTGCTCACCTAGAATCACACAAGGAAAAAAGGGTGAGATAGATGATCTCAATGAGTAAACAATATAACACATACAATAACATATATTACTTTAAAAGGAAACCCATAGTTTATGATTTATAATTCATGAATCAAAGTTTGTAATTTAGCAAGGTTTTCATTTTAGCAAGTTAACAGAAATCACACTCATAACACTTATCACTTATAAAGAGTAAATGACTATGTTAGCTCATTCACTCTAAGGAGAGGTGTCCTCATACCAAATTTCAACTCCCAACCCATAACTTATAAAGTCATGAAATTGATTAGCCTCCACGGCTAGAACCACCCCTTCTAGCTGAGGTGGATACACAATCCCTATCCATTGGGTTAAGACCATGTGCACAAGCTCTAATGATTACTCGCATTGGCATGAGGACTTCTGCATAAAAGGTTAGAGATACCATAGCTAGAGCTAATGGTAATCACATATGACAATAGCACTTTAGGCAATAATAACATGTATCATAATACCAATAGTAGTTTAACTTTTTTGAAAAGAAGATACAATGATAGTGTAGTTCTATAAAGAAAGTAGGTAAGACAACAATTACAAAGGGTCTTTCATATCACTGAATAAACATTAATGGCTTTGGACCAATTGTTCATTGGCAACCCAAGCTTAACGAAGGAATCATATAATTATAATTGAAAGTAGGAAAAGACTTGGGTTTCAAGAGTCTCAAAGATTCCTATAACAAAATCACTTACATTTATGACATGAATATAATGTTTACTCACCTTGTGGTTCCTTTGCTCCTAGCACTCATAGCCCCTGAACTTCTAATACTCCTCAAGCTCTAACATAATAATTAATTCACTACTTAGTATTTATTTAGTCATCATGTTATCCTATCCCATAACTACCCTATACACATATAACATTCACATATACTTAGAGTTGCATATAAAAGTGCACTCATCACTTGCACATAACATGTTGACATTAAAAGTATTACACACTTAGCCTTTATAGGCTTACATGAAATCATATTATAACTCATACTATGACTTTTCTAAAGTCAAACAAAATATGTCATGATCTTAAAATCAATATACTTAACACTTCCATATATATCAACTTAATAATAGCCCTTCAAGTGTCATGCCTATCTCTTATGATCAATTCATACAATCAATCCCTTCAACAATTCAAGATCATTAATTCATTATTAACTCATCATAAAACCTATTTTCATATTACTTAATCACATTCATATATTAATCATAACATAGGGTTAAGATATCCTAAGTATACCAAATTGCCTCTAGGCTTATTTAGGATCATTCCTTCAATCAACATGCCGTTTAATCATTTATCATTCATACATACATGTCAATAATTATTAAAATACATCTCAAAAAAATTATAGATATTGGAATAAAAATTCCAACAATGGCCGAATCCCTTAATTCAAGAAAACCTAAATTTTCTTCCTTTTCTTCCTTTTTGTTTATTACAGTAATATGCAAAAACATGGTTTGAACCAAGATTTTTCATGTAATCAAAACAAAAATCATTTTAGAACATGAATCCCTATGAATCGGCAGCCACAGTTGTCCATATGCATGAAATTTTCCAACTTTAGGTTTTAGGATTAAAAACCATGAGTTTTCTTGTTTCTAGTACTTTTCGGTCATTACAATAATATGTAAACACGTGATTTAAATCATTATTTTTTCATTCAATCATAACAAATATTAGTTTAGAATTCCAATATGTATAAATCAGCAGCCATACTTGTATGTACACATGAAATTTTCCAACTTTTAAGTTATAGGACAAAAACTATGAATTTTCTTGTTTTCCGAAACTTTTTGATCATTATAATAATATGCAAAAATATGATTTAATTCAATATTTTTCTTCTAAATGCATCAAAAATCCATTTATAACACAAAAATGTAAAAATCATCCCTCCTTGATGAGTTTATGCATGAAAATTTCAAATTTTGAGTTATAGGATTTGCCTTTGAAGGATTCGCGTAGAGAGGTTAGCGTTTTCGGTAGAGAAATTAATTTCTCTTTCAAAAATTCATTGAAACTGAAATAAATTAATAGAAATCAGTAAATTCTCAGTTCAAAATAATTTTCTCATAATTAGTTTCATAGAAATCAAATAATAAATTGAAAGGAGGGAAAAACATACGAATACAGTCAAGAAATCACAAGATTTGAAGGTATTTTATGAATTTCAGTGGAGAGAATAATTTTTAGAGAATTTTTCTACCAAAATAATGAAATAATAGAATGGTAGCTGCTAGAAGCAAGGGCTGGCTGAAATTCACCTTATATATTTAGGATTTTGGACAATTCCAAGATTACCTTTAATGAGTTACGTTAGAAGTGTTTCGGTATAGTAGACTTTTGGGTATTTGGGCTTTTTATTTAATTTTGAGGCTGATTATATTGAAAATAAAATATTTTTCTTATTATTTTTATTAAAACTCTTGCCAAAATATTTATTTTAAAAATATTTTAAAAATACTCATAAAATTATTTTATGCTTAAAAATCACCTTTTTGCATGAAAATTCATTTTATACAAAATAAATTATTTTATGCTAATGTACTTCTTATAAATTATTTATTTCACAGTAATAATTCATATTAGGCATACTAAAATTAATTTAACAGGCCACATACTCATAAATCATATCACACATGAATTTTCATAAAATCACATATTTTGTCACAATAACTCTAAATTCAAGCAATTTGTCACGAAAACTCCTAAGGATTTGGGTTGTTACATTCTCCCCCATTAAAAAAATTCATCCCCAAATTTTCAAATCTAACCGCACAATACACTTTACTTAACTTCTTTGCCATGCTTCTGCTGCATCACTCAAACACAATATCTAACTACAATTAACATATCAAATATAGTAAGGCACCTACTCACAATCTATCAAAAATCACACTGATAAACCTTTAGCTTAAGCTACACCTATATTAATCTCTTGTTCAAACAAATCTTAAACTAATCCTTAGTAATTTTTGTATCTCTTAACCTTAAACAAAAGTAATAGAACCTTTAATTTCACCTTCAATCAAATATAATCCCAAGCATTTCTTTTCCTTATATCTCTATTATTATTAACATTTATATTAATACCTTGATCACCACTTCCATTCATTATTTATCACATTAGTCATATAAGAATCCAACAAATAATTCTGAATTAATAACTCCAATTGATATTCGATAATCCTCTTTCTATATTAATAATTATTACTTAATCTATTATAATCTCAATAAATATTTTTGTGTTTAATACCTTGCTAAGATTCAATTTCTACACTCCCATCATTTATTAATTAAAACATATTTAAACTTAATAAACATTCCCATATATATATATATATATATATATATATATATATATATATATATATCATATCCCAAATGAGCTTGCATTCTATTAATTTACAATCCCAAATAAACTTCTCATAACTACTTCAGACTTACTCTCTTTTATATATCATTACCATGACTTAATTACCTAATGCCTCATAATTTCTTTTTTATACCTTTATCTTGTAATGTCATCTCACTTTAGGTTTTCCAATTACATCTCACTATACTTCACATTCCTAATCATTTAACTTATCCATATTAAAATAATAAACCTTCTAATACCATTGCTATTTAATGAAATCTCTATGTAACTCTTATATCTTTCCAAATCTATGCCATTCTAGGTTATCTCAATAAAAAAAAAATTCTTTTTGTACTAAAGATTGCTACCAAATTTCCTGGTAACCTCAATTGAACATTATTGTGTCTAACACCTTAAAACATTTCTCATCCAGAGGACTCAAATCCCTTTCAGGTATATTCAAAACTATTAAATTTTCAAAATTGCATAGCATCATACTTATCCTTTTATCATCATTACAAGTCTAAGAATACTTATCCTTTTATGTCTCCCCCTCTTAAAAGAAATTCATCCTCTAATTTAAATACTTACTCATACATTCTCGAAAACTGGGGATGCTTCTGTCGCATCCCTTCCTTGGCTTCTTAAGTACACTCATCCATTCCATGATTTTGCTAATGGACCTTAATCATAGGTATCTCTTTGATACACAATTTTCTCCCCATCCTTAGTTCGAAATTCTACTTGCTTTACTCTATGGTCAATATAAGCTTCATAGTCATATAACCAATCCATTCCTAAGATCACATCAAATTCTAATACTTCAAGTTCTAATAACTCCACTGGAAGTTGTCATCCATCAATGTCTACTTCTTAATCCTTAAACATATACTTTACTTCCATCATTACTCCCAAAGGAGTTGACACTGCTAAAGGTTCATGAATTAATTCCTTATTTCTACCTAAACTCTTAGCAAAACATGGAGATACACATGAATGCGTAGCACCATAATCAATCAAGCATCTTGTGCTAGAATTTTGAATGGGAATGATACCTTCTTCTTTTAAATCACACTAGATTAATATTCTTACTTTAACTATGCTTGACATTTACAGAAGTGACAGAGAAATCCCTATCTTTCTTGTTGTTCTAGTCTAATTAGTAGCATCTAAGCCACAATTTCCATAATGTACCTCACTTCCTACCACATACTTTTATATATAATGTAGCTGATTCATTTCATTCTGATACTGATCATTACTAAATATCCTTCCTCTTCTTATGGCATCAATCAAAATTACCATTTATTAACTCCATTTAATTCATATATCAAACCATTGTAACATGTAAGCATTTCATACCTCATAACATTATATCTATTAATCATTAATCTAAATTGGATCAAAACTTAGTCAACTTCTTTTTCTAATCCACTTGACCCCACTATCAAATCATCATATTGGCCATGCATTTAATATGACCACCTATCATATAATATCACATCACAAGGCACATGTCAGATATCACATATCCTAACATATATCATATATCACCGTCAAGTAGCATATATCTTATGCCATGAAGAATTCTCCTATCATATACAAGTCAATCACTTTATAAGTAATGACAAAAATCAATCCACACTAAGTCATTAAGTAGTCAATTGATATCATTTGTATCATATTTGTCCTATGCACCTAAGCTATTTGTTGCTGACTGCAAGTGGGAGTCTCAATTGTGTCTCTTATTCTTGGCTTTTTGCCCTTGAGGTTATGATGGTCCAAGTGGTGGACGGGCCGAGGTTGCATTTCTTGAATTTTCCCTTTTGTAGGTACTCTTTGTGGAAGTAGCCTATTTGACCACATCTGAGACATGAGCTAGAGGCTTTCCAGCAAACTATAGAATGTTTCTTGCCATAATGGCCATAGGTATGAAGCTGCTTTGATTGCCCATTATTCTTGCTAGTTGTTAAAGTTGTAAGTGAAGATTCCTTTCCTGGACCTCCTCCTCCCCCTCCATGTTGGCCTCTATGACCTTTGCATTTATGCCTACTCTTTTATTCATGTTCAGCATGCTCAACTCTCTCGGCCTTATACCTCTTCTCCACATCCCTTCTCAGAGTATGCACTAAGGACCTGAGACATTGATTTTCTTCCATCAGCTCTGAACAGTCTCTTTCAAACCTTAGCATCTTACTTTGAATCCATTTATAACCTAGACACTCCATGGGGTCCTCCTTGTCAAGAGTTTCTCTCTTTAGGTGGATCATAGGTATGGCCTTCTCAAACATCTCTCTCCGTGTCCTCTTGCAAGCGACACACGGTGCTCTAGGTCGAGGTCCTCTAACAGGGGTGATCTTCTTGGTCATCTGGTAAAAGAATCATAGGCACACAAGCAAATAATAACAAAGAGTACTATAAATTATTAGGATTTTTGTAGAACTATACTAGTGATAGACAATAAATGACATGATAGGAAAATTCCTATGCTCCATGATTATACTTAACCAACCCAATAAATTGATAAGTCTAAACTAGACTTTTAAAAAAACTACGACTTTGATACCATCTTTGTCATAGGTAGAATGGCAACAAAGGGTACCTATCTTTAGCTCTGATACCAACTTATTCTAAACACAAACAAAATCAATTTAGAACACAATTGAAACACCCCCCCCCCACCCCTTGATGAGTTTATGCATGAAAATTTCAAATTTTGAGTTGTAGGATTCACCTTTGAAGGATTCGCATAAAGAGGTTAGCGTTTTTGGTGGAGAAATTAATTTATCTTTCAAAAATTCACCTAAACTGAATTAAATCAATAGAAATTAGTAAATGCTTAGTTCAAAATAATTTTCTCATAATTAGTTTCATAGAAATCAAATAACAAATTGAAAGAGAGAAAAACATACGAATACGGTCAAGAAATCGCAAGGTTTGAAGGTATTTTGTGAATTTCAGTGGAGAGAATAATTTTTAGAGAATTTTTCTACCAAAATAATGAAATAATAGAATGGTGGCTACTAGAAGCAAGGGCTGGCTGAAATTCACCTTATATATTTAGGGTTTTGGACAATTTCCAAGATTACCCTTAATTAGCTAGGTTAGGAGTGTTTTGGTGTAGTGGGCTTTTGGGTATTTAGGCTTTTTATTTAATTTTGGGACTGATTATAGGTAATTAAAAATAAAATATTTTTCTTATTATTTTTATTAAAATTCCCCCCAAAATATTATTTTAAAAATATTTTAAAAATACTCATAAAATTATTTTATGCTTAAGAATCGCCTTTTTGCATGAAAATTCATTTTATATAAAATAAATTATTTTATGCTAATACACTTCTTATAAATCATTTATTTCACATTAATAATTCATATTAGAAATACTAAAATTAATTTAACATGCCATATACTCATAAATCACATCACACATGAATTTTCATAAAATCAGATATTTTGTCACAACAACTCTAAATTCAAGCAATTTGTCACGAAATCTCCTAGGATAGATGTGGGTTGTTACAGAAATCCCCTAAGCAAAGTATATTGCTTGAGCCATTACCTTGCCTTCTCAAAATGCTCTCCTGGAACCACACAAAGAAAAGGGGTGAGACAAATGATCTCAATGAGTAAACAATAACTTATACGATCACACATATCACTTGAAAAAGGGCTCATGGCACATAACTCATAGGTTATGATTCATAATTCATGATTCATAGTTCATGGTTCATTGATTGTGATTTAGCAAGGTTTTACAGAAATCACACTTATCACTAGTGAGTGAAGACTCTTGCTCAATTCACTCGAACACATTGAGGAGAGGTGGCCTCAAGCCAAATTCCAACTCTTATCATATAAGAAGCATTAAGCTAATCAGGCCCCACAGCTAGAACCACCCCTTCTAGCTAAGGTGGATACTATGCCCATATCCATCGGGTTAAGACCATATGCATAGGTTCTGATGATTACCCTTATCGACATTTAAGATTCATGGATCCGAATACACAAGCCAGAGTTAGGCCTGACCTTGTAATTCCTGCATATAAGAGTTCAGGGATCGGAATACACGAGTGAGACTTGGGCTCAACCTAGTAATTCCTTTACTCAAATTCTGACTTTGTCACTGATTAAATGGCATCAAAAGATAAATAACAATGTGGTTCTAGAAAGAATATAAGTTAGGGTAATAATCACAAAGGTTCTTTTCTTGTCTAGGAATAAACAATAATAGTTTTGGACCAAATGTCATTTAGCAACCCAAAATTAACAAAGAAATCACATAGTTATAATTGAAAATGGAAAGGAACTTGGGTTTCAAGAATCTTAGAGGTTCACATATCATGATAACTTGTACTTGTAACATGAACACAATGTTTACTCACCTTGTGGTTCCTTAGCTCCTACTTGCTGTAGCCCTTAAACTTCTAATATTCCTCAAGCTCTAACATAAAATTATAATTCAATACTTAACATTTGCTTAACATCATGCTATCCTATCCCATAACTACCCCATGCACATATAACATTCACATATACTTGGAGTTGCACTTGGAAGTGCACTCATCACTTGCACATAACATGTTGACTTTTAGTCTTGCACACTTAGCCTTCATAGGCTCATATGAAATCACATTATAACTCATACTATGACTTTTCTAAAGTCAAACAAAATATATCATGATCTTAATATCAATTCAATTTAACATCTAACTTGGTACACTTAACACTTTCCATATATGTCAACTTAACAAGTATCCTTAGAAGAGTCATGCTCATCTCTTTTGACCAAATCACATAATCCATCTCATAGTCAATTCAATTATATGCACATATTAATCAAAACATATCAATTTGGGTTTTGAAAACCTTAGGTAGGTCGAACCTCTCTAGACTTTGTCTAGAGTTACTCCTTCAACCAACAAGCAATTGAATCATATATCATTCATATACATGTGTCAATTCTCATTAAAATGTATCATATAGAAATTATAGACATTGGGATCAAAATCCCTATATAGGCTGAATGCATATATTCTATGGAAACTATGGATTTTCTTGCTTTTCGCACTTTCCAATCATTATAGTAATATGCAAACACATGATTTAAATCAATATTTTTCATGTAAATATAACAAAAATCATTTTAAAATACACATACATAGGAACTATCACCCCTTTGAAAACATATGCATGAAAATTTCCAATTTTATGTTTTAGGATGGAAATCATGGATTTTTCTTGCTTTCTGTACTTTCCAGTTAGTACAGTAAAATGCAAAAATATGATTCAAACCAATATTTTTCATCTACATATAAAAAAAAAATCAGTTTAAAACACATCAATAAGCAAATTAGCAGCTCCCCCTTATATAATTGCATGAAAATTCTAACTTTTAAGTTTTAGGGTTCACCTTTGGTGGATGCACGAAGAAAGGGTTATGTTTACAGTTGAAAATCAGTTTCTCTTTCAAATAATTGACCTAGGCCAAATTTAACATCAATAAAATAGTAAATATACAGCCCCAAATATATTTCTCATGGTTAGTTTCATAAAAATCAAATAATAGATTGAAAGGAAGGAAAAACTTATGAAAACGATCATAAAATCGCAAGGTTTGAAGACACCTTGTGAATTTTAGTTAAGAGAATATTTTTGAGAGAATTTTTCTATAAAAATTTGATGGAAAATAGAATGGTGATTGCCATAATAGGGCTGGCCAAAATTTAGGTTTTATTTTTAGGGTTTTGGTAAAATTATAAGTTTGCCATTAATGAGCTAGGTTAGGAGTGTTTTGGTGTGTTGGGCTTTGGTGAGTTGGGCTTTTAATTTAATTTATGGGCTGTTTATAGGTAATTAAAAATAAAATATTTTTTTATTATTTTCATTAAAATCCCCCTAGAAATATTTATTTAAAAATATTTTAAAATACTCATAAAAATTATTTTATGCTAAAAAATCGCTTTGTGCATGAAAATTCACTTTATGTGCAATAAATCATTTTATGCATATGCACTTCATATAAATCACTTACTTCACAATAATAATTCATATTATGCATATTAGAACTAATCTAACATGCCACATACTTATTAATCACATAACACATGAATTTTCATAAAAGCACACATTTTGTCATAATAGCTCTAAATTCAAGTAAGTTGTCATGAAAACTCCTAGCCTGGGTGTGGGTTGTTATAGATTTAAGCTTGGCTATAGGTGAGAAGGTTTCCTCATGGTCAACCCCTTGCCTTTGGCGAAACCCTTTCGCTACAAGCTTAGCTTTAAATGTCTCCATACTTCCATAAAGTACATAATATAGACCATCAAGTACATAACCCATGCCAACAATTCTATTATGATAATAGATTTCACAAACATATTTCTCAAACAAAAGTTCATAACCCATACTCATACTAGTTACAAAAATAATGTTCTTAAAAGCATTAGGTACATACAAAATGTCTTTTAATAACAAAATATGATCAATAAGATGAATATAAGTAGATCTAATAGCCTTTGTCGCAATGTTTGCTCCATTTCCAAGCTTTAGGATCACCTCTCCCTTTTCTAAGCCTCTACTGCTTGTCATCACCTATATAGAAGCACAAATGTGAGAACTTGCACCACTATAATGTATCCAAGCAATTTATAAACTATTAGACATACTACAGATGGAACAATTGAAAGAGATACTTTCACAAGGCTTATCCTTATTTTTGTTCTTCTTTTTGCCCTTTAGTGATTCCAAATACTTTGGGCAATTCTCTTCTAATGTCCAACCTCATCATAATGGAAACACTTTCCTTTATCTTTAGAAGCTACCTTTGTGGATTTCTCCTTACTCACACTACCACTTGGCTTGAGTTGGGAAGTCTTCTTTTTGCCTTTCTTCTTCTTAGTCTTAATAAAAGAAGAAGCAATAAGAGCTACTTCCTTACTCTTGCCCTTCAATTGTTTTAGGCAGTCACAAGTTTGTTATGCAATTTTGCAAGAGTGTACTCAATCTTGTTCATGTGAAAATTCATAATGAAATTGGAAAATTAGTCCAGTAGGGATTGAAGGATCAAATTAGTTTGAAGGTTAAAGTCCATGGAGAAGTCTAAATTCTCCAATTGCTTAATTAGCCAGATCACCTTATGAACATTCAGCCCAATTCTCTCCCTCACACATTATGGTTTGGAACAACTACTTAGATATCTCATATCTAGAAGTCCTACTCTCTTTACCATGCACCTCTTATAGGTGAGTGATAATGTCCGTAACCTCAAGCATGTTTTCATATTGCTTATATAACTTTACACTCATTGATCCTAATATGATGCACCTTGCTTTTGTATGATCATCTTTCCACTTCTCTAAAGTGGCGTGTTCCTCAAGAAAGGCCTTTTCAGGTAAGGGTATAGGAACTTTCAAATCAAGAACATACAAAAGTTTTTTGTAAGCAAGGACTAATTTAAGGTTTCTCAACCAATCCATAAAGTTTGGTCCCATTTGTTTATTATTATTGAGTATGCTCACAATAGGGCTGAATATGCTCATTTTATCATATTTACTACAAAAAATAATAAGATTGATTAGTCTATGTGAAATGTAACCACCATGTTGATTTGGTCTTTAATCAAATGGTACTCCCACTAACTTGGCCAATCCTATACTTCCAAATAGGAGATGGAAATTCCATTGGGGTGGATTTCTAGTGGGTGATTGAATTCTTATAAAACTATCAAATTCCCTCAGATACATATTGTTGTTATTCTAATTTTGATATTTTACAATTGAACAACTCTTGTTCATCACAACTCTTTATGAGGCTCAATCATTTTGGCTCTTAATGCTACCTACCTCAAATACCCATTGTGGTTATTGGTCGTTCACATTAGTTAAGTCAACACTATTGGACCACCAACTATCGAGATTTAAACATTTATGGCTCAAGTACACATTGCTGTTATTGACACAAAATGTATCTTGTCATGGATTAGTGTACTTAAATCATTATCATCGTGCACTCAAATCCCTTCATTACAAATTCTCGATTTCGGCTAGGGTTATAGATTAGTCAAACCCCATATGCTTCGATCATATGATTTCATCTCAATTTTGGTTCTCAATAAACTCAATTCTTACTAAAAACTCTTTTCTAGTGAATCTCATATGCCTTGGCCAAGGACTTGCATATCAAGAGCAACTAGATGTCATAGGATTCCTTCCTTATTTACCCAAGTTAATGGATTCTTTCTTAGAGATCACTTACCTCCACATATCACTAGTTAGGGTCATAACATGCCATATACCTTTGCATAAATAGCATCAATATGTAAGCAGTAATAAATCCTAACCACTTATCTTAGATGACAATAGAGGTGATGGTCTTCCGAATTAAAAGTGCCCAGTCAATAATCCTATGACCATGAACAAATTTAAAGTATATGTACAAAAGTGATATGTCTCTCATATTCTCAACTGTTTGAGAATAGATTCTCTTATAAAATACTTAACAAACATATATTCATTACAAAAGAACAAATTCATTTAAAGAATATATATATTTTATTGCCAATTGAGGATTGTATTTATATTTACATAATATGTACATTTCTCTAGGGCATACATCATTATCACATTGTTTGCAATCCATTGCTTGAATTACCATCCTTTGACATATGCCTTGAGGTGCCATTGAATATGTGTTTGCCCATTGATTGTTGAACCTTTGGAATTCCATATCCTTTTTTATGATATTTGGCCATTATGAGCCTTCTACATTAGTCCTATGTTGTGCCCAATATTGAGAATGATTAATATGCCACACTATTTTCCATTGAATTCCTAATATAGACCTTGTTTGTGTCTTTTGTTGATTACCCATGATTAAGTAGAAATCCTCTATGGTGTGAGGAAATACATCAGATTAGGATCACAGTCACAATAGTGGTCACAAACCACACTTTGTCTCATGAGCATTTTTCAAAAATTAATTGTAGTCATGACTTTTTGGTAATGGTTGCGACTGTCATTTCACACCCTGGGTCATGGTCATGACTGACATCATGAAATGGACTATGTCTTGAGGTGTAAATTAATGTTTTCTCTCTTAAATTAGTCTATCATGACTATTAGGTCCCGGTCGCTATAGTAAATCACGGTTGTAAAAATTGTGAGGTGCTTGTGACTCAAAAGTTCATATCATGACTTTAAAGAATTCTTATCTATAAGCTTCTTGATGAATGTAGTTTACAAAATAAGTATATATTAAACATGTGAATGACTTTAAAATTTAACCATCGAGAATAAAAAGAGAAGTTGACTAGGATTTGATACAAACTGAATCAACAACTGATATGTATGGCTCTTTGCTATATGAAAGGTATCCATATGATAATAAATTAATTTATGATATGTAAACAAATTGTTAAATGATATGTGAAATTATTGAATGATATGTTTATATGGAATTGTTAGATGTTATGAATGATTAATGTCATAAAACCAAAATAATACTTGATAGTAGTCAGTATCACTATAATGATTCATATATATTTTACATATTGACATATATACAAGATGAGCTAAAAGAAGGTATTATCGAATTTGTGGCTTAGATGCTACCTCATAGGACAAAACAAAAGAGACAAAGATCCCAAGAAGTTGAAAGTATCACTTTGGATGCAGCATCTAATGCTGCATCTATATGAGATAATGATAGAGAGTTATTCCGATCGAGATAATACACAACAGATACAAGAGAACAAGGATTGCCAAGAGACATGGATGCATTGATGCAAGAGAATCAACAGCTAAGGTGACAACTTAAGGAATTGAGATGAAGGAAAGAAATGCCTCTACTGCACTCACCACCGGTGGTACCACCCATTCCTTGAGTTGAGAATATTCCTCCTTTTCTGCCACAGGTGCCACATCATGTACAAAGAAGAATGCTACTAGAGGAAAGAGTTACAGTGAATGACTTTAAAAAGATGAATCCCCTTAAGTTTATAGGAGAAGAAGGGGAAGATCCCCAAGAGTTTTTAGAGGAATTGGATAAGATAACTCAAAGATTGTCATGCTTTGATGAAAAGTTAATTGAACTAGTGGGGTTATAACTCAAGAAGGATGCATAGGATTGGTTCCAGAGGGAGATTAAGGACCAGCTATATGGAGATGACCCTCTTACATGGGATGAATTTAAGCAGAGACTAATGGATGAGTTCTTAACTGAAGGTGAAAGGCAAAACTATGCCTTTCAATTCAAGCAATTAAAGCAAAAGCCTGAAATGCCTATATTTGAGTATGCTCAAGAATTTAAATGGCTAAGCAAATATGCCTCTCATACAGTACCTATAGAAGCAAGTAAGGTCAATTAATTTTGATGAGGATTGATCACTCCACTTTATAATGTCTTGGTAGCCACAGATTTTCCTACCATGGCCAAGCTCATTGATAAAGGTAAGCTTATAAAGGCATAACACAAGGCCAAAAGAGCTGAACGAGTGAAACAAGGGAAAAAGTAAGGGATAAAGTAACTAGCAACGGGGAGGCCCCACCTAAACAAAATAGCCAACAACGGGGAGGCCTTACCCACTATATAAATGAATCAAGTGGAAAATCTTATACTGAAAGGACAAGGCCATAGTATTGGACAATCCTCAGGCAATGTGTAAGCTATGGAAGGTAGAGGTAGAAGGAAAGTCTATTTTAATCAATAAGATGCTTGCACATCCCACAATGTTGTTACGGGTACCATCTTCATCAAGTCTATTAGTGCTCGATATTTGTCTAATTCTAGTGTAACTCATTCATTTATTTCACCATATTTTGCTAAGAAATTAAATAAGAATTACGAGGTGATGAATGAACCTTTGATTATAACCATATCCTTAGGAGAAACTGTAGGGGTAAAACAAGTGTATAAGAATTATATGGTAGAAATTGAAAATAGGAGGTTTCCTACAAATTTGATTGAACTAGAGGTCTTGGAATTTGATGTCAAACTAGGAATGGATTGATTATCTATGCATAATACTTATGTAGATTGTATAAGGAAAATGATTAATTTCAAAGAGGAAAATGGATCTGAATCCACTTTTCAAGGTGATAGGGGTAGCTTTACTATGAATTTTATTTTTGCTATTGGATGAAAAAGATTATTAATGAAGGGTTGTCAAGCATATTTGGCACATGTAGTAGATATTGAGAAAGTAGATAAATCTGTTAAGAGGATACATATAGTAGATGAGTTTCTTGATGTGTTTCTTGAGGATCTACCAGGAATGCCATTGGATAGGGAGATTGAGTTCACAATTGAGCTCTTACCTGGAACTCAACCAATATCAATACTACCTTATCGGATGGCACCTTCAAAGTTAAAAGAATTGAAAGTTTAATTATAGGACTTACTTGATAAGGGTTTTATTAGACTATATAGTTCTCCTTGGGGTGCTCCAGTTCTATTTGTTAAAAAGAAAGATGGGTCCTTAAGGTTATGTATTGATTATAGACAGTTGAATAAGGTGACTGTGAAAAATAAGTATCCTTTACTGAGGATTGATGATTTATTTGACCAGTTGCAAGGAGGTAGTCATTTTTCTAAGATAGACTTATGATCAAGTTATCATCAACATAAAATTTGATGTGAGGATGTTTGTAAGACTGCTTTTAGAATAAGATATGGATATTATGAATTTATAGTATTGCCATTTGATTTGACAAATGCACCAGCAGCTTTTATAGATTTGATGAATCGAGTGTTTAGGCTATTTCTAGATATATTTGTAATTGTATTTATTGATTATATTATAGTTTATTCAAGGCATAAGGAAGAACATGAGGAACACTTGAGAATAGTATTGCAAACTTTAAGAGAATATAAGTTTTATGCTAAATTGTCTAAATATGATTTCTGGATGGAACAAGTTTGTTTCATTAGACATATAGTTAGCAAAGAAGGAATCAAGGTAAATCCTAAGAAAGTAGAAGCGATAGCAAATTAGCCTCAACCCACAATTATTATTGAAGCAAGGAGTTTCTTAGGTATGGCAGGTTACTATCACCATTTCATAAAGGATTCCTTGAAAAAAGCAGTGCCACTAACAAGACTTACAAGAAAGCAAGTTAAGTTTAAGTGGGATGAAACCTATGAGAATAGTTTTCAAACACTTAAAGATTATTTAATCACAACTTCTGTATTAGCATTACCTTATAGGAATGAAGGTTTTGCCATATACTATAATGCCTTAAGAATTGGTTTAGGATGCGTGTTAATGCATAATGGAAAAGTTATTGCTTATGCATCCAAGCAATTGAAGCGACATGAGATGAACTATCCCATGCATGATTTGGAAATGGCCGCAGTTATCTTTGCTTTTAAGTTATAGAGACACTATTTGTATAGGGAGAAATGAGAGGTTTATACAGATTATAAAAGTGTCACATCCTAAATTTAGAGACATAATGGTCCTAGAACATGGGGAGACATAAGGTCACCCATGCCCATAGAACCCACTTATACTTATATAATCATGCCTACGATTGTACTAAACCCCATGCACTAACTTAAATGTCCAATAATATAGGAAACTTCAATATGTGGAAGAATAGTTTAACAAAATACTTTGAAAACATCTTATAAAGGAAATAATATTTAAAGTCTAAATAAAATAGATCATTAGTAATTAATATCCAAAAATAAACTCTCGGAGTGTCTACTAGTAACTCTTCATAAAATAGTATAATTAACGACTTGGACAACAAATCCCCCAAACAAAGTAGAAAGCTTGAGCTATCACCTTGCCTCCTTAAATTTGCTCACCTGGAACCACACAAGAGAAAGGGGTGAGATAGATGATCTCAATATATAACATTTATGTTATCATATATCCCATTTTTCAAAGAAAGCCCATTGTGTATAACATATAGTTCATGATTTACAAATCATGGTTTCATTGTTTCACTTTAGCAAGATTTTCACTATAATAGGTTTGCAGAAAATCACACTTGTAACACTATTTATCTATAGAGAGTAAATGACTATTCTAGCTCATTCACTCGAGGGAAAGATGGCCTCATACCAAATTCCAATAACTTATAAGGTCGTGAAACTGATCAAGCTCCACAATTAGAACCACCCCTTCTAGCTGAGGTGGATACACTACCCTTATCCATCGGGTTAAGATTATGTGCATAGGTTTTGACGATTACCCACATCGGTACGAGGAGTTCTGCATAAAGGATTAGAGGTACCATAGCTAGAGCTAATGGTATTCACATATAACAATAGCACTTAAAGTAACATTAACATGTACCACAATAATAATAGCAGTTTAAATTTTTGAATAAAAGATCCAATAATAGTGTAGTTCCAGAAAGATAGTAGGTAAAGAGCAATCTTAAAAGGGTTTTTCATATCATTGAATAAACATTATTGGTTTTCAGACCAATTATCCTTTGGTAACCCATGCTTAACAAAGAAATCACATAATCAAATTTAAAATGAAGTGAACATGGGTTTCAAGAAAATCTCAAAGGTTCCCATTTACTTAATCATGATAGCTTGCACTTGTAACAGTAGCATAATATTTAATCACCTTGTAATTCCTTCACTCCTAGTATTTATAGCCCTTGAATCTCTAAAACTCCTTAAGCTCTAACATAATATTTAATTCAATACTTAGTACATATTTAATCATCATGCTATCCTATCTTATAACTACCCCATGTACGTATAACATTTGCATACACTTAGAGTTGCATATAGATGTGCACTCATCACTTACATATAACATGTTGAGTTTAAAAGTCTTGCCCATTTAGCCTTTCTAGGCTCATACGAAAACACATTATAAATCATACCAATACTCTTCTCAAGTCAAGCACAATGTCATGATCTTGATATCAATTCACTTTAATAATCATCTTAGTACACTTAACACTTCCATACATGTCAACTTATCAATAGCCTTTCAAGTGTCATGCCTACCTCTTATGCTCAATTCATTCAATTAATCTCCTCATCAATTCCAGATCATACATTCATTATTGACTCATCATAAAACCTATTTCCATATTACCCAATCACATTCACATTGCAATCACAACATAAGGTTAAGATATCTTAAGTATACCAAATTATGTCTAGCCTTGTCTAGAGTCATTCCTTCAACAAACATGCAATTTAACCATTTATCATTCATTTATACATGCCAATAATCATTAAAATACATTACATAAAAATTATAGACATTGGGATAAGAATCCCAATGTAGGCCCAATGCCTCATAAAAGAGAAAACCTAAATTTTCTTATTTCTTGTACTTTCTGTCTATTACAGTAATATGTAGAAACATGGTTTGAACCAAGATTTTTCATGTAATCAAATCATTGTGGAATATGAACATGTAGGAATTGGCACATATACAGATCCATATGCATGAAAATTTTCGACTTTAGTTTTTAAGGATGAAAAATCATGAGTTTTCTTATTTTTGGTACTTTATGGTAATTATAGCAATATGTAAACATGTGATTTAAACCATTATTTTTTTTTCAATCACAAAAAATATCAGTTTAGAACATAAATATACACAAATCAGTAGCCATAGGTATTTCTTACGCATGAAAATTCCAAGTTTAAGGTTTAGAGTGAAAATCATGAGTTTTCTTGCTTTCCGTTCATTACAGTAATATATAAACACATGATTTAAATCATTATTTCCCATCCAAACATAACAAATATCAATCTAGAATTCCACCATACACAAATTAGCAGCCATACCAATATAAAATCATGAAATCTTCCAACTTTCAAGTTCTAGGACGAAAACTTTGAATTTCCTTGTTTTCTGAAACTTTTCTGTCATTACAGTAATATGCTAAAATATGATTTAATTTGATATTTTTGATCTAAACACATCAAAAATCCATTTAGAACACAAATATGTAGAAATTTCCCCCACCTTGAAGTGTTTATGCATGAAAATTTAAATTCTAAGTTGTAGGATTCACCTTTGCAGAAATCGTGTAGAGAAGTTGGTGTTTTCGGTAGAAAAATTGATTTCTCTCTCAAGGATTCACCTAGGCTGAATTTAATCAATCAAAATCAGTAAATATTTAGTTTAAAATAATTTTCCCATCATTAGTTTCATAAAAATCCAATAATAAATTGAAAGGAAAGGAAAAACTTATGAAACGGTTGCGAAATCGCAAAGTTTGAAAGTATTTTGTGAATTTCGGTATAAAGAATAATTTTGAGAGAATTTTTCTGCCAAAATAATAAAATAACAGAATTGTGGTTGTTAGAATGAAGGGCTGGCTTAATTTTCATAATATATATGTAGGGTTTTAGACAATTTCCAAGATTATCCTTAATGAGCTAGGTTAGGAGTGTTTTTGGGTAGTGGGCTTTTGGATATTTGGGCTTTTTAATTAATTTTGGGGCTAATTATAGGTAATTAAAAATAAAATATTTTTCTTATTATTTTATTTAAAATTTCCCCACAAAACATTTATTTTTAAAACTTATTTTAAAATACTCATAAAATTATTTTATGCTTACAAATCACCTTTTTGCATGAAAATTCATTTTATATAAAATAAATTATTTTATACTAGTGCACTTCATATGAATCATTTATTTCACAATCATAACTTATTTTATGCATATTAAAAATAATTTAACATACCACATACTCATCAATCACATAGCATCTGAATTTCCATAAAAGCACATACTTAGTCTTAATAGTTCAATGTCAAGCTAATTGTCACGAAAATTTCTAGGGTGGTTGTGGGTTGTTACAAAAAGTCTTCAATATATCTTAAAGTAAAGAGATTTAAATTTAAGGCAAAGAAGGTAGGTGGAATTGTTAAAGGATTATGATTGCCAAATACTTTACCATCTTAGAAAGCCAATGTCATAGTAGATGCATTGAGCAAAAAGTCAATGGGTAGTCTCTTACATATTGGATATGCAAAAGAGGTCAATAGTAAGGCAGTTAAAGGAGATGTTTAATGAAGGTTTGCAATTGGAAGTACATGAATCACAAGTGCTATTTGCTTACTTCCAAGTAAGGCCCAATGTAACAACCCACACCCACTCTAGGAGTTTCGTGATCATTTACTTGAATTTAGAGCTATTATGATGAAGTGTGTGCTTTTATGAAAATTCATGTGTTATGTGATTGATGAGTATGTGGCATGTTGGATTAATTATAATATGCATAATATGAATTATTATTGTGAAATAAGTGATTTATGTGAAGTGCACAAGCATAAAATGATTTATTGCACATAAAGTGAATTTTCATGCATAAAGCTATTTTTAAGCATAAAATAATTTTTGAGTATTTTTAAAATATTTTTAAATAAATATTTTTAGGGGGATTTTAATGAAAATAATAAGAAAAATATTTTATTTTTAATAATTTGTAAACAGCCTATAAATAAAATGAAAAGGCCTAACTCACCCAAGCCTAACACACCAACACACTCTTAACCTAGCTCATTAATGACAAACTTGTAATTTTACCCAAAACTCTAAATATAAATCTAAATTTTGGCCACCCCTTATTGTGGAAGCCACCATTCTATTATTCATCAGATTTTTACAAAAAATTTCTCCCAAAAATATTCTCTCAACCGAAATTCACAAGGTGCCTTCAAACCTTGCAATTTTGTGATCGTCTTTGTAAGTTTTTCTCTTCTTTCAATCTACTATTTGATTTTTATGAAACTAAACATATGAAATCCATATGGGGCTATATATTTACTATTTTTATTGATGTTAAATTTGGCCTAGGTGTTTTAATTGAAGGAGAAACTGACTTTCAACTGTAAACAGAACTCTTCCTTCGCAAATCCACCAAAAGTGAACCCTAAAACCTAAAGTTGGAATTTTCATGCATATATTCTATAAGGGGGAGGAAAATTTGTATTTTGGTGTATTCTAAACTGATTTTTGTTGTGTTTAGATGAAAAATATTGTTTAAATCATATTTTTATATATTACTATAATGATTGGAAAGTACAAAAAGCAAGAAAATCCATGGTTTTCATCCTAAAACTTAAAAGTTGGAATTTTCATGCATATGAGCAAGGGGGATGCTGATTTGAATATTAAGGTATTCTAAAATGATTTTTGTTATGTTTAGATGAAAAATATTGGTTTAAATAATGTCTTTGCATATTACTATAATGAATGGACAGTGTGAAAAACATGAAAATCTATGGTTTCCATGGTTTGTATGATTTGGCCTATAGTGGGATTGTGATCCCGAAGTCTATAATTTTTGTGTGATATATTTTAATGATTATTTATATGTGTATATGAATGATAAATGATTTAATTGCATGTTGGTTGAAAGAGTAACTCTAGACAAAACTTAGAGGGGTTCAGCCTATACTAGGGTTTCCAAACCCTAACTACCATGTTTGATTAATATGTGTATATGATTAAGTGGCTTATGAATTAGGCCTTATGATGTGTTAATTGTGGATTAATGACCTTAAATTAACTATGAGATTGATTGTATAATTTGGTCAAAAGAGATAAGCATGATACTTTTAAGGTTACATGTTAAGTTGAGGTATATGAAAAGTATTAAGTATGACAAGTTGGAAGTGAAATTAAATTGATATTAAGATCATGATTTATTGTGTTTGGCTATAGAAAAGTCTTGGCATGAGTATTATGTGTTTTCATGTGAGCCTAAAAGGCTAAGTGTATAAGATTAAAAAGTCAACATGTTATGTGCAAGTAATGAGTGCACTTATAAGTGCAACTCCAAGTATATGTAAATATTTTATGTGCGTGGGGTAGTTAAGGGATAGGATAGTATAATTTTAAGCAAATTCTAAGTATTGAATTGTAATGTATATTAGAGTTTAAGGATTTTTAGAAGTTCACTAGGAGCTAAGGAACAAAAAGGTGAGTAAACATTATGTTGATCTTACAAGTACAAGTTATCATGATATGTGAATCTTTGAGATTCTTGAAACCTAAGTTCTTTCTATTTTTAATTATAACTATATGATTTCTTTGTTAAGCTTGGGTTGCTAAAGAAAAATTGGTCCAAAACCATTTTTGATTATTCAATGAGAAGAAAGAACCTTTGTGATTTTTGCCTTACCTTACTTTCTTTCTAGAACCACACTATTGTTTATCTTTTGTTTAGTAAGTTTTATTGCTACTATTTTACATGTGATTGTTATCTTTAATGCTATTGTTATAAGTGATTACTATTATCTCTAGCTATGGTACCAATGAACCCTTTTATGCAGAATTCCTCATGCCAATATAGAAAATCATTGGAACTTGTGCACATGGTCTTAAGCTAATAGATAGGGGCATAGTATCCACCTCAGCTAGACAAGGCAGTTCTAGCTATGGGGCCAGATCAGCTTCATGCTTCTTCAATGATAAGAGTTGGAATTTGGCTTGAGGCCACCTTTCCTCAGTGTATTCGAGTGAATTGAGCAAAAGTCTTCACTCACTAGTGATAAGTGTGATTTCTATGAACCTTGCTCAATTACAAAGAATGAACCATGAACTATGAATCATGACCTATGAGTTATGAGTTATGAGTCCCTTTTAAGGGATATGTGTTATTGTATAAGCTATATTGTTTATTCAGTGAGATCATCTATCTCACCCCTTTTCCTTGTGTGGTTCCAGGTGAGCATTTATGAGGAGGCAAGGTGATAACTCAAGCCATTTATTCTGCTAGGGGGGATTTCCTTATCCAAGTTTATTATCATGTTGGGATATAAAGAGTCTCTTTTAGATGCTCTGAGAGCCCTTGTTGGAGAGTTTTATTTTGGAATATTCTATTTTATGATTTATTTAAAGTCTTAAAAAGTTCCTTTCTTATGGATTATTTTTAAAGTAATTTTTTTTTTAAAAACTGATCTTCCACAAACTTAGGTTTTTCTTTATTATTGGTTATCCAAGTTAATGCATGAGGTTTGGTACGATCCTAGGTAGTCCTATTGTATATGTCAGTGGTTTACATAAGCGTGTGTGACCTTATGTCTCCCTTTGTTCTAAGATCGTCATATCTCTAAAATTGGGATGTGGCACCCAAACTCCTTGATGAGATAAGGATGTCACAAAATCAAGACCCCTAGCTAATAAAAATCTTCAAGGATGTGGAAAAGGGACAAGCCTAGAGTTTCAAATAGAAGAAGGTGTTTTAAAGTGTAGAGATCGATTATGCATGCCTAATGTAAAAGAGTTGAGGAAGGGAATTTTGAAAGAAGCACATCAAACCTCGTATAGCGTACATATAGGTGGTACCAAAATGTACCATGATATAAAGAGTACTTATTAGTGGCTTGGAATGAAGAAAGATGTGGCAAACTTTGTAGCTTCATGTCTCACTTGTCAGCAAGTGAAATTTGAACACCAATGACCATCTAGATTACTTCAGGAGATAAGATTACCTGAGTGGAAGTGGGAACAAATCACTACAGATTTTGTAGTGGGTCTACCCAAGATTGTAAAATGGTATGACTCAATATGGGTTACAATGGATTGGCTGACAAAATCTGCACACTTTATTGAGGTAAAGACTATATATTCAGTAGCCTAATATGCTTAGATATATGTCAATGAAATTATAAGATTGCATGGGGTTCCACTTTCTATTATCTCAGATAGAGGACTTAATTCACATCAAGGTTTTGGCAAAAATTGCAAGAAGCATTGGGTATGCCACTTGTGCTCAGCATAGCCTTTCACCCACAAACAGATGGACAATCTGAGAGAATAATACAAACATTAGAAGATATGCTCCGTATGTGCATTATGGATTTTGGAGGAAGCTAGGATAAATATCTCCCACTTATTGAATTTGTGTATAACAATAGTTACCATTCCTCTATAGGAATGACACTGCATGAGGCACTATATGGCAGAAAATGTGATCTCGAATTTGTTGGACTGAAGTGGGTGAAAAGTATATTGAAGCTCCAGATATGATTAAAGAAGCCACTAAGAAAGTGAAGATTATTCAAGAAAGACTAAAAACTACCTTTAGCCTCTAAAAGAGTTATGCCAATCCTAAGAGGAAGGATGTCCATTTCATGGTAAGTGACCATGTCTTTTTAAAAGTCTCCCCCATAAAAAGTGTGATGAGATTTAGCAAAAAGGGAAAATTATCCCCATGCTTCATTGGACCTTTTAAGATTCTTGATAAGGTCGAAGAAGTTTTGTACTGATTAGCATTACCTCCAACATTAAAAAATGTTTATCCAATTTTTCATTTGTCAATGTTAAGGAAGTACATCCCTGATCCTTTGCACATGTTGCAACCATAATTGATTAAGATCGACCAAAAACTTTCCTATGAAGAGGTTCCGATTGCAATATTGGATTGACAAGTGAAAAATCTTTGAAATAAGGACATACCAATGGTCAAATTTCAATGGTGTAACCATAATATAGAAGAATGTACATGGGAAAATGAAGATGACATGTTTCAGAAGTACCTATAATTGTTTAATTGGTAACAGGTAAGCTCTTTTAAAAATTTGAGGATGAATTTTTTAAGGAGGTAGAATGTAATAACCAAGGATTTTATAACTCATTCTAATTACTAATATTACTTGAGGACTAGATTTTTAAATGTTAGTATAGTATAGAAATGATAAGGAATCGGGTAGAGTGAGTGAACATTGAACTTGTGAGCTAAAATAGTTGGCCTAAGATAATAGAAAATGATGTTGTAGAGAGAGTCATCAAATTTAACCAAGTTAGCCGCAAAAATTGACCAAGTCAAAATCTTAAATAAGTTGAACTCTCATATTCTCTGCACATGAGTCTAAGTGCATTTTTAGCATTTGCATACCATCGTGATGAACATCATAATTGTAGAGAAATCGTAACCATCCAACTTGATCAAATCATAGCCATCAATTGTGATTAAATCTTGATCATTGAATAAAGCTTTTGTCACATCCTAATTTCATAGATATGATGGTCCTAGAACATTGGGAGGCATAAGGTCACCCACACTCGTAGAATCTACTCATACACTTATAAACACTACCTAGGATCGTACCAAAACCTCATGCATTAACTTAATTTGACCATTAATACAAGGAAACCTTAATTTGTGGAATAATAGTTTAAAAATACTTTCAATACAATCCCTAAGAAAATAATATTAAGACTCCAAATAAATCATCAAAGGAATAATGTTCCAAAAAGAAACTCCCCTAAACAAGAACTCCCAGAACATCTAAAAGAGACTCTTCATATCACAGTATGATAATAAACTTGGACAAGAAAATTTCCCAAGTGGAGTAGATTACTTGAGCTATCACCTTGCCTCCTCATAATGCTCACCTGGAAACCACATAAGAAAAGGGGTGAGATAGATGATCTCAATGATTAAACAATATAACTTATACAATAACACATATCCCTTGGAAAAGGGTTCATAGATCATGGCTCATAGTTCATTATCATAATTCATGACTCATAGTTCATTGTTTATAGATTGCAATTTAGCAAGGTTTATAGAAATCACACTTATCACTTATCAGATAAAGAGTGAAGGTTACTGCCATATTCACTCAAACACATAGAGGAGAGGTGGCATCAAACCAAATTCCAACTCCTATCACATAATAAGTGTGAAGCTAGGCCCCATGACTAGAACTACCCCTTCTAGCTGAGGTGGATACTCTACCCCTATCTATCGGGTTAAGACCATATGTATAGGTTCTGATGATTTCCAGCATCAGCACAAGGATTTCTGCATAAAGGGGTTCATGGGTACCATAGCTAGAGCTAATGGCAATCACTTGTAATAATGACATTGAAGAATGCAATCACATGTAACATAATAGCAATAGAAGTTTAGCTTATTGAACAAAAGATAAACAACAGTGTGGTTCCAGATAAAATGTAAGGTAAGGCAACAATCACAAAGGTTCTTTCTTTATCATTGAATAATCAATAATGGTTTTGGACCAATTAACCTTTGGCAATCCAAGCTTAACAAAGAAATCATATAGTTATAATTAAAAATAGAAAGGAACTTGGGTTTCAAGAATCTCAAAGGTTCATATATCATGATAACTTGTATTTGTAACATGAACATAATGTTTACTCACCTTGTGGTTCCTTAGCTCCTAATGCCTGTAGCCCTTGCACTTATAACAATCCTTAAGCTCTAACATAATATTATAATTTAATACTTATCATTTTCTATCCTATCCTATAACTATCCCATGCACATATATCATTCACATATACTTGGAGTTGCACTTATAAGTGCACTCATTACTTGCATATAACATGTTGACTTTCAAGTCTTGCATAATTTTGCCTTCTTAGGCTAATATGAAATCACATAATAACTCATATCAGGACTTTTCTAATGCCAAACATAATAAATCATAACCTTAATATCAATTTAATTTAACTTCCAACTTGGCACACTTAATACTTTCCATATATATTAACTTAACAAGCAAACCATAAAAGAGTCTTACTTGTCTCCTTTCACCAAATCATATGCTCAATCCCATAGGCAAAGTAATATCATTATTTCACAATTAACATATTATAAAATCTAATTCACTTGTCACTTAATCATGTACACATATTATTCAAACATGACAATTAAGGTTTAGGAAACCCTAGGTATGGCCGAATCACTCTAGGTGTTTCCTATAGTTACTCCTTCAATCATCATGCAATTAAATCATTCACAAGTCATGTAAACATGTCAACAATCATTAAAATGTACCTTAAAAAAATTATAGACCTTGGAATCAAAATCCCAAGGTAGGCAGAATCTATGTTGCCATTGAAAACCATGGATTTTCTTGCATTTCACACTTTTCGATATAGTAATATGTAAACGCATGATTTAAACCAATATTTTTCATGGAAACATAACAAAAATCATTTTAGAATGCAATAACATACAAATCACCCCCTTAAAGAACATATGCATGAAAATTCCAACTTTTAGGTTTTAAGGTTCACCTTTGACGCATTTGTAAAGAAGGAGTTACATTTACAGTTAGAAATCATTTTCTCCTTCAAAAACACAACCTAGGCCAAATTTAACAAGAAGAGAAATAGTAAATATGTATCCCATATGGATTACTCATTATTAGTTTCATAAGAATCAAATAGTAGCTTGAAAGAAGAGAAAAACTTACGAAGAAGATCACAAAATCGCAAGGTTTGGAGGCACCTTGTGGATTTTGGTTGATAGAGAAGTTTTGAGAGAATTTTCTATAAAAAAATATGATGAATAATAGAATGGAGGCTGCCTAAACACAAGGGGGGCAGAACATTTGGTTAATTTTAGGGTCTTGGTGCAAAATTATAGGTTTGCCATTAATGAGTTAGATTAGGAGTATTTTGGTGAGTTGGGCTTTTGGTGAGTTGGGCGTTTAATCTAATTTATAGGCTGATTAATAATAATTAAAATATTTTGCTTATTATTTTCAATAAAATTCTCCCAAAAAATTTAATTTAAAATATTTTAAAAATGCTTATAAAAAATATTTTATGCTCAAAAATCACTTTGTGCATGAAAATTCACTTTGTATGCAATAAATCATTTATGCTTTTGCACTTCACATGAATCACCTATTTTACATCCAAAATTCATATTATGGATATTACAAGTAGTCTAACATACAACTTGCTCATCAATCACATAGCACATGAAATTTCATGAAAGCACACACTTTGTCTCAATAGCTCTAAAATCAAGCAATTTGTCACGAAACTCCCAGCCCGGGTATGGGTTGTTACAGCTTCATCAAATCCTCACCATCTAACCCATTATATATATATAAGCAAATTTATGTTTTGAACATCATTTTGCCTATTCTATAACAAAGTCTCACAATAAGAAAAGAAATTCTCTCTACATTAATTGCAACAAGAACTTACCAAACTAAAATCTCCCAAGGTGAGAAATTATATTCATCTTTTCTTTTATATGTTCTAAGTATAATTTTGTATTTAAGTTGCATAGATTTCTCCTAAACCATATATATGAAATTCAGCCATATATGATTATTTATACAAGATGTAGTTTTGATGTTCCTAGTTGAAATAAGAAGATTTGATTAGAAAATTAAAGAATTTATGTGAAGATAGATAAAGGAAGCATAAAAATACCTAAGTGTCACTAAAGGGGAATTCGGCCAACATTAAGAAATGATCAAGGAAGTGTTATTCTAATTGAATATATCTATGGTTATTTTAGATGAAGAAAAATGATTTAGAAGTGTTAAAATGAATTTTGGGAACATGATTTAAGATTTGGAAATCTTAGTGGCATAAACTTAGTTAAAAAAGGAACTTGGTGTTCTAATACTAGATTTTGATAATTGAATGATCATATATGTTTTATGACTAATTTGAAGATTTAATGAGGAATTATAAGTTTTCCTCAAATTTGACCTAAGTGGGACAAGTTGGTGTTATAAAGGAATGGTGGAGCCAAATGTTGTAGAAGTAAGGTGGTGGGGTGAAATTTCAATCATTTTAAAATTTCACTTCACCCACTCTGGTCCAAAATTCATTCAAGCAATCAATTAATTAGTGTGTAAAACATATATGCATAGAAAGAAAAAGGAAGAGTAATCATATTACCTCTCGAAGGTTCCTTCTTTCTTTAACAAAGAGCTTCCTAAAGTGTGAAACCTCTAAATCATCACACCTAGCTCACCTTCAAGTTTTGATTTGGTTTCTTTTGTGTTTTTGAATCCCTCTCTTGGTTGACCAAATTTGATTTAAGATTTTCCCTCAAAAACCTTTAGAAAGTTAAGTTTTCTTTTTGATTTATTTTGGACTAGACTCATTTTCAATTTGCAAGTATTTATTCTTTCACAAAGAATAAAGAACAAAGAAAAGAATTAAAGATCAAAAGAAAAATTGAAGAAACTCTTTCTTCATCTTTTCTTTCTCTCTCTCAACTTCTCTCTAAAAGCTTCAAAAATGGAAAATGATGTTCACACTTGCTTAAAACATAAAAAATCATAGCTTTTATATTCTTCCCAAGACTTAATCCTTAAGTCTTCTTAAAGACAAAAGATATCCTTTTAGCTTATCATTTGGTGAAGGGGCAAAAGTGAACTTTACTCCTTCAAATGGTGAAATGACCATTTTATCCTTTCGGGCAAAATGGACATTTCCATTAGCTAAAAGAAGTAATTACAATTTTAACCTTAGTAGAAATTTCTCTAACCCCTAAACCCATCACATAGGCTTATGAATAGTGAATTTTCTCTAACCTCTAAATTACCTCTTTTCCATATCACATATGACTTAGGCCACATCTCATACGTTAAGGGTTTTCACTAAGTTTAAAATTAAGTCTTTGATTTAGTCCAAATCAATTTTCTATTTAATCTTTCTCATTTGCTTCATAAGATTTGATTGAATAGAAACCCTTTTAGATTTAACATCAGGACATGCTAGGGTCATTGAAAATTTAATTTCATGTTTAATCATTTTACCACTAATCAATTAATTAAACACTTTAATTAATTATTATGGTAGACCTTTTATACTTGAAAGGTGATCATTATTAGGTGTGTGACTTTCTAGGCTTATGTCTAATTAGCAATGGGAATGAGAAAGCATTTTTCTCTACTAATGTGAAATCCCTACTTCACACTTAGTCCCATAAGTCGTGAGCGACTGCTAGCATTCCATATCTCGACTACCTAATTAGAAATGAATGTTTATAGTTGGTTACTTTAAACATCACATGGACCATCACTCATATATTATCATGCACTAGAATCCCTTCATTAAAGATCTGATTCTCGGCTAAGGTAATGGTTTATGTCAAACCCTAATGTGCCTTGATTCTATGTCCTTCTCTCGGTTCTAATTCTTGATGACATTAGATTCCTACTAGAAACTCTTTCTAATGAATCTTACTATTCTGGCCAAAAACTTTAGTTATCAAGAATAACTAGATAGCATATGATTTTAACCTCGTTTACTCAAGGTAATGAATTCTATCTTGGTGAACACTTACCTCCATACATAACAAATTAGAACTATCATATGCCATATATTTGTACATGAATAGTATGTTTATGTAAGCAGTAATAAATCTTAACTACCTATATAAGCAGTAATAAATCCTAACTACCTATGTATAAGATATAGTATCTCTCAAGTTAAAGGACTATATGCACTATTATGACCTAGATAATGAATAATTGACAGATATTAAAACTCTATATTATTATCATCTAACAACATAATTCGACTATTCATCCTATGAATATCCACATATTTGTATCAACATCATATGTCAAGTAGCATGAGACTCACTGCCTCTATAATCATCCATATCATATACTAATTATAGAAAACAAACAGAGGTGATGGTCTTTTAGAATTAATAATGCCCAGTCATTAATCTTATGACCATGAACATATTTAAAATATTTGTATAAGAGTGATCTGTCTCTGATATTCTCAGCACTTGATAATAGATCATCTTACAAATAATTAAGGACTATATTTAATAATATGAAACCCTTTTCACATTATGAATATATTTATTATGTCATTGGGAATAATATCTACTATTATATAACTATTATATGGCTCATAAAGCACATACTACTATTAGGTTCATATGAATAAGAGTGAATTAACTCAAAATAATTTGTGGGAATTGATTGCCTAGGTGTTAATTCGATGAATCTATAGTTAATTTGAGATTTAATTGATGAATCTATGGTTAATTTGAGGTTTGAAAGGGAAATTGATAGTTTTCCCCAAATTCTAAGGTTTATGGAAAAATTTGAGAATTTTGAGATTTAAACTTGAATTCATGAAATTGAATAGGGAATTTAGCTTGGAAATAATTAGAAATAAGAATAAGTATAATTATGAATATGAAAATATTGATACAACTCTATTGTAAGTTGAAATAATAAAATAAATGTAAGATAGATAAGTTATAATTAGTACCATCATTAGTTACTAATTGATATGTAATTAAAATGATATGGGTGTAGAACATCAAGGCAAGGGCAAGGAAATTGCTCAAGATCGTGAAGGACACTAAGTTAACTAAGAGTGAACATTAATACGAGCAAAGGAGTTCAAGGTGAGTACTTAATAATATGATATAATTTTGCCTCATTGTTTGTAACCATTACTTGAATTACCATCCCTTGACATGTACTTAAAATGACATTTGATATGTGGTTGCCCATTGATTGTTGATCCTTTGGAAATCCATATCTTGCTTATATGATATTTGACCATGATGAATCTCTTACATTGGTCCTATGTTGTGCTCAATGATGAGAATGATTAATATGCCAACTATTTTCCGTTGAATTCTTATTGTAGACCTTGGATATGTCTTTCATTGATACCCATGATTAAGCAAAAATCCTCTTTGGTGTGGGGAAATATACCAGGCCTTATGCACTTGGTGTAAGCCTATGGGTAGGGTGAGAGTACCTAACCTCTGCTAGGGGGAATGTCTAACCACAAGGCCCGATCAGCCTCGCGTAGTGTGATGCATGTGAATGAGCAAGACTTAGGCTGCCACTCTTCAATATTTATGTCTGGGAAGCTTTCTGCTTCCAAGACATTATTATTTCTACCAAAACATGTTTTAAAGTTCAAAATGACCAATTTTGATTAACATCATTCCATTGCCATCATGAACCTATCCAAGTGATATCTTATAATGCCTTTATATTATATTATATTTGAAGGAATATAGGGTGCAAATTAAGTGGAAGCAATATGGTGGATGAAATTTGAAACAATTTAAAATTTCACTTTCACCCAAATGAGTCCAATAAACATTTAAGCAATCTACTAATTAGTGTGTAAAACACATAAGAAAGAAAGAAGATCAAGTGGCAATAATATTACCTCTTGAAGCCTAAGAACTTTGATTCTTCTTTCCATTCCAAATGCTCCCTAAATGTTTAGCCTCTAGATTGTCCACACCAAGCTTCACCTCCAAGGCACACTTTGATTTTTTTAGATCTTTTTGATTCTCTCTCTTGGTAGCCCAATTGAATACAAGATCTTCTAACACAAATCCTTGGTGATTTGATTTCTTCTAATTGCTATTGATATACCTTTTCAATTCAAGAAATCTTTATTCTTTCACAAAGAATAAAGAACAAGAAAATTGAATAACTCTTCTTCTCTTTCTTTTCTCTCAATACTTATCTACTAAGGTTTCAATTTGAAAAGATGTGCATAAAGACTCCTTATTTAACAGCGTCATTTGCCTTTTATATAGCCAACAACTATGTTATTAATTAGGAGACAAATTAGATATTTAATTTGCTTTATGCCTTAAGGTTAAATAGAAAAAAACATACTACCCTTTATGATTCTATGATTATTTCAATTAAACCTTACATAGTTAAAAGACCATTTTGACCTTAGTGCACTTTCTCTAACTCCTAAACTCATCATATGGGCTTTAGGGTTATAGAAAATCTCTAACCCCTGAATTGTCTCTCTCTATTTCTCAAATGAGCTTGGACTATTTAGGTTTTTGTCCATAGCTCAAAATTAATTCTTTAACTCATCCATAGTTTTAATTAATTAAATCCTTCTCATTTATATCATATATAAATTAGGATTTAATTAATAAGAAATCATTTTAGATTTAAACTTCAAGACATTCTAGGGTCTTTGAAAATTTAATTACAAGTTCAATCCTTTTACATTAATCAATTAATTAAACACTTTAATTAATTATTATAGTAAACATTTTATTCTTGGAAGGTGAATACTTTTGGGTGTGTGACTTTCTAGGTTCATGTCTAATTAGCAATGGGATTGAAAAAACACTTTCATACTAATGTGAAATCCCTATTTCACCTTTAGTCCCATAAGTCATGACTTATGCCTAGCATTGCATATCATGACTACCTAATTAGAATGAATATGAGTGTTTAATCACTTATTCATTTCATGGACCATTGATCATAATTAACGTACACTAAAATCCCTTCATTAGGAAATCCCAATCTTAGCTAGGGTCACAGAATTGTCAAACCTTAATATGCTTTGATCATATGTCTATATCTCGATTCCAATTCTTGATAAAATTGATTCCTACTAGAAACTCTCTCTATTGAATCTTTACTACCTTGGCTAAGGATTTGATTATCAAGAATAATCAGATAGCATAAGATTTCTTCCTTATTTATTTAAGTTAATGAATTCTCTCTTGACGATTACTTACCTCTATAGATAACTAGTCAGAATTATCACATACCATATACCAATACTTGAATAGCATTAGTACATAAGTAGTAATAAATTCCAACTACCGATGAATGAGATACAGTATCCCTCAAGTCAATGGACTATATGTACAATTATGACCTAGATAATGATTTATTGACTAGCAATAAAACTCCACGTTATCATCATCTAACATCACAGTTCAATCATTCATCATATGAATATCCATATTTTTATATTAACAACATTTGTCAAACAGTATGATGTTCACTATCTCTATAATCATAAGTATCACATATTGATTATAGATTATAAATAGAGGTGATGGTCTTCCAAAATTAATGATGCCCAGTCATTAATCCTATGACCATGAACATCTTAAAGTATTTATTTAAGAGCGATCTACCATCCATATTCTTAACACTTAAGAATAGATCCTCTTTGAAAAATACTTATGGACTTCAAATATACATTTAATATAATAGAACTATTTCATTTATATACATATATTTTATTACCGTTTAGGGATAATATTTTATATTTACATAACTTATACATTGCTATAGGGCATAACCTCTAACAATCTCCTACTTGCACTAGAGCTAATCTGTGCAATATCTAAGTCCCATCTTCTCAAGATGAAATTCTAGTTGTTACTGACTCATTGCTTTAATGAGTGGATCTACTGTATTTTCAGCTGATGCTATTTTCTGTATGGCTATCTTGCCTTTTCCAATTATTTCTCTAATAATATGATAGTGTCCTTCTATGTGTTCGGATTTTTAGTGAGACCTTGGTTCTTTTACTTGAGCTATAGCTCCATTGTTGTCACAATAGAAAGGAACTGCCAACTCAATGGTAGGAACCACTCTAAGTTCTGTTACAAACTTTCAAATCCAAACAGCTTCTTTTGCAGCATCAGATGCAGCAATATACTCAGTTTCTATAGTGAAATATATAGTAGTTAATTGCTAGGAACTTTTCCAGCATACTACTCCTCTATTATAAGTGAAAACAAATCTAGAGATAGACTTTCTATCATCAATATCTAACTGAAAGTTAGAATTTGTAAACCTATCTATCCTTAATTCACCTCCTTCATATATCAAAACTAAATCCTTAGTTCTTCTCAAGTACTTAAGGATAACTTTAACCGCAGTCTAATAATCTAATCCTGGATTAAATTGAAATCTACTAGTCAAACTAATAGCATATGTAATATCTGGCCTAGTACATAACATAGCATACATTAGGCTTCTAATTGCTGAAGCATATGGAACCTTAACCATATTTACAATTTCTTCAGGTGTCTTGGAAGACATAGCCTTAGAATGGTGGATACCATCCCTCACAGGCAAAAATCCTTTAACCATTTCAACACCCTTTCCAAGTATTGATTTTGAGAAAGCCCTATCATTCTTTTCAATCTATCTCTATAGATACAAATTCCAAGAATATAGGTAGCTTCTCCCAAGTCCTTTATGGAGAAAGTTTTTGATAGCCAAACTTTTACATTTGTTAACATACCAATGTTATTTCCAATTAATAGTATATCATCCACGTACAAGATCAGAAAAGTGAGTGCACTTCCGCTAACCTTCTTGTACATATAAGGCTCATCTTTATTCTTGATGAAATTAAGATCATAAATGGATCTCTTAAGCTTAGACACTTTGGAACGTTATTTAGATTCATAACCTTTAGGTTGTTCCATGAATAGGTCTTCCTCAATGTTACCATTAGGAAATGTGGTCTTGGCATCCATTTGCCAGACCCATAGTCATAGTGTGCTACTGTAGCTAATAAAGTCCTAATGGATTTAAGCATGGCTACAGGTGAGAAAGTTTCCTCATAGTCAATGCCTTGCCTTTGATGAAACCCTTTCGCTACTAGCCTAGCTTTGAATGTCTCTATGTTTCCATCTGCTTCGATCTTTCATTTGAAAATCCATTTGCATCCTATAGGTACTATACCTATATGTTTATCAATAAGTTCCTAGACTTGGTTAGTATACATGGAATCCATTTTAGATTTCATAGCTTCTAGCCATTTTGAGGAATCTATATTCTATATAGCTTGCTCAAAAGTAATAGGATCATCACTATGATCAACTTCTTCATGAATGAACAACCCTTGCACATTACCATGCAAAAATCTATATCTCTTCGATGGATGAGATATTATCTCCAAGGTTCTTATGTGGAGATATCATTAACAAGTGTTGACTCATCATGATATTGACCAATTTCCATTTGATCATTTTGTTGGATTTCATCGGATGACTCATCCAATACTATCTTTCTCCCTTTGCCACCTGATAACTCTATATTTTTAGATTTATTTTATTTGTTTAAACTTAAATTTTAGCTCAGTTCTCAAGAATGCAATAATATTTTTACTTATTTTTAGAAATAAACAGTTCTATAATTTATAAATAAATTATAATACATTTTAAGCATTTTTATTTTATTTTTATAGATCAAAATGATGTCACAATGATGCAATAAAATAAATGATGCAGGCGGTGATGTCATAAAAATAATGATGAAAACAATGATTCAAGTTTTCAATCCATGAGAAATAAAATTCAATGGTTGGTGGCAAACCTAACTATTGTTGAATTTTTGATGTAAAAATTCAATGGTTGGTGGCCAACCTAACCATCAATGTTGAATTTTTGATGTAAGAATTTTAATGGAACTTGAATTCTTCCACCAAACATGCCTATAAATACCATGCTTGGCAAAGGAAAATAGCATCAAAGAAAATCCATCAAAAAAAAAATATGTAGAGAGATTTTCATATGCTTTCTTAGAGTAGATTTATTTTTTTTTTTTTTTTGATCAAGAGGAGGAATTTTTGGAAGCTTGAGTTCATCAAAGATTGTATCCCAAAACAAGTTCTCTCTAAACTCTACTTTTGAATTTAATTATAAGTTATTATTATGTTTATTGTTTTTATTGTTAATTTAATTGTTTCTTCTCTTTTAATTATGAATAGCTAATTTATTTTCTAGGATTTAGATGTAATCTTTTGATTTGCATATGATTATTTATATTTAATTGATTGGATTTGATTGTTGGAATTAATCTTTTATTTTAGAACTTAATGCTTGTAATTAACTGGCCATTAATTGCATGATTTAAGATATTGTGTGAAGTAGCGAGAGTGGAAGTACAATATTAGTTCATTAGGATAATTGACTTAGGAAATGTATTGCTTAGAGATAAGAATACTCCTTTGTGATTTTTAAAAGAATTTCCATAAAACTTAATGGGTTTGTGTTAATTGCTTATGATCACGAGAGTAGACATAAGGTTAATATGAACACACATGTTGTATCTTGAGAGAGAACATCATATAATTTAGGAAAATCTAATCATTAATTCCAGCAAAAATAATCCATCTAAAAATTATAAAGAAATCATATGTGATCAATTGATGAATTCTAAATCCTAGACTTTTAATCTTATTTTCATATTTATCATAATTTATTTACTTGAATTTCACTTTAGCTTAAAATATAAAATCTCATCATTGATTTTCTAAATAATAGAGTAATCTTAAAATTGGTACTTGACAAACCCTTCCTCGTGGGAACGATACTCACTCATCACTTTATTACTTGTTCACGACCTGTGCACTTGCAGAAATCACGCAACACCACCTTCTTGAAGAAATTGTTTCTCAAGAAATATGACATTCTAACTAACAATAATTGTTTACTCAGAAGGGAGATAGAAATAATATCCTAAACTGCTTTAAGGAAATCCAACAAACCTACCATTTATAGACCCTTCTTCCAATTTATCTGTATTTAGCTTTCTAATGTGTGCTGGACACCCCCAAATCTTAACATGTTTAAGACTTGGTTTCCTATTATACCATATCTCATATGAAGTAGTAGTAATAGATTTGGAAGGAACTTTGTTAAGGATATAAATGGCAGTATACAATGCAAATCCCCATAGGGAGATAGGCAAGCCGGTATAACTCATCATAAAATGCACCATATTTAATAAAGTGGGATCTCTCCTTTCGGACACACCATTTATCTTTGGTTTTCTAGGAGGAGCTAATTGTGATATAATGCCATATCCTTTAAAGAAATCTTTAAACTCAGTACTTAGGTATTCACCTCCTCGATCTGATCATAGGATTTTAATACCTTTTCCCATTTGTTTCTCAACTTCACTTTTGAATTCTTTGAACTTGTTAAAGGATTCATATTAATTTATACTTCATTAAATATACATATCCTAACCTTTAAAGGTCATCTATAAATGTAATGAAATATAAATATCCACCACTAGCCATTTCACTAAATGGACTCGTACATCACTATGTATAAGTTTCAAAACTTCTTTGGCTCTTTCATTTTGTCCAACAAACGGTGACCTAGTTATTTTGCCTAGGATACAAGACTCACAAATTGAAGTAGGGTCACCACTCAAAGGGTTAAGGATCTCCATTTTCTCCAATTTTGATATCCTTTCCTTGGCAATATGACCTTGTAACAACCCACACCCATCCTAAGAGTTTTCATGACCAATTACTTGAATTTAGAGCTATTATGGCTAAGTGTGTGCTTTTATGAAAATTCATGTATTATGTGATTGATGAGTATGTGGCATGTTGATGAGTTCTAATATGCATAATATGAATTATTATTATGGAATAAAAGATTTATATAAAGTTCATAAGCATAAAATAATTTATTTTACATAAAGTGAATTTTCATGCACAAAGCGATTTTTAAGCATAAAATTATTTTTATGAGTATTTTAAAAATATTTTTTAAAAATATTTTGGGGGAAATTTTAATGAAAATAATAGAAAAAATATTTTATTTTTAATTACCTATAATTAGCAAATAAAATAAATAAAAAGGCCAAATTCCCAAAAGCCCAATACACCAAAACACTTCTCACCTAGTTTATTAAGGGTAATATTGGAAATTATCCAAAATCCTAATTATTTATATCAAGAATTTAGCCAGCCCTTGTATCCAGTAGCCACCATTTTTTTATTTCATTATTTTGGTAGAAAATTCTCTAAAAAATTAATCTCTCCACTGAAATTCACAAAATACCTTCAAACTTTGCGATTTCTTGACCATATTTGTAAGTTTTTCTCTCCTTACCATTTACTATTGGATTTCTATGAAACAAATAATGGGAAAATTATTTTGAACTAAATATTTATTGATTTTTAATGATTAAATTTTACATAGGTGAGTTTTTGGAAGAGAAAATGATTTTTCTACCAAAAACACCAATCTCTTTATGCTATTTTTCCAAAGGTAAATCCTACAACTCAAAATTGAAATTTTCATGCATAAACTCAAGGGGGGGGGGGGGGGGGGGGGTGTAACAACCCATACCTACCCTATAAATTTTCGTAACAATTTGTTTGACTTAGAACTATTAAGGCTAAGTGTGTGCTTTATGGAAATTTGTGTGCTATGTGATCAATGAGTATGTGGCATGCTAAATTAATTTTAATATGCATAATATGAGTTATTATTGTGAAATAAATGATTTACATAAAGTGTATTAGTATAAAATAATTTATTTAAATAAAATGAATTTTCATGCAAAAAGGCAATTTCTAAGCATAAAATAATTTTATGAGAATTTTAAAATAATTTTTAAATAAATGTTTTGGGGGAAATATTATAGAAAATAATAAGAAAAATATTTTTATTTTAATTATCTATAATCATCCCCTAAATTAAATAAAAAGCCTAAATACCTAAAAGCCCACTACCCAAAAATCCTCCTAACCTAGCTCATTAAGGGTATTAGCGAAAATTACCCAAAACCCTACATTTAAAAATCAAATTTCAGCCAGCACTCTTATTCCAGCAGCCATCACTCTATTCTTCTGTATTTTGATAGAAAAATTCTCTCAAAATATTTTTACCTACCGAAATTCATAAAATCCTTTCAAACTTGTGATTTTCGCAACTGTTTTGTAAGTTTTTCTTTTCCTTTCAATTTGCTATTTGGTTTTTATGAAACTAATCTTTGGAAAATTATTTTGAATTGAATATTAACTGATTTTTACTAATAAAATTTGGGTTAGGTAATTTCTTGAGAGAAAAATCAATTTTTCTACCGAAAGCACCAACCTCTCTACGCGATTTCTTCAAAGGTGATTCCTATGACTCAAAATTGAAATTTTCATGCATAAACATTACTAGGGGCCAATTTTTACATGTTGCTATTCTAAATTGATTTTTGATGTGTTTAGATGAAAAATATTGAATTAAATCATATTTCTATATATTACTATAATGATCAAAAAGTTCAGAAAACAAAAAAATTCAAGGTTTTTGTGCTAGAACTTAGAAGTTGGAAAATTCCATGATTTCATGTGTGTATGGCAACTGATTTGTGTATGGAGAAATTCTAATCTAATATTTGTTTTTCTTGGATGAAAATTAATGAATTAACTCATGTGTTTGCATATCGTTGTAATGAACGGAAAGTGTGGAAAGCTTAAAAACTTATGATTTTCTTCCTAAACCCCAAATTTGGAATTTTCATGTATGAAAAATATGCATGGCTGCTGATTTTTATATATATTGATGTTCTAAACTAATATTTGTTGTGATTGAATGAAAAATAATGATTTAAACCACATGTTTACATATTGCTGTAATGATTGGAAAGTACTAGAAATAAGAAAACTCATGGTTGTTCATCCTAAAACTTAAAGGTTAGAAATTTTCATTCATATGAATGTTTATATGGGTCAATTCCTACATGTTTATATTCTAAAATGATTTTTTGTTTTGATTAAATGAAAAATCTTGGTTCAAACCATGTTTTTACATATTACTGTAATGAACGAAAAGTGCGAAAAATAAGAAAATTCAGGTTTTCTTTGGAATGGAGCATTCGACCTACATTGGGATCCTTATCCCAATGTACATAATTTTTGTGTGAAGAATTTTAATGATTATTGATATATATGAATGAATGATAAATAGTTAAATTGCATGTTGGTTAAAGGAATGATCCTAGACAAGCCTAGAGGCAATTTGGTATACTTGAGGTATCTTAATCTAATATTGTGATTAATATGTGAATGTGATTGGATAATGTGGAAGTAGGTTGTATTATGAGTTAATAATGAATTAATGATCTTGAATTTATGAAGAGATTGATTGAAAGAATTAATCATAAGAGCTGAGCATGATGCTTGAAAGGTTATTTGTTAAGTTGACATATATGGAAATGTTAAGTGTACTAAGATGATTGTTAAATTAAATTGATATTAAGGTAATGATATTGTGTTGACCTTAGAAAGGTATTGGCATGATTGTAATGTGTTTTCATATGGGCCTACAAAGGCTAAGTGTACAAGACTTTTAAAGTTAACATGTTATGTGCAAGTGATGAGTGCACTTATATGTGCAACTCTAAGTGTATATGAATGCTATATGTGTATGGGGTAGTTATGGGATAGGATAGCATCATGATTAAATAAATTCTAAGTATTGAGTTAAAGATTATGATAGAGCTGAAGGAGCTGATAGAGATCAAGGAGCTGTGATTACAGATATTTCCAAGATCCTTTACAAGGAATTGCAAGTCCAATGACTAGGTTAAGAATAAAGAAAATGAAACAAGCTTTATAAGGGTTGATCATGGAAATTCAAGATGCAGAATCAACTTTAGAAGGCCTCCATACTATCCAAAAGATGCCAAAATCTTTCCAAAGACTGATCACCTACTCTTAGCTACAAAATGGAGGAGAAGAACAAGAAAATGGTGAAGACTGATGGTGTCACGGTCACAACACCTGTCATGGTCGGACGAGCTCAGATTGCATGCCTTGGTGCAAGCACACCAACAATGTAGGCACAACAGAGAGCTTTTAGCTGTTGTCGTGTTGCGGGCATGGCGGGCTGCCTATTTTGCTTCTTTCGAAATTTTACAAATTTTAAGTTTTAAATGTACTCTTTGTAGTTGTGGGCCCTGAACTTGATATATTAGTAGGTCCACATTAGATTTATTTTATTTGGTTTGACTTTAGGAGTTAATTTCTTAATTAGCAATTCTATTCTCTATTGAGGACTTCTTAATTAGGATTCTATTCTCCATAAGAATTCTTATTTCCTTATAGAAATAGATTTCCTATCTTAGTTAAGCTCTTAGAGTTTCAGCCTTCTTATAAATTAAAGGCTCCATTGTAATTGGGGGATAGTTTTTATCAATAATAATAACTTTTCTTTTGAATTTTCTTCAAGTGAGAGATCCTTCCAAGTTCTTGTTTAGAACTTTAATATGAGCTTATCAAATTAACTTGTGGCGCTCATCTCCTTATAGCTTTGGTTCTCTTCAACAAGTGTGAATTAGGTCAAGTTTTTCTTTTATTCTTATTTGATCGATCTTTGAGTTTTGATTCAATATAATCGGTTCCTAACTCTCTATAGCTAGCGGGTTGCATCATTTGGTGTCAGAGCTTTGGCTCTTCAAATCAAGAATATGTATCTCCTATTTTCTTATTTCTGAATTTCTTAAAAAAAAAAAAAAAGTCAAACCTGTTACTTTGTCCAACTTCTTAGAGAATCAATTCCATCAAGTTGAAAATTGTTGATCCGATTATTAAAAAAAAAATTCGAATCTATTCATGTTCTTGTGTCCTTATTGATCCAAATATAGTTACAAAAAAAAAAAAGAAAAAAAAAAAGAAAAAACCAGCACCTTCAATTTTTTTTTTCACCACACCTTTGTTCTTTCTTTAAAATTTCAGACCTCAATTTCTTTTGTCACTTATTATCTTGGTGAGAGCATTGATAGAGTTCTTTATAAGAGCTAGTGTAAGGATCTAAAAGAGTGGTAAAAGGCTTGAGTGGTGAGCTTAATTCAGAGAAAAGCCATAAAAAGAAGAGTGAAACATGAGTGAAGTGAACGTTTCATGAGGGAAACACATAAAATCATAATGAGCAATAGTGGAAGTGAACATCAAGATCTTGAGATGAAGTTGTGGATGTGGGCTATGATGGATCAAATGAAGACACTCAGTTTAAGGATAGATGATTTGCAAACTCCAAGCAAATCAAAGCCTTTAAGAAGTCAGGAGTATGAGGAAGGTGATGAGGTTTAATCGGATGAGGGAGAATCTCACTTTAGGAAAGGAAAGAGGGTTATTGAGAAAAGAGACAATAACTTGGGAGGCATTAAAATGAGGATTCCTAAGTTTCAAGGTAAAAATGACCCTGAGTTGTATTTAGAGTGGGAAAGGAAGGTCGAGCGTGTATATGACTGCCATAACTATTTTAAGGAGAAAAAGATGAGACGGGCAGCCGTAGAATTTACTAATTACGCAAGTATTTGGTGGGATAATCTTTAACAAAAAAGGAGGAGGAATGGTGAAAGGCCCATTCGAAGTTGGGAGGACATGAAGACAGTCCTGAGGAAGCGATTTATCCCTAGTCATTACTATAAGGATGTGCAAAGGAAGTTTCAAAGTTTAGTCTAAGGCTTTAAGAGTGTGGAGGATTATTACAAAGAGATGGAGATTGTGAAGATTAGTGCTAACATAGATGAGGACCGAGTGGCTACAATGGCAAGGTTTATTGGAGGTTTACATAGAGAGATTGCTGACATAGTGGATTTACAACGCTATGCGGATATGGAGGAGCAGCTACATAAGGCTATTAATGTGGAACGGCAACTCAAGTCTAGGAGCTCAAGACCTACTTCATCTTCTAGCTAGTTGTGGAAGTCGAACTGGAAAGACAATAAAATTGTGTTCAAATCAAAGGAGGAACCCAAGTCCAAGGAGTCTAATGCTGTAACCAAAGGTAAAATTGATTCAAAAACTCCTACTAAAACTCATGACATTAAGTGTTTCAGGTGCCAGGGTTTCGGGCACATCGCTTCTCATTACCCAAACAAGCGAGTCATGGTGGCAAGAGATAATGGAGAGATCAAAAGTGCCAGCTCTAGTGAGGATGAAATGCCTCCCTTGGAAGATTGTTCGAATGTTGAGATTGCAGGACCAATGAAAGGGGACTTGTTGGTAGCTAGAAGAGCTTTGAGCATTCAACCAAAGGAAGATGGTGATGAGGAATAAAAAGAGCAGATTTTTCATACAAGATGCTTGGTAAAAGATAAAATCTGCACAATGGTCATTGATAATGGGAGTTGCACTAATGTGGCTAGTACATTATTGGTGGATAAGTTACAATTGAAGCCTATGAAGCACCCAAGGCCATACAAGCTGCAATGGTTGAGTGACTATGGGGAAATCAAAGTAACCAAATAAGTATTGGTTTCCTTCTCTATAGAGAAGTATGAGGCTGAAGTTGTATGTGATGTAGCCCTAATGCATGCTGGTCATATTCTTTTGGAATGTCCATGGCAATTTGATAGGAGGGTCACTCATGATGGGTACAAAAATCGGTATACTTTTGCCTTTAATAAAAAAAAATTTGTACTAACCCATCTCTCTCCTATGCAAGCTTATGAGGATCAAGTGAGGATAGCAAAAGAATGTAGATTGAGAGAAAAACAGTGGAGTGAAGTAGAGGAAAAGAAAAAGAGAGAGAGTGAACAAGAAAAGAAAGAGAATGAGCAAGAGAAAAGAAAAAGTGAAATTTAAAAAAAGATTAAGAGTGAAAAGGAAAGTGTGGAAAAAGGAGAGAAACACCAAAGAATGAGTGCATTTGTTGGAAAAAGTGAGGTTAAAAATGTTTTAATGTCAAGGCCACAATTACTTGTACTTATGTATAAGGATGTGTATCTTTCAACTAATGAGCTTAACCCTTCCTTGCCAAGTATTGTTGTTTCTCTATTATAGGAATTTGATGATTTATTTCCCGATGAGATTCCACAGGGTTTACCTCCCTTGAAAGGTATTGAACATCAAATTGATTTCATGCCTGGAGCTTTAATTCCAAACCAACCAGCTTATAGAGCCAATCCGGAGGAGACAAAGGAGATTCAAAGGCAAGTGGATGAATTGGTGGAGAAAGGATTTGTAAGGGAAAGACTTAGCCCATGTTTAGTTCCTATCATCCTAGTTCCAAAGAAAGATGGAACATGGAGCATGTGTATGGATTGTTGAGCCATCAACAAAATTACTGTAAAGTATAGACATCCAATTCCTATATTAGATGATATGTTGGATGAATTGCATGGCTCTTGTTTGTTTACTAAAATAGATTTAAAGAATGGCTACTATCAAATTAGAATGAAAGAAGGTGATGAATGGAAAATTGCATTTAAAACTAAGTATGGATTATATGAGTGGTTAATAATGCCATTTGGTTTGACTAATGCACCTGGTACATTCATAAGGTTAATGAATCATGTGTTGCGTGCTTTCATTGGAAAATTTATGGTAGTGTACTTTGATGACATTTTAGTATATAGCAAAAGTTTGGATGAGCATATAAATCATTTGCATGCTGTCTTTTGTGTGTTGAGGGAGCACAAGCTATATGCTAATCTTAAGAAATGCTCATTTTGTTTAGAATCTGTGATATTTCTTGGTTTTGTTGTGAGTTCGCATGGAGTTCATATTGATGAGGAAAAGGTGAAGGCAATTAAGGAATGGCCTACACCAAAGAATGCGAACAAGGTAAGAAGTTTTTATGGTTTGGCAAGTTTTTATCAAAGGTTTGATCAAAATTTTAGTTCTATTGCTGCACCTTTGAATGAGCTTGTTAAAAAGAATGTTGTGTTTAAGTGGGATGATGTGTATGAAAGAGCTTTTAATACTTTGAAAGATAAATTAACAAATGCACTATTGTTGAGCTTGCCAATTTTTGATAAAGCTTTTGGAATTGAATGTGATGCATTTGGGATTGGGATTGGGGCTGTTTTGATGCAAGATTCCAAACCTATTGCATATTTTAGTGAAAAGCTTAATGGGGCAGCTTTGAATTATCCTACTTATGACAAAGAATTGTTTGCATTAGTTAGGACTCTACATACATGGCAACATTATCTTTGGCCTAGGGAATTCATCATTCATTCTGATCATGAAAGTTTAAAATTTTTGAAATCCCAAGGGAAGCTTAACAAAAGGCATGCTAAATGGTTGGAGTTTATAAGAACATTTCCTTATATGATTAAGTATAAACATGGAAAGGAAAATGTTGTTGCTAATGCTTTGTCTAAGAGGTATACATTATTTTCATCATTGCAAACTAAATTACTTAGTTTTGAGTTTCTTAAAGAGTTATATGCGAATGATGCAGATTTTGGGCAAGCATGGAATGCATGTGAAGATGTGCATTTGGGGAATATTATAGGCATAATGGGTTTTTGTTTAAAAGGGATAAATTATGTGTGCCCATATGTTCTATACGAGAGTTGCTTGTAAGGGAAACTCATGGGGGTGGATTGATGGGGCATTTTGGTGTTCAAAAGACTTTAGACATCTTGCATGAACATTTTTATTAGCCTTGCATGAAGCATGATGTGCAATTTGTTTGTGATAAGTGTATTTCTTGTAAACAAGCCAAGTCCAAGGTCAAGTCACATGGTTTATATGCCCTTTTACCTGTATCTACTCATCCTTGGACTAATATCTCTATGGATCTTGTATTAGGGTTGCTTAGATCTCAAAGTGGTATGGATAGTATATTTGTGGTTGTTGATAGGTTTAGTAAAATGGCTCACTTCATTGCTTGTGCTATAACTAATGGTGCCACACATATTGCTGATTTGTTCTTTAAAAAAGTAGTTTGTTTGCATGGTTCGCCTAGAACAATTGTGAGTGATAGGGATGTCAAGTTCCTAAGCCATTTTTGGCGCACTTTATGAAGAAAATTAGGGACTAAATTATTGTTTTCTACTGTGGCACATCCTCAAACGGATGGGCAAACCAAGGTAGTCAATAGAACACTCTCTACTTTGTTGCATGCAATCATACAAAAGAATTTGAAATAATGGGAGAAATGCTTACCACACATTGAGTTTGCATATAATAGGAATGTTTATTCAACTACTTCCTTTTCACCTTTTAAGATTGTGTATGGGTTTAATCCTTTGATGCCTTTAGATATTTTGCCTTTGCCTACTAATGAACTTACAGATTTGGATGGTAAAAAGAAGGCATAATTTCTGAAGGAACTACATGCCCAAGTGCGAGCCAACATTGAAAGGAAGAATGAACAATATGCAAGGAAAGTAAATAAGGGATGGGTCAAGGTTGTGTTTGAACCTGGAGATTGAGTATGGGTTCACATGAGAAAAGAATGATTTCCCGCTCAAAGGAAGTCCAAGTTGCAACCTAAAGGAGATGGACCATTTCAAGTCTTAGAGCGAATCAATGACAATGCCTATAAGCTCGATTTGCAAGCAACTATGGTAATGTTAGTGCTACATGTAATGTTGCTGATCTTATTTTGTTTGATGTAGGTGATTTGAGGATGAATCCTTTCAAGGAGGGAGGGAATGATAGAGATCAAGGAGCTATGATTACAAGATATTCCCAAGATCCTTTACAAGGAATTACAAGTCCAATGACTAGGTCAAGAACAAAGAAAATGAAACAAGCTTTACAAGGGTTGATCATGGAAATGCAAGATGAAGAATCAACTTTAGAAGGCGTCCATACTATCCAAAAGATGCCAAAATCTTCCCAAAGACTAATCACCTACTCTTGGCTACAAAATGGAGGAGAACAATAAGAAAATGGTGAAGACTGAAGGTGTCATGGTCGCAACACCTGTCACAGTCGCGATGAGCTCAGATTGTATGCCTTGGTGCGGGCGCACCAGCAGTGTAGGCGCAACAGAGAGCTTTCAACTACTATCACGTCGTGGGCGTGACACCCGTCGTGCTACCTGTTTTGCTTCTTTCAAAATTTTATGAATTTTAAGTTTTAAATGTACTCTTTATAGTTATGGGCCCTGAACTTGACATATTAGTAGGTCCACATCAGATTTATTTTATTTGGTTTGCTTTTAGGAGTTAATTTCTTAATTAGGAATTCTATTCTCCAATAAGGACTTCTTAATTAGGATTCTATTCTCTATAAGAATTCTTATTTCTTTATAGAAATAGATTTCCTATCTTAGTTAAGTTCTTAGAGATTTAGCCTCCTTATAAATTAAAGGCTCCATTTTAATTGGGGGATAGTTTTTTTTTTTCAATAATAATAACTTTTCTTTTGAATTTTCTTCAAGTGAGAGATTCTTCCAAGTTCTTGTTTAGAACTTAAATATGAGCTTATTAAGGTAACTTGTGGCGCTCATCTCCTTATAGCTTTAGTTCTCTTCAATAGATGTGAATTGGGTCAAACTTTTCATTTGTTCTTGTTTAATTGATGTTTGGGTTTTGATTCAATATAATCGGTTCCTAGCTCTCTATAGCTAGCGGGTCGCATCAAGAGCTTTAGAGGTTCAAAAGGGCTACTTGTACTAGGAGCAAAGGAACCATAAGGAGAGTAAACACTATAATCTTGCTACAAGTGTGAGTATCATTATGTTATGTTACAAATATGTGATTCATGTTATGTGAGCTTTTGAGATATTTGAAACCCAAGTTCTTCCTATCCTCAAATATGATTAAGTGATTTCTTTATAAAGCTTGGATTGTCAAAGAATAATTGGTCCAAAAACCATTTTTGTTTATCCAATGATAATTCTTTGTGATTATTACCCTAACTTATATTCTTTATAGAACTACACTATTTTTGTATCTTTTGCTCAAAAGTTAAATTGTCATTATTATTGTGATACATGTTATTGCTACCTTAAATGTTATTGTTATATATGAATACCAATAGCTCTATCTATGGTACCTTTAACACTTTATGCAGAAGTCCTTATGTTGATGCGGGTAATCATCGGAATCTGTGCATACGATCTTATCCCGATGGATAGGGGTAGTGTATCCACCTCAGCTAAAAAGGGGCGATTTTAGCCATGGGGCCTAATCATCTTCATGTCTTTTATGTGATAGGTGTTGGAATTTGGTTTAAGGCCACCTCTCCTTTATGTGTTTGAGTGATAGAGCAATAGCCTTCACTCTCTATGTGTTATAAGTGTGATTTCTGCAAACTTGTTAAATTGAAAACCTTGCTAAATTGTAACTTGATTCATGAATTGTAAATCATAAACTATGTGTATAAGCTATGAGTTTCCTTTTCAATGGAATATATGTTAATGTATGTGCTATATTGTTTACTCATTTGGATCATCTATCTCACCCCCTTTTTCCTTGTGTGGTTCTAGGTGGGCAAATGTGAGGAGGCAAAGTGATGGCTCAAGCATTCTAATTCATTTGGGGATTCTTTATCAAAGTCATTAATAATTGCATGCTATGAAAGGTTGTCATTAGATGCTCCGGGAATATTTATTTTTGATGTTTATTTTGAGATGTTATTTATTAAGATTTTCAAGTGGATTATGAATATTATTTCCTTATGGATTATATGTGAAGTGTTTAATTACTGTCTTCCACAACTAAAGATTTTCATATAATATTTTAAAAGAGTTATCTATACGGTTTGGTATGATCCTAGGCATGATTTGTATATGTGTAAGTGGGTTCTACAAGCATGGTTGACCTTATGTCTCCCCGTGTTCTAGGACCATCATATCTCTAAAGTTGGGATGTGACAAAGTTGGTATCAGAGCTATAGGTTATCCTTTGTTGCCATTTGACTAGTGTCAAATTGGTATCAAAGCCATAGTTTTTAAAAGTGTAGTTTAGAGTTGTCTATATATTGGGTTAAATAAGTATGATCCTGAAGCATAGAAATTTTCTTGTCATGTCATTTATAGTCTATCACTAGCATAGTTTTGTGAAATCCTAGTAGGTTTTAGTAATCCTTGATATTATTTGTTTGCGTTATGATTCTTTTGGCATATGACCAAGAAGATTACCCCTACTTGAGGATCGCGACTTAGAGCACCCTATGTGACTTGCAAGAAGACTTGGTTGGAGAAGTTTGAGAAAGTCATATATATGATTTTCCCCACAAGGAAGGAGACCCCTGACAAAGAGGAGGACCCTGAGCAGTGCCTGGATCCTAATTGGGTTTATAGTGAGATCCAAAAATTGGAGGATGACTATTCATACTTGGAGGAAAACCAATGTCTTAGGCTTTTGGTTCATGCCTTGAGGGAGGATGTGGAGCAGCTAAGGCAGGGATTGTTGAGCATAGGGGAGATTACTCGCTAGTGAGGTTTTTGTCTTTGACTAGTCATCGTCAGGATGGAGATCTTCTCTATTACCAATGTGGTAGCAGTGGCCATGTCACTCTTAATTGCCCTTGTGGTAGACACACGGGAGCTAGGACAAGTAGTTGGTGATGATTGACGTAATGACATAGTGCTTTATATGATATGAATGATATTTCCTTTAACTGCCTAGTCACTTAGTATGAGATGATTTCTTTTATTGCTATGATATGATTACCTTACCATGATAGGAGGTTATTTTCATATTATGAGATGTATGCTATTTGATTGTGATATGTGACATGTGTTAAATTATATGATATGTGATGTATATATGACATATGTTTAGTGATGTGATATGATAAATGCATGATGATTATACTAGTACAATAGTGGGGTTAAAAAGGTTAGAATAGGGGATTAGTACTAAATTCCCTTATCGTGATAAGCAGAATGCCTCCCAAATAGGAGCTTCGCATAGCTGCCTAGCCTGTTAGGGCAAATGATGATGTCATATCAGACATTGCATTGAATGCTGCCTCTACACCTTTACGGTCAAGAGAAAGATCCAACTCGAGGGCACTGACTATGGGCTCTAGTGAGTAAGCATCTTTGCAAGAGGCGCAAGCTATGTGTGAGGAAATGAGAGACTTACGCAAGGAATTAGATGAGCTATGAGCTCAACAGTGGCAAGCACCGCCAACTTAAGAAAGGAATTAAGTTCCACCACCTATGGTAGTGGCACTTGCTCGGAGAGAGAGGAAGCGGTTACCTAATGAAGGGATGACCATAGTGGAGTTTAAGAAGCTACAGTCGCCTACCTTCTGTGGTGAGGAGGGTGATGACCCACACGAATTCTTAAATGAGATGGACAAGCTAGTCCATCGATTGTCATGCTCTAATGCCCGAGTGATCGAGTTGGTAGGACTCCAACTTAAGAAGGAAGCTTGGTACTGGTATGACAGGAACATTAAAGAACAACTTTACGGGGAAGACCCACCTATGTGGGCAGAGTTCAAACAAGAAGTGATGGATCAGTTCTTGTTTGAAGGCGAAAGGCAAGATAAGGCACTGTACTTCGAGCAGCTAAAGCAGAAACCTAGAATGATGGTATTCGATTATGCCAAGGAATTCAATCGACTTAGCCGATTTGCTGTCAATATTATTCCCATCGAAGCTAGCTGCATCAATTGATTCTTAAGAGGACTGATCACACCTTTGTTCAATTCATTAGCAGCAATAAATTTTCCCACCTTGGCCAAGCTAATAGATAAGGCCAAGATAATAGAGAAGAGGTATAAGGTGAAAAGAGCTAAATGAGCTAAACGGGACTAGAAGGGAAAGCATAGGAACAAAGGTCATAGAGGACAACATGGAGGAGGAGGGGGCCCAAGGAAGGAATCTTCAACCCCTGGCAATAAAATGGTCAAGCCAGGTAAGAACTCCCCATTTGCAGCAAATATGGAAAGAAGCATCCCAAAATTTGCCGAAAAGATTCTGGTGCGTGCCTTAAGTGTAGGCAAATGGGACACTTCATTAAGGACTGCCCTCAAATGAGGAGTCAAGGGAATGTGACCACAGCACATCGATAATCTAGACCATTCCAATCATAAGGGCAAGGAGCCAAGGATAAGGGGCCAGTGGTTGGGAATGCATCTGCAACAAAAAATAAGGGCAAAGGTTGAGTCTTTGCCTTAAATCAGCAAGAGGTCTATGCTTTGTACATAACTATTATAGGTGTCATCCCCATCTAAAATTCTAATGCAAGATGTTTGATTGATTCTGGTGCTACCTATTCTTTTGTGTCACCCTATTTTGCTAAGAGTCTGGGTAGAAATAAGGAATTAATGAGTGAACCTTTAGTAGTATCAACTCCTTTGGGGGAGGTGGTGGAAGTAAAGTATGGGTTTAAGGGTTGTGAGGTAGATATTAATGGACAAAAACTTCCTATAGAATTGCTAGAATTAGATGTACTAGAATTTGATGTGATATTAGGGATGGACTAGTTATACGAGCATGGAGCTCGTATAGACTGTAGGGAAAAACTGGTTGAGTTTATTACTAAAGATGGAAGTAAGTTCATGTATTAGGGGCATAGGATTAAGAATCCTCCAAACTTGATATTGGCCTTAGGAGTAAGAAGGATGCTAAGGAAAGGATGCCAAGCGTACCTAGCCCATATAATCGATACTGATAAGGAGATCACCATTCGAGACAAGAGTATTCCAATGGTGGATGAATTCATAGATGTATTTCCAAAAGATTTACCTAGATTACCACCTGACTGTGAGATTGAGTTCAACATTGAACTATTACCTGGTACACAACCTATATCATGGCACTAATGGAGTTTAAAGAATTAAAGAGGCGATTACATGATCTACTTGACAAGGTTTTATCTAACCAAGTAGCTCACCATAGGGCACTCCAGTGCTGTTCATAAAGAAGAAGGATGGCTCGTTTTGGATGTGCATTGATTATCGCTAGTTTAACAAAGTCACTTTGAAGAATAGATATCCTTTGCCAAGGATCGATGATATGTTTGATCAATTGTAAGGAGCAGGTCACTTCTCCAAGATTGATTTAGGGTTTAGATATCATCAACTAAAGATCTGTAGTGAAGACATACGCAAAACTGCCTTTCATACTAAATACTGACATTATGAGTTCACGGTTCCGCCATTCGGTCTGATAAATGCTCCTGCTGCTTTCATGTACTCAATGAATCAAGTATTCAGGTCATTTTTTGACAAGTTCATGATCATGTCCATTGACAATATCCTAATTTACTTTAAGAGTGAAGAAAAGCATAAAGAACATTTGAGGATCATGCTGCAAACACTACGTGATCACCAGCTTTATGCTAAGCTATCTAAGTGTGAGTTTTAGATGGAGTCTGTTAACTTTCTTGGACATGTAGTAAGTAAGAAAGGGATTTAAGTTGATCCTAAGAAAGTTGAAGCGGTAGCAAATTGGCCATGGCCCACAATAGTTTTAGAAGTATGGAGTTTCTTGGGCATGGCTGGGTATTATTGTAGGTTCATACAGGACTTTTCTTAAATAGTAGCCCCATTGACCAAGTTGACTAGAAAGCAAGTTAAGTTTAATTGGGAAGAGTCCTATGAGAGATTTCAAAAGCTAAAGAAATACTTGATATCAGCCCTAGTTTTGGCATTACCTGAAGGAGAAGAAGGATTTACCGTCTATTGTGATGCTTCAAGAGTAAGACTTAGATGTGTCTTAATGCAAAATGGTAAAGTCATCACCTATGCATCATGACAACTGAAGAGGCATGAAGTGAATTACCCTACTCATGATTTGGAATTAGCTGCCGTAGTGTTCGCTCTAAAGATCTGGAGATATTACATGTATGGAACAAAGTGTGAGATCTACACAGATCATAAGAGTCTTCAGTACATCTTGAGCCAAAGAGACCTCAACCTAAGGCAGAGGAGATGGATTAAATTGTTGAAGGACTACGATTGTTAGATTCTCTATCACCCTGGGAAGGCAAATGTGATGGCAGATGCCTTGAGTCAATAATCGATAGGAAGCCTAGCTTATGTGATTGTACATAAGAGGCTAATCATGCAGGAATTAAAGGAATTGTTTAACCAAGGATTGAAGCTAGAGATTGGAGGATTAAGAGTTTTGGTGGCTCATTTTTAAGTTAGGTATAAACTAATGGAAGAAATAAAGGATTTACAAGATAAGGACCCATACTGGTGAAGTTGAAGAACGAGATGAAAGAAGGGAAGAACTTTAAGTTTGAAGTGGTCAATGGAGTTTTAAAGTGAGAAAATAGAGTATGTGTGCCTGATGTGGATGGATTAAGGGAAAGGATACTAAAGGAGGCTCATCAGACACCTTACTGTGCTCATCTTAGAGCTACCAAGATGTACCATGATGTAAAAGCTGACTATTTGTGGCCTGGACTGAAACAGGATATGGCTAAGTTTGTAGCATCCTACCTGAATTGTCAGCAAGTCAAGTACAAGCACCAATGACCCTCTGGATTGTTGTAAGAAATTCAATTGCCGGAATGGAAGTGGGAGTGCATCATTATGGACTTCGTAGTTGGCCTACCCAGAACCTCCAAAGGATATGACTCTGTATGGGTCATAGTGGACTGATTGACAAAGTCTACTCATTTTTTAGGAGTTAAAACCATATATTCCACAGCCCAGTATGCACAATTGTACATGGACAAGATCGTGAAATTACACGAAGTGCTGATTTCCATCATCTTGGATCGAGGGACTCAATTTACCTCGAGGTTTTGGCAGAAGTTGCAAGAAGCCTTAGGAACACAACTTGATTTCAGTATTGCATTTCACCCTCAAACGGATGGATAGTCTTAAAGGATAATTCAGACACTTGAGGATATGCTAAGAATGTGTATCTTAGACTTTGGTAGTAGCTGGGATAAGTACCTACCCTTAATTGAATTCGCCTATAACAATAGCTATCATTTGTCCATCAACATGGCACCATATGAAGCATTGTATGGGAGGAAATGTCATTCTCTAGTTTATTGGGTCGAGCCTAAAGACAAATATGTAAAGATGCCAAAATTGCTTAAGGAGACTACCGAGAAGGTACCTTTGATCCAAGATTGACTAAAAATGGCTTTTAGTCTACAAAAGAGCTATGTAGACCCAAAAGCAAGGACGTACACTTTGTTGTGGGAGATACGTTTTCTCGAAAGTCTCTCTAATGAAGGGTGTTATGAGATTTGGCAAGAAAGGGAAATTATTGCCTCATTTTATTGGTCCTTTCAAAATCTTGGATAAGGTTGGGGAAGTATCTTATAGACTTGCCCTGCCCCCAACTATGGCGCATGTGCATCTTGTGTTTCACATCTTAATGTTGAGGAGGTATGTGTCAGATCCATCTCATGTCCTATCACCTCCTGACATTATGTTAGATGAGCAGCTATCATATGAGAAATCACTAATAGCCATAGTGGATCAACAAGTGAAGAGGTTAAGAAACAAGGAGATACCCATGATTAAGGTCTAATGGCAGAATCATGGGTTAGATGAGTGCACTTAGGAAGTCGAGGAGGAGATGCGGCAGAAGCATCTTTGGCTTTTCAAGGGCAATTAGGTAGGTATTTAAATTTAAGGATGAATTTCTTTTAGAGGGGGGGGGGGGGGGGGGGGGGGGAGGGGGAAGAGAATGTAACAACCCACACCTACCCTAGAAATTTTCGTGACAATTTGCTTGACTTAGAACTATTAAGGCTAAGTGTGTGCTTTATGGAAATTTATGTGCTATGTGATCAATGAGTATGTGGCATGTTAAATTAATTTTAATATGCATAATATGAGTTATTATTGTGAAATAAATAATTTATATGAAGTACATTGGCATGAAATAATTTATTTAAATAAAATGAATTTTCATGCATAAAGGCAATTTCTAAGCATAAAATAATTTTATGAGAATTTTAAAATAATTTTTAAATAAATGTTTTGGGGGAAATATTATAGAAAATAACAAGAAAATATTTCTGCTTTAATTACCTACAATCTTTAATTACCTATAATTAGCCCCTAAATTAAATAAAAAACCCAAATACCTAAAAGCCCACTACTCAAAAACTCTCCTAAACTAGCTCATTAAGGGTATTAGTGGAAATTGCCCAAAACCCTACATTTAAAACATCAAATTTCAGCCAGCACTCTCATTCTAGTAGACATCACTCTTTTTTTTGTATTTTGGCAGAAAAGTTCTCTCAAAATATCTCTCTACCGAAATTCATAAAATCCTTTTCAAACTTGTGATTTTCGCGATCGTTTCATAAGTTTTTCTTTTCCTTTCAATTTGCTATTTGGTTTTTATAAAACTAATCATGGGAAAATTATTTTGAACTAAATATTTACTAATTTTTATTGATAAAATTTGGGTTAGATGATTTCTTCAAAGAAAGATCAATTTTTCTACTGAAAGCACCAACCTCTCTACTCGATTTCTCCAAAGGTGATTCGTACGACTCAAAATTAAAATTTTCATGCATAAACATTTCCAAGGAGGGAAATTTTTACCTGTTTTTGTTCTAAACTAATTTTGATGTGTTTAGATGAAAAATATTGAATTAAATAATATTTCTACATATTACTGTAATGACCCAAAAATTTCGGAAAATAAAGAAATTTAAGGTTTTTGTACTAGAACTTAGAAGTTGAAAAATTCCATGATTTCATATGCATATGGCTATCAATTTGTGTATGGAGGAATTCCTATCTGATATTTATTTTTTTGGATGAAAAATAATGATTTAGATCATGTGTTTGCATATCGCTGTAATGATCGGAAAGTGCAAAAAGCTTAAAACCTCATGATTTTCTTCCTAAACCCTAAATTTGGAATTTTCATGTATGAAAAACATCCATGGCTACTGATTTGTACATATTGATGTTCTAAATTGATATTTGTTGTGATTGAATGAAAAATAATGATTTAAACCACATGTTTACATATTATTGTAATGACTGGAAAGTACCAGAAACAAGAAAACTCATGGTTGTTCATCCTAAAACTTAAGGTTGGAAATTTTCATGCATATAAATATATATATGGGCCAATTCCTATGTGTTTATATTCTAAAATGATTTTTACTTTGGTTATATGAAAAATCTTGGTTCAAACCATGTATTTACTTATTACTGTAATGGACGAAGAGTGCGAAAAATAAGAAAATTCAAGTTTTCTTTGGAATAGAGCATTCAACCTACATTGGGATCTTTATCCCAATGTCCATAATTTTTGTGTGATTCATTTTAATGATTATTGATATGTATGAATGAATGATAAATAGTTAAATTGCATGTTGGTTAAAGGAATGACCCTAGACAAGCTTATAGGCAATTTGGTATACTTAAGGTATCTTAAACTTATGTTGTGATTAATATGTGAATGTGATTGGATAACATGGAAGTAGGTTGTATGATGAGTTAATAATGAATTAATGATCTTGAATTTATGAAGAGATTGATTGAAAGAATTTGTCATAAGAGATAAGCATGATACTTGAAAGGTTATTTGTTAAGTTGACATTTATGGAAGTGTTAAGTGTACTAAGATGATTGTTAGAGTAAATTGATATTAACATAATGATATTGTGTTGACTTTAGAAAGGTATTGGCATGATTGTAAAGTGTTTTCATATGGGCCTACAAAGGCTAAGTGTACTTAACTTTTAAAGTCAACATGTTAGGTGCAAGTGATGAGTGCACTTCTATGTGCAACTCTTAGTGTATGTGAATGCTATATGTGCATAGGGTAGTTATAGGATAGGATAGCATCATGATTAAATAAATACTAAGTATTGAATTAAAAATTATGATAGAGCTTAAGGAGCTTTAGAGGTTCAAAAGGGCTACGTGTACTAGGAGCAAAGGAACCATAAGGTGAGTAAATACTGTAATCTTGCTGCAAGTGTGAGTAACATTATGTTATGTTACAAATATGTGATTTCATGTTATGTGAGCCTTTAAGATCTTTGAAACCCAAGTTCTTCCTATCCTTAAATATGATTAAGTGATTTCTTTGTAAAGCTTGGGTTACCAAAGGATAATTGGTACAAAAACCGTTTTTGTTTATCTAATGATAATTCTTTGTGATTATTTCCCTAGCTTATATTCTTTCGGAACTACACTATTTTTGTATCTTTTGCTCAAAAGTTAAATCGCCATTGTTATTGTGATATATGTTATTGCTGCCTTAAATGTTATTGTTATATGTGAATACCAATAGTTCTAGCAATGGTACCTTTAACCCTTTATGCAAAAGTCCTTGTGCCGATATGGGTAATCATCGAAACCTCTGCACATGGTCTTAACCCAATGGATAGGGGTAGTGTATCCACCTTAGCTAGAAAGGGATGGTTCTAGTTATGGGGCCTGATAAGCTTCACGTCTTTTATCTGATAGGAGTTGGAATTTGATTTAAGGCCACCTCTCCTCTATGTGTTCAAGTGATAGAGCAATAGCCTTCACTCTCTATATGTTATAAATATGATTTCTACAAACTTGTTAAATTGAAAACCTTGCTAAGTTGCAACCAGATTCATGAATTGTAAATCATGAACTATGTGTATAAGCTATGAGTTTCCTTTTCAAAGGAATATATGTTAATGTATGTGCTATATTGTTTACTCATTGGGATCATTTATCTCACCATTTTTTCCTTGTGTGATTCCAAGTGAGCAAATATGAGGAGACAAGGTGATGGCTCAAGCATTCTACTTCACTTAGGGATTCCTTGTCAAAGTGTGAGGCCTCGTCCGAGCACCCAATCCGATCCACTAATGGGGATAAAAAATGCCCATTTGGGAGAAACATCATGATTGGAACTCGCTATAAGTTCAAAAAATTATATTTTGTAAGTTGTAATTTGCTAAAGGAGTCACCACTTTAATTTTGTTTATTTTAATTGGGAAAATTAAAGGAAAAACCCAATTTGATTGACTCCAAAATTATACCATTTATCCCAGTGAAAAGCACTAGTCCTCAAATGACCAAATAGGGCTTGGGGACTAGGTTTTGGTTAAAACAATACAAAAAATTTAGCTTGGCTTAAATACGAAATAGCTTTTGTAAAAAAAAAAATTATTTTTGTGTATGCATGAACACATATAATATGATGTATGAAACAAATACATGACAAATATGAGATAATGATAATCACAAGATGCAAAAAGTAAAGGAAAAACTACTTAAAATTATTACAAGGCAAAAGGCTAAAACAGGGGATCTTTTCTCTAGTCCTTATGAGTTGTAGAAAAAGCACACATTCCCTAAATATAATTTGAACAAATAAAAAAAATAAAAAAAAACTAAAGTTTCAACTTTTATTTAAGAAAAACAATTTTGATCCTAAACTATGTGAAAAAAGTGATAGAGAGAAGAAGTTATTAATTTTAGCGAAGTTGAATGCCTTAGAGACGGCAAGCCTGTGTATCCCTTTGAATAGGAATCAAACCCCACACAGTTCTTCCTTCTTGCGAAGGAGGTGTTTTTAAGTCATTGCCTTTGTTATCATGTTTTGATTGATTTTAAAGGGTTTTATAGATTTGTTAATTAGGTCATATTTTAATTAGCAAAAATTAGATCTTTTCAGATTTAGATCTTGAAATTGAAATCGAAAAGGAAAAGGAAAGAACTTTTACTTTTGGCTTACATCGGCGAGGAATGTAGGGAGCAAGCTTGGCACCGAATCTAAGTTCCACCTTGGCCTTGGGATATCACAAGCACTCCTTTTGGAAGAAGGACTCTTAAATAGCCTGAACTCTCGGATTACACCTTTACTTGAGAACCATGAATTCCCTTTGAAAGAAATGGCTTGAATCGAACCTTTTCTTGATTAGGAAGCTTAAGAATAGAACTTGAGGTAATAAGGAGGCTTGTGAGTCAGGTTTTGAGATGATTATAGAACTTATGAATGGGGTTTTATGTGATGGAGGAGGTTTTTGTAATGAGATTTTAGAGATTTGGAGGTTTAGGAAGAGGGTTTTGATGATTAAAAAGCTTAGAAATAAGGTTTAGAAAGCTTTATGGAGAGTATAGAAGCATGTAATTGTGTGTCTTTAGCTATATGAGGTATAAGGTATATATAGGAGGTAACAGTTTTTGGGTAGGACTCTAAAAAAGGCTTGGTGCGGTAACTAAAGGGTCAACTGCGGCAATCGCAGGGCCCTTTGCAGTTGCCATAGGGCTGGCTACAGTAGCCAATCGGCTACTGTAGGAGCCTCTGCACTGACAGTTACTACAGCGGGCCTGCTGGTTGCTGAAGTTCATTTTTTAGCCTGTTCTTCTCCATCTTTGATCTGATTTGAGCCCAGTCTAATTCCATGCATTTGTGATCAAATGTCGATCATTTAGAGGTGCAAAATAGAGGGTTCATAGTTGCCTCTCTTATCTAACTCAGCTGGACAAGAGGCCAGGTCAGATAAGTGTGAACCAGGGGAATTCTGAAAGTTTTTAGATGATTGAGGATCTTGATCAGCTTTAAGACTTATGTCGAGGTGCCATGTCTGTTTTTAGGCTTTTCTAAATTTGTTTGGACTATTTTCCAATTTTTCTGGACATTTTGAATTTATGAACTTTCTGCAATTATGGGAGATTATGGATTCCAATTGAGTTGCTTTTTGTTTTGATGCACAGATGAAAATCTTGCAGACCTGTTTATTTGGATAAAACTGATTTCTGATTTGAAACGGACTTATTATCGCAAAATCTAGTAGCTTAGCTATGCGAACTGAAAGGAAATGACACGGTTCCTTCTATAAATACCCCTCCCTTCTTCATTCATCCTCACCACTTTTCACTTCATCTCTCTCTCTCTACTTAGACTCTTTCTCTCTAAAACTCTTTCATTAAGATGGCTTCCTCGAGTTCAAAGCATGTGAGAAGCTACTCGGCGCCTCGAGGTGATGTGAATCCCGAGGTTCTGCTACAGGAGCCTAAAGATCATACAAGCTTTACTAGCAGTATGGAGGTATTTATTTTCTTTCTTGCACTTGAGTTAGTTCTATATAAGCAATAATATTATGCAATTTGGTTCATTATGTAGTGATGAATTTTTTTACAATGATATTTTATGATAATTATTATGAAAAAATGAAGAAAACTCTAGTTTCTTATACATGCAAAAAATTTATTTTCTGTGTATTTCATGTGAAGTCATGTGATCTAAGATTGAGGAGAGGAAGCAATAACCTGGTGAATGTTGCTACTTATCTAAATTGCCATCCTGATGTGCGAGCTATGATCGAGACTTTTGGTTTGCTCAATCTGCTAGACTTGGACTATTCTCGTAAGGGCGATCGTGCCTTATTGAGGGCCTTGGCAGAGAGATGGTGGGACACCACCAATACTTTTCATTTTCCATGTGGGGAGTTGATGGTGACTCTTATGGATCCCTGTTTGCTTGTTGGTTTGCCTTTTCATTATCAGGCTTTGGACTTTTATGGTTCCTAGACCACACTAGATAGTCAGAGGATGACTAAGTTATTGGGTTTTGACCCTCCTCGCATTGATGTTCATGTGTTGAGAGTTTGGCTTTAGAATTGAATTGGCAATTTAGATCAGTATGGGGGCTACACCACTGAGCTGGCAGCTCATTTATGCCTTATGATGATTTTGGGTTGCTCCATCTCTCACACGAGGAGAGATACTATTGATTTCAGCATCTTGGCTTCATTGGAGGACTTGACCTAGATTTTTTAGTATAATTGGGGGGTGTTACCTTGTGTGTGATGTATAGGGAGATGTCTGATCTCTCCCAAAACACTTTCTCTAGCCTAGGTGGTACCCATGTTATTCGGGAGGTGAGCCTGTGTTCTTTCTCATTTTTGCTGTCTGTATTGCACTTTATTATTATCTTGACTAACTGCTGTCTGTATTGCAATACTGGGCTTATGAATACTTTACTTGGGTCTCTCCACCCTTGAGAAACTCAGTTCTTGACAGAGTGCCCTAGGGGTACTTATGGAGTTATAATAACCGCAGTCGCTTCGACAGGATGGGTTTTACTAGCTATCGGACCCATTTCAGCTAGTTGGGTGTGCATCAGGTATTTGTCTTGTTAGTTTGCTTTTTATTGCTTTTAGTTGCTTTGGACTTACTTTATGTTTTATAGGTTCGGTAGAATGCCTATCAGGATTGCTTGCCACCATTAGTGATGGATTGGATGAGTTCTAACTACGTGCTTTCCTTATGTAGACTACTTCTCTGCTTTAGGGATGAGAGAAGATATTACCTTGGGGAAAGAGTCAGAGGGTAGATTACTAGTGATAGGGATGTGCCTTTACCTCTTCCAACTGATATGAGATATGGATCAAGTATTATAGATGATGAGGCGTTGTTGGTAGGCCTCCTTTGTGATCATTTCTTGGATTATGATGCAAACTATGATTACTTCTGCCAGGCTTCCTTGATGACTGGTATTGTCCCTAAGAGGGATTTTGTTTTTGATCCTAGGAGATCGATTGCTGATTCCTCTCAAACCCCTTCGGTTAGGGATCCTCTGAATAGAGCAGGGCTTTCTAGGGTTACTCCTACCCCTACTACTGCTGTTCCTGACCCTAGAGTAGCTTTAGGATTGTCTGGTGGTGACATTTGGCATCAGAGTCTATGGCCTTCTACACATTGTCAGTATTTTTCTATTGAGCAGGGGTAACTGGTTGAGTATGATTCTTCTATAGTGGCGCCATTTAGATAGCCTGAGGTTCTAGCTAATACTTCTGAGGTAGGTTGTCCTGATTTTGCCATGACTTTAGATTCTTGCTCAGTTGCTTGACTATCTTTATCTTGTAGGTGCCTGTGAATTGGGCTCGAGAGGCCTAGAGGGTGATGGGTCATCTGACTGTTGCTCTGTCATTTGCTTTGACCCGAGTGGAGCTAGGAAGTAGTAGAGATGCTAGTAGAGGTAGAGGTGCTAGTGGTGATGAGGGGGATAAGTCTCCACACCGTTAGATACTCTGTTTTCCTTCCTTTGAGTTGTTAGTCTTATGGATGATATGTATGGATGTAATGGATGTTCTTCCTACTATAATGTTATGACATGTATAGATGTTTTCTAAAATGTGATGCTATGATATGTATGGACATTTTTCCTAAATATGATGTCATGAATAGTTTTACTTGTGAGATGTACTTCTATCTTGATCATATATGTATAATATGCATGAATGTAGTTCCTAAATTTAACTAAAATAGGGCCCCCACCCTCTTTTTTTTTTTTTTTTTGGTAAGAAGCCTCATTGTAGCTCCGAATTTGCAGAATAGAGATGGAAAAAGTGTCACGGTAACACGAAGGATTTTGCAGTTGCCACAAAAGGTACTATGACAATCGCAAGCGCCCCTGCGGTAGCCAAAATGGCTGCCGTAGAGGGCTTGCGACAACCGCAGGGAGGGCTATAGTTACAGCCCAGAACTGCAACGAGTTTTACCCTTGATGCTGATTTCTCTTATTTTTTGCTATTTATAGGCTCTTCCACTCCTTAAAACTTCATTCCATTGACCCTTGAACACTGTTCAATACTTTTAACCACCTTGCCTTGGTCTTTTCTCAAAATTTTTCACTTTTATGAAGCCCTATTTCAGTCATGCAATGTTCCTATGGTGTAAGAATCTTACTAAAGTGGAGAGAATAAATTTAGGAAAATATGGAGTAAGTGCCATGGCCACTTTGAGGGGAGTGAAAATTGATTGGGATTTGTTTCGTGCCTGTATATGCTTTTAGGATCCTGCTGCTCATGTCTTCAGGTTTAGGGCAAGCATGGAAGAGATGTGTCCTACTTTTGAAGAATTTTCTGTGTTACTCGGGTCTAATCCTGAGGCTCTTTTGGCTATTCCTGTCGAGAGAGTGGGATATTTCAACTCCTTTAAAAGGCTTTTGGATCTTAGTGAGGAAGTGGCTAGGGCTTTTTTTATTAAATTTTCAAAATTTTATAACGGTTTATTATAAATTTTTAACATAAAGTAAATGAATTAAAAACTAATATATATATATATATATATATATATATATATATATATATATATATATATATATATATATATATATATATATATATATATATATATATATATATATATATTAAGCTAATAAAACATTTTTTAACAAAAAAAATTAACAAATACTAAATAAATAAAGTGAAAATATAAATAAATAACTAAATAAAATAATTTAAAATAATATTTACCGGAGCTATAAATATTACATTCACAACTTAATCAAATTTTAAAACCCCACCCCCTTTTACATTTTTACAAAATTACAAAATTATAGTAAAGTGTAATCAATATATGCATTTCCATAAATTAGAACTTTAATGCCAAACCCTGCAAAAAAAACATAATACAAACAATCCTAGTCACAATTAGTGTATCTATAGAAAATCAACAAACTACAAACATGTAATTAAATTGTGGGCTCAGATTTAGTTTTCAAATTCATGTAGAATACAGTCAAATCAATTTGGCTGCATTGTTAAACTACAAATCATTTAACTTCTTTGCCAAGCCAGTATTTAACTCAACACAGGTATTCTATCAATTTCAGTAGGGGTGGAAGCTTCGTCATTACCCAAATAAGAAACAAAATTACAAAAAGCAAAAGGCTTAGTGATGTGGATAATTTTTATACATCGAATGGGATGAAATAAGGTCATACTAACTGCCTACAGACAAGGATTGCCTCCACAAATTAGTACATCACAATACTTCAATCCCAATAATCAAAGCAGTTTGAATCACATCATTACCCAAAACAGAAGACATACTTACCATAATGCTAGTGCCATAAGTCAATTTCCAATACCAATAAGGCAACAAAACTTACCAAAGGTGAAAGGATTGTAGAAGCAATAGGCTGCCTCTGCCTCCAATTTCATAAACAACATCAAGCAAGATAGAAAAGCAAGCAGCAATGCAGCATTAAACAAATAGAGACCAATGTAACAAAGTTAGAGAACATTATAAAAATTTCCTAAAAAAATGTAGAGCTAGTTGAAGCATAGGCTGCCAATGCAAAAAAAAAAAAAAACAAAAAAAAAAGCAACAACTGCCCAACCAATTAGAAATTACTTTGAATCTGGGTATATGCAAAAAAAAAAAAATTCAGTATCCCAATTGCATAGTGACAAATAGAAAAATCAAATGCAGATTATTAGACCAAAATATAATAAAACAATATCAAAAAACAAATAAACAAAATGATTAGAAAGCAGAAAATGACTTTACAGTAAGTTTGTTAGCTTGAGCCAGCAACACATTTGGCAATTCTACTACATTAAAATTTAATTTAATATAAATATTACCAAGAGATAGAAAGAATAGCAACATGCATAAATCAAAATATATAAAAAATTAGCACCTTTTTCAAGAATTTCCAGCTCGTCAAGGGACTCCTCAATAAACATTAGCTTATTTGTAACTCTAAGCCAATCTTGACAACATATCAGTACTTCCACTATCCTAGGAGTTAAAGAACTCCTAAAATAATCCAAAACTCTCCCCCTATGTTGAATGCACTATCAGAGGCCACAGTACTAAGAGGAATAGCAAGCACTTCCCTAGCTAGTCTAGACAGCATAAGGAACCTATCTGAATTGAGCTTCTACCACTTCAATAAATCCAAATTGCCCTCCTTCATTATTGACTCACTAAGATAAATTTGAAGCTCATTTTGTTTGCACCGTGGCAGGCCCCCCCCCTCCTCCCCCAATTCCCATCTCCATTTTATGTTGTTTAAATTTGGATTTCAGTAAGGATGTTCTGGAAATGGAAGAAGAATTAGACTGTGGTTGGGATGATTGAGACTATGAATCTGATTAAGAGGGAGTCTTAGGGTTATACATTTGTAAATATTCATTAAATAGGACATTAAGATCATTTTTAACCCCAACAAATAGATTGCCACCTAGGTTTAACCTATACATTTGTTCAAATGAAAATTCCATGTATTCAAATTTCTCCCTAGGGTCTAAAACACTTGCAAAGAAAATCAACTTATTCATCTTTTTAGTATCCCCCAGTATTTTTCATACTTGCTTTTCATATTTTGGCCTAACAAAGCAAGTTCCAAGTCTTCACTGGAACACAGTGATTTCAACACAAAGTTGAGCTCAAAGATTTCAAAAAACAAAGTGTTGGTAGTCACATAAAGAGAACCTAATATTCTAAGTGTCATGTTGTAAAAATGCTCAAGACAATTGGACCTTTTTCTACAAGTAGACCAGTCAATAATATTAGGTACATTGGCTTGACCCAAATCAAAACTGATTGAGGAATCTTGTTCCTCATATCTTTCAAAAGCTTTTTTTCATACTCACATGCTATTTTCAGCATCAAGTGAGTGGAGTTCCACCTAGTTTGAACATCAAGACAAAGAAAGGCTTTATATTGAATATCAAGCATTTCAGAAATTTCTTTAAATTTTCTCAACCTTGCAGGTGAGTTTCTAATATATCTGACACAATCTCTAACTTTCTTTACATATGGGTTAACCTCTTTTGACCCATCTGTAACTACCAAATTTAGAATATAAGAAATGAACCTTATCTGCAAATACTTACAATTAAAGACACTTCCACCCTAATTAAGCAGTCTTTTCTTTAAAAAAGAAATAGCAGTATCATATGAATTTGCATTGTCAATAGTTATTGTGAATATATTGCTAAGGCCCTAATCAAGTAAACATGTTTTAATAGCCTTACTAATACATTCACCCCTATGACTTGACACAAGTACAAAAGAAATAATTTTTTTGTGAAGCTTTCATTCATCATCAATGAAATGGGCAGTTAAACACATGTAATTTATCCTTTGGATACTAGTCCAAATATCAGTAGTAAGACTGACTCTTTGAGAATGGGACTTAATAAGAGCTTTTAATTGTGTTCTTTCATTCAAATATTTATTAAAATACTCCATAGTTACAATTCTCCTAGATGGGATTTTAAACAAAGGACATGCAGTATTTATAAAGACCCTAAGACCCTCCCCTTCTACAATCTTAAAAGGGAGCTCATCAACAATTATCATATAAGCAAGAGCATCCCTAGTGGCATCTTAGGAAAATCTCCAAGTGCTTGATGTACTTACTCCCTCAGACCCCCCCCCCCCTCAATTAAATTCATAAAATCAGGAGCAGCATGTAAAAGGATCAATAATTTTTGTTTAACATCTTTACTTGTAGGATTTTTTAAGCATTTCAGCATATGGTTTCTCAAACTAGAAGTACCATTGGTTTTAGGATCATAGGCATAAGATTTAGTATAGTAGTTACATGTGGCACGTACCACCTTACCGTCAGAGTTAATTTGTTTAGTAAAATGGTCCCAAACAGGAGACCTGCTCTCCATTTGTCTCCTTTTCTTAGTTGGTTGTGGTGTAGAAGCAATTGCTTCTTAATTTGCTTCCACCATAGTAGGTTCAGCATCAGTAGGGCTTCTACTAAAAGGACTAGATACATTAGCATTACTGCCGATGGATCCAGTCCCATTTCCCTCATTAGACATCTATAAAGAACAGGTCCAATAATCACATTAGTAACTAATAATTATTAATAATAATAATTTTATCACAGCAAATAGTCCAAAAGAGTAAAACAATTGTCAAGGTTGATTACCTTAAGAAAAGCAACAGATTCACAATACCACACAACTATCCCCTTAACCTTAAACCCTAAAACAGAAAAATAAAATTTCAAAACAACATTAGTATAATAGTATAGTATTAGAGTTATAAAATCAAAGAATATAATTAAACTAAATAAAATTAAATACTGTATTAATTACTTACTGAGTTTCTCAATAAAATAGGATAGACAGACCCTTTGACAATTGATTTATAAGTTATAAATCAATTTATAATTCCAAAAATTTCCAACAATAGAATGCCTTAAGAATAAAAATAAATTATAATTTAATCCAATAAATAAATAAATAATTAAAACATAAATAAGTTACTAATTAAATAATTTAAAATAAATAAATTTATTATAAAATAAATAAGTAATAGATTTACATAAATAATAATAAATAATATATAAGTATATATTAATTTAAGTAAATATATATTTAAAATATAACTAATACTGAATAGCTATTTCATAAAAATATATATATTTTTTTTCTATATAAATAATAAATCTGTTAAATATTTTAGAAATATATGAAAGCTTAAATAATGAAAAAATTTAGAAAATAGTTTATAAAGTTAAAAATAATTTAATTTACCAAAACAAAAAATCCCATATTTTCAAAAAAATTCATAGAAAAATAGAAAATACAATAAAATATTAAAAAAGAACAAAAAAAAATTAAAATAAGTTGTCCATTGCCTCTATTCGAAGGCTCTGTTTCCCTGGAAATGCATAGATCTATATTTTATAAGGTCAGATCCTCACATGCAGAGAAGGAAAAGAAGAGATCTGTTAAAAAAAATAAGTAAAAATAACAAAAATAAATGAAGATCAAACATTTTTTGCCTAAAGGTTAAATTTTTACCTTTTAAAAAGACTCAGAAGTCAGAATCGCTTTCTGAGAAAGAAGCTTCCACAATAAAAGAGTCTCAAACTCTCAGTGACAAAAAAGATATATACATAACTATATCTCAGAGTCTCACTGTCTTAGAAATTTAAGGATATTGGATTTAAGGTTAGGAATTAATTGAAAAAGGAGAAATATTCATTCATTAAAAGGGTCTGAGAGAAAGATGCTTCCACCAAGATGAAGGGCTTCAACCACATAATGGTAAAGAACAAATAGATATTTGAAGACAAGAGTCTAAAATGGAGGTTGGAGAAGAAAAGACTGAAGAGAGATAAGGGATTTGAGAGGACAATGAAGGAGAGAGAGGAGAGATTTGAGAGAATAGAGAAGGAGAAAATTCTAAAGAAGTGGCAAAAATGGGAAAGGGTGAGAGATTGAGAGAATTTAAGGTTTTAGGATGAATATATACTAGAGCAAAATGGTGCCGTTAAGAGATAGGGTTTATTAGGGTTATTAAATTCGGTTATTCCGGTCAGTTCGGTTCTCTATTTAGCATAATCAAACTAAAAACTGAACACCAAATTATTTCATCTCTTTGAACCAAACTGAACATATTACCATTTAACCAAACTAAATGCATATTTCGGTTCGGTCCAAAAAAGTGGTTCAGATTGATTTTTGCCCACCCTATCCCTAGTTATTGATAGGTAGAGTAATAATGGTTTCCTAGGTCTTAGAGGTTATGGTACTAGTGGGTTCAGCAAGTATTGCTTGATTTGGTCAAAGGCTTTCTAGAAGTCTTCATTCCATTATTTTGAGGTTCCTTTTCTAAGTAGCTTGAAGATGGGCCTACATACATCAGCTAATTGATTAATGAATTGAACTAATGTATTGGAGCCATTTAAGGAAACCTCTTATCTCCTTTTCTATTTTAGGAGGTGGCATCTAGAATTGCCTTTGATTTTGCAAGGTCAATTTTTATACTTTTCTTACTGACAATGTAGCCTAGGAATACCGTAGATGAAGCACCAAAGATACACTTAGCGAGATTTAGTTTGATATTGTATTGGCAAAATCTAAAGAAGAATTGCCTTAATCCTTCTAAGTGTTCTTCAATAGTTGCACCTTTAACAACCATGTCATCAACATATACTTCAATTTGTTTATGCCATGTCATAGAAAATTATGGTTGCCAACATTTGGTATGTTGCCACAACATTCTTGAGTCCAAATGGCATAACCCTATAGCAATAGGTATCCTATTCAGTGATGAAAGTTGTCTTCCCTTGTGAGGCCTCGCCCAAGCACCCGGTTCAATCTGTTAAAGGGAATCGAAAAAATCCATTTCGGAGGAACATCACGATTGGAACTCGCTATGAGTTCAGAAAATTGTATTTTGTAAGTTGTAAGTTGCAAAAGGAGTTGCCACTTTAATTTTGTTTATTTTAGTTAGGAAAATTAAAGAAAAAACCCAATTTGATTGACTCCAAAATTATACCATTTATCCCAAGGAAAAGCACTAGTCCTCGAATGACTAAAGAGGGCTCAGGGACTAAGTTTTGGTTAAAACAATAAAAAAAAATATTAGTTTGGCTTAAATACAAAATGGCTTTCATAAAAGAAGTTTTTATGTATGCAAGAACAGATATAATATGATGCATGAAACAAATATTACTTGCGAAATGCATGACAAATATGAGATAATGACAATTATGAAAAATAAAGGAAAACTACTTAAAACTTTACAAATCAAAATGTCAAAATCAGGGGATCTTTCCTCTAACCCTTATGGATTCTAGAAAAAGCACACATTCCCCAAATATAACCTAAACAGCTAAAATAAGAAAGGGAGTATTAAAATAATTATAATAAAAAGAATTAAAATTTTTATTTTTATTTAAGAAAAGTAATTTCAATCCTAAACTATGCGAAGAAGGTGATAGAGAGAAGAAGTTGTTAATTTTAGCAGAGTTGAATGCTTTAGAGATGGCAAGCCTATGTATCCCTTTGAATAGGAATCAAACTCCACGTAATTCTTCCTTCTTGCAAAGGAGGGGTTTTTAAGTCGTTACCTTTGTTATTATGTTTTGATTGATTTTAAAGGCTTAAGGGATTTGTTAATTAGATTATATTTTAATTAGCAAAAATTAGATCTTTTCATTTTTAGATATTGAAATTGATATTGAAAAGGAAAAGGAAAAGGAAAGAACTTTTACCTTTAGCTTCCGTCAACGAGGAACGTAGGGAGTGAGCTTGGCACCAGATATAAGTTCTACCTTGGCCTAGTGATATCATGAGCACTACTTTTGAAAGGACTCTTGAATAGCACAAACTTTTTTCTTAAAGGAAAGACTTTGGATCAACTTTGCTTGAATATCACGAATTTCCTTTTGAAAGAAATAACTTGAGTCATACCTTTTCTTGATTAAGAAGCTTAGAGATAAGGTTTAGGGTGATTAGGAAGCTTACGAATGGGGTTTTGAGATGATTTGGAATTTTATGAATGAGATTTTATGTGATAGAGGAGGTTTTGGAATGAGGTTTTAGAGATTTGGAAAGTTAGAAAGAGGATTTTGATGATTGGAAAGCTTAGGAATAGGCTTTAAAGAGAGTATAGAAGCATATAATTGTGTGTGGAATTTGTTAAGAGGTGCAGGGTATTTATAGGGGGGTATAGAGGCTTAAAAGGGTGATTTTTCGGTGTGGAATTCTGTCAGGACGGCTTGCGGTAACCATAAAAGGCTTTATAGTAACTGCAGGGCTGACCACGCTAGCCAATTGGCTACCGCAGGGACCTCTATGTCAACCACAAAGGAGGCTGCAATAACCGCAACCAACTGTGAGTTGCCGTAGCCAGCCCGTGGGCTACTACAGCTCATTTTTCAGCTCGTTCTCACCCGTTTTTGATCCGATTTGAACCTAGTTTGATTCTATAGGTTCATAATCAAGTGCTAATTATCTAAAGGTGCAATTTTTAAGAAATTTATTTTTCAATAAGGCGCTGCCCCCTTGACCCCTGCCCCTTAACTGGCTAGCGGGACCGCCGTATGGGTAGCGCACGAATCTTAGCAAATGTCAAGCTGCAGTCAGATCCTAAGGGTGCAAATTTGAGGGGTCACATCTCTTTGTTAGGAGGATTAACCATTATTTAATTATATCCTATAGCCAGGATGATTAAGGAAACCATTTCAGATCCAGCCATGCGGTCTACTCAAAGGTCAATATGAGGCAGGGGGAAATCATCTTTTGGATAGGCCTTATTCATATCCTTATAGTCCACATCGATTATAACTCTACCATCTTTCTTAGGAACCAGCACAATATTGGCAAGCCATGATACGTAGCTGATGGGCTCAATGAAGTTATGGTCCAGTAGCTTAGTAATTTATTCTTTGATTGGTATAGACCATTGGGTTTTCGCAACTTCTGCTTAACCAGCTTGGAATCTAGATAGACCGAATCTTATGAATAGCTATGCTTGGATCCAAACCTGTCATGTCCTTAGGTTGCCCTATGAAATAGTCTTAAAATTCTTTAATCAGCTCCTATGTTTGACTTATGTTTATGCAAGCAGATGCAATGAATGTAGTTTTTGGTGCATCATATGTGCCAGCATTTATTGTCTCTTTAATTGCATCATCTTTTATTTCATTTTTTTATTTGATATCTCATTTAATTCAAATTTAAAATTTGGAACATTAAAGAACAATGAAGACACATGATCGTAAAAGGAAAAGGCAACTTTTTACTGAATTCAAATGGGGAAAGTCCTAGTTTACATTAAATTTGAAAATAGGACCCTCAAGGTCGGTTACATCATCATCATTGTTGTTTGAAAAAGAAGATACAGACTCAAAAGAAGAAAAATCTGAAAGGGACTTTGACTTAGACTCAAATTCTGACTGGGACTGGGACTCTATCTTGGATTGATGGAATGGGCTCTCTTTGAAATAACAGTTATTCAGCTCTGTCTTAGTTGGTTGGATTAAGGTGGATGAGTCAGATTCCTCCTCCTCTAAAGTAAGTATGAGGACTTCATCAAAGAAACTTACCTCCATATTATCCTCAAATCTTGACTTAGCATGAATATGGGCTTGCAATCCTCTAGTGACAACCTCATTTAAAGGCCGCTACTCTTTCTTTGGCCCATTTCTCCATCTCCATAAAATCTTTATTAGTAGGCTCATATCCTAGCCTAAATGGTAGTGTTGCAACTAGATAGTCCATAAAAGACTTTAAGCCTTATTTATTTCTTCTAAGACCTTTACCCTCAATGAATTGAATGAATGAAACCAAATAAAGGATAGGCTGATAGTTTAGGTTGAATTTCTAAAATAGGAACAAAGCTTAGAACATCTGATTTTCCATGCATGTCCTCTTTTATAGTAACAATACCCTTTCCATAAGGAAATTTGACTTTTTTGGTGGAAAGAAGAAGGGATTGCTTTAGCTTAATGGATCCAAGGTCCCCCAAGTAGTAATTTGAAGTAAGCAGGGACATCAATTACTTAGAAGGGGATGCAAAAGGTCACAGGCCCAATAATGACATATAGTGTAGCTACCCTAAGTACTTCTCTCTTGGTGTTGTTATAGGCCCTTACTATTTTATCAGAAGGGGTGAAATCCATCACTTTTAGGCCTAAGAAACTAGCCACCTTCAGACGACATACATTCAGAGCCAAGCCATTATCAATGAAAATCATGGACATAGCTTTATCACCAAATGAAATTAAAATACCTTTAGCAACACTAGTGATTAAAGCCATAAGATTCTTAGGGGTGATGTCAGTGGGAGTTTGACATTGATTCAGTGCCTTCCAAAAGCTTATTAGTGCGGATATGAGGATTGAATCAAACTCCATATTGAAATGTTTGCTTGAGTCTTCTTTGATTGCTTGAGTATAGGGTCATCATCAAGTTCAAGACCCCTTTTTATTTTGTTTGATGATGTAGGAATAGGTTGAATGAGTGGAATGTTTTATGTTAGTGGGTTTAGGTGTTGGAGAACTCTACCACTTTTAGGTGATGGCATCAATCTCCTCAACCAAGTTAGTGAGGTCTATTACATAGTAAAAGCTAACTCTATCAAGGAGATAGGATCAACTTGCTCTTGCAAAGTAATATTGCATTAACTATATGGTTAGGTAATGGTTTAGTGGTGATGTTAGGTCTAGCCTTAGGTGGTAAGAGATCATTTGATTCAATCAGATCTTGAATCTTGTGTCTCAAGGCCTTATATGCATAAGTTTTATGCCCAGTCCCTTAGTGGTAGTCACTTCCCTCATTTGGGTTATGATTTTTAGGTGGTGGCTTGGGGACAGGTTTTGGTTCAAGAGGTTGTACCATCTTTTCCTCAAGTAGTTTCTTATAAATAATGCTCATAGGTACACCCCCTAAGTTAAAAAATTGGTACACCCCTTAAGTTAGAAAATTTGTGCCTTTCAATCTTGAGTGGTTTCTTGATTGTGATTGTTCACTCCCCCTCCCCCTTTCTGATTCTTTGAGGAAGTTACATTTCCTTAGTGGGCCATCTTTTTGTACCTTAACCCGAATGCATATTCTTCTTTTATTTGCCTATTTTGGATTAAATCTTCAATTTTGGAGGTAATAGAAGTTAGGGCTTTGAAGTTAGGCAAGTATTGGGTAAATAGCCTGTCTTAGTAAACCAAAAAGAGTTTCTTGATAATAATGTCAATTTGCTCATTCTTGGGAGGTCAGTTTACCATTTGGGAAGGCTTGTTCCTCCACCTCATAGGGAATGAAGAGAAGGACTCTTTTAGGTATTGCTTGGCAATTTCAAGGTCTCTTCTTGTCATATCTACCTCAATGTTGTAGTGATATTGTTTGACAAAGATGTTACAAATGTCATCCCTGGTTTGCTTTTGGGAATCATCTAGATCTATGAACCATCTCAGTATAGCTCTAGTAAAAAATTATTAGAACAACTGAGTAAGGAGCTCATTGTCAACTCCTAAAGGATGTGTGGGCCCAATATACATTTTAAAATGAGTGTTGGGGTAGGTGGTCCCATCAAATTTGTCCAAATTAGCCATCTTGAATTTAGGAGGTAATCTTGCATTAGGAAATAAACTGAGAGAGCTTATGTCAACCATGTCCTCCCTTTTCTTCATAGTCTTAAGCATCTTTTCCATGGCTTTAACTTTTCCAAAAAGGACTTAAACTCAAGGTTAGTTTCCTTCCCTTGAATAGGATCTGCAGGGGAGGAAGTAAAAGTGGTGGTATAGAAAGGTGGATCAGTAGTCATGGGTTAGAAGAGTGGGTTAGTTTTGAGAATACCATATGATATGATAGATGGTGGTGGAATGGTTTCAGCTACAATCTTCCCCTTGTCTTTTATGTCAGACTTGGAAGTAGATCCAAAAATAAGATAGGAGGTGGGTTTTGTGTCCACTGGGTTTGGATCAATTGAACCGTAGTTTATAAAGGTCTGGCCCATCATTTCTTAAACATCTTCCAAAATGATCCTTCTTTGGGTTTGAAGCAAATCTTAGAAATGGGCCTCTTATCTCTTAAACATATCCTCTTGTTGCTTGACAAGAAGCTCATTAATAAAGTCATCAGCTCCATTAGTAGTAGTAACTTCCTTTCCTAATCTGATAGACATCTTGTTAACCTTTGAATGAAAAGATGAAGCTAGTCAATTTTTAGCTTTGGTAAAGATTAGGATAAAGATAAGATCATGAAATCCTAATCACATCAATAGGATAAAGATGAGGTGCCATAGATAGACATGGGTTTATCTTTACTAAGAATTTGACATGGGTTTGGATAGACTTTTACCATGGTTTGGATAAACTAGATAGGGACTAGTAGTGTTTGGGTGAGGGTTAGACTAACCACTTTTGTTGAATTCTTGCATGATGCGTACATCCATATATGCATGAATGAAAAATGTTTCATGTCAATAGTATGCCAATAACTCAGCATTAGTGTACATATGGCCTTAGAGGAAGGTTCTATAAGTCATTACATTAAAGGGTAAGCGTGGTTTGAAAGTAAACTTGTCACATGAGAGATGCAATATACCTAACCACATGTGAGTCAAGAAGCCTCACTTGGTTCTAGCAGTACTTGCATACTCATTACACCTCTAAAAGATTAGAGGATATATTATGGGCTGGAAGATTTAGCTATTGGCAAGCAAACCTAATGAAGGTTGCCCACTCTATGCTACTTTCTATCCTTTGTCTTACTAAGAAACTAGGGTTTTGGACAAAGAGCCCAATGTAATGATGCATGAAAAGTTATTTTGTATTTGAAAACCAAGCTCTGTTTTTGTTTACCAAAAGTAGTCCACTTTTATCTTTTATTTGAAAATGATTTTGGAGTCCCCAATGGAGTCACCAATTGTGAGGTCTTATCCCGAGAACCGGTCTGATATGCGAAGGGATCAAAATGCTCCTTAGGAGAAACATCACGATTGGAACTTGCTATAAGTTCAAAAAATTGCATTTTGTAAATTGTGCTTTGCAAAAGGAGTTGCCACTTTAATTTTTTTATTTTATTTGGAAAATTAAAGGAAAAATGTAATTTGATTAACTCCAAAATTATACAATTCATCCTAAGAAAAAGTGTTAGTTCTCAAATGGCCAAGACTAGGTTTTGGTTAAAAATAATTCAAGAAAAAAAAAGAGTTTTTTTTTTTTTTTATGTATGCATGAATAGATATAACATGATGTATGAAACATATATTATTTGTGCAATGCATAACAAATATTAAACAATAGCAATAATAAAGTGAGATAAAACATTTCTATTTAAAACTATTACAAATCAAAATGGTGAAATCATGGGATCTTTCCTCTAACCCTTATGAGCTCTAAAGAAAGCATACATCCTCTAGGGGATCCTTCCTCTAAGCCATATCAGGTTCTAGGGAAGGCATATATTTCCCAAATCTAATCTAAAATACTAAAGCAAGAAGAAAAGTAATAAACTAAACAACTATAATAAAGAAAATGATGAATAAGAGAAAAGAAACTAAAGTTTTGATTTTTAGTTAAGAAAAACAATTTTAGCCCTAAACTATGTGAAGAAGATGATGGAGAGAAGGAGTTGTTAATTTTAATAGAGTTGATGCCTTAGAAGTGGTATGCCTGCGTATCCCTTTAAATAAGAATCAAATCCCATACAGTTCTTCCTTCTTGCGAAGGATAGGTTTTTAAGCTATACATTTGTTATCATATTTTGATAAATTTAAAGGTTTAGAGATTTGTTAATGAGATTAAGTTTTAATTAACAAAAAATTAGAAATTAACAAAAAATTCAATTTTTTTAGATTTAGATCTTAGAGAAAGGTAGAAGAAGAGAACTCTAATATGAAAATTTGAATTGAAAATGAAAAGGAAAGAACTTTTACCTTTGATAATGAGGAACGTGAGGAGTGAGTCTTCTTTTAGAAAAAGTACTCTTGAACAACACGAACTCTTCTTATAAGGAAGGACTTGAATTAGACCTTTGCTCAATTAAAAGGCTTAAAAAAATAGGATTTTGGGTGATTATGAGGTTTACAAATAAGGTTTTGTGATTTGGATGATTATAAGGCTTAGAAATAGGGTTTTGGGAGTTTAGAGAGGGGATAAAAGCATATAGTTGTGTCTGGAACTGTTAGGAGGTGCAAGATATTTATATAAGGAGTATAAGAGCTGAAAACTGTGAATTTTCAATGTGGGATGCAGGAAAAGTACACTGTGATAATTAGGCCCAGACTATGGTAGCCGCAGGGCCCACTATGGCAACTATAGTGCCCATTATAGTTAGCGACAATAGGGACACCTACGGCAATTGCAGCGAGTTGCCATAGCCGACACTTAGGCTGTTACACCCCATCTTTCAATCCTTTCTTATCCGTTTCTCATCTGATTTAGGCCTGCTTTAATTCTATAGGTTTGTAGTTGATGTTCACCTCAAAATAACCTGTCAAGCGACCTGCAAGTATACGGGGCAATTGTAGTACATCGGAAGCACCCAAGGTCAAATCTCTCAAGGAATTGCAAATAGAAATATTTGTCTCAATTTAAAACAAATTAAATGAAAAGAAATTAAATGATTTGATTTTGAAAAGAAATAATTTGCAAAATAGGAAATTAAAAATAAATGTGGATTAAAATGCAATAGGTTTTAAAACAATGAATAAATGATGCCTAGGGTTTGTATTTAGTTTATTAATCCTATATGTTCATGAATATACCTAATTGATTACTCTAAAGCCTTTGTTTCTAACAATTCAAAGAATAAAAATCAATCTATTAGCAATCGCATTTACAGAAATCATTCTATCAAATCATATATCAAAAACTAAAGCATAATCTTAAAACTTATATTTCTAATTCGTTTTAAGATCCTAAAGGAATGAATTCTGGAATTGAACTTCAACTCTCATTCCTTCTCAAAACCTAAGTCAAACAATCAATCAATTCAATTAGGAATAATAAAAATAATTAAAAGGGATTATATTCAATTCCATATCATGAACACATCATACAAACCCTAGACAAAACTGAAATTAGTTTATGGGAAACATAATGATAATCTCCAAATTATTAAAATCAAAAGAATTCATTGAATTCAAATCTTCAATTCAATAATCAAAAGATGAAAATAACTAAGAAATTAATCTTATAAACCAATTCGATGTTCTAACCCAATCTCTTAGTGTCTTCACAAAGAATTCCCAAAATCACTAAAAACAATCTCCTCTGAGTGTTGAAATTTGAAAACTAAAATTAAGAAAACAAAAAATTGGAAGAGACGATACTATCCCAAAAATTCCCCCAAAAATTCATATCAAAATCAAGCCTAAAATCCCTTTTATTTATAACAACAAAACTTCTTATTTAGTTTCTATTTTCCTAAAATAATTTAGGATTAAAAATCCTTGAAAATCTTAAAAAATCTTCATTATCTGCTTAAAAGTCATGTGGCAGGCATTGGAATTGGCAGCTAGGAGCTGGGACAAGCAGGCAGCAAGAAGCAAGCTGCTACGGGGTGCTGGGGGACTTCGGCGGACACTACTAGGCTTGCTGGCTATAGGAAGCAAGCTACTACGTGGTGCTGGGATTTGCTACATGGTGCAGGGGCTTCATTTATGCCGCAATGACATTCCTCCTGCCATATCGTGCAACGTTCCGTTGAATTTTCCAATTTAGCCCAAGTCTCTTCCATTTTTTCAATTATTAATGCAACTGAAAATAACTTAACAAACACATTAAAAGCATCATAAAATAAACTATAAATTAACAATTAAAAGAATCAAAAATAAGATAAAATTATGACAGAACTACTACTCCACACTTAGAAATTTGCTTATCCTCAAGCAATAATTATGGCATAAAATAAGAACTTAACAATCATCAAGCAATCTAAGTACTCATAAAGCAGCAACCTTAGCAAAAACACTTCAAATTTATGCACAAGTTTCCTCTTCTAAGGAATTAGTTGTCTCTAAACAAAGCTAACATGATAGACCACACACTCAATTAAGTGTTTCTCTCAAGTTGCAAAGAATGATCGCTCAAAACCAAAATTGAAGGCAAACTACCATAAACTTTCTTATTAATCTAATCTCCACCACTAATTTAATTTAAGGCATCAATCAAAAGGTCTTTCATTTGGTTGTAATGGGGCTTAGGGTAATGGTAGGAAAAAGGGAAAAATAAGTTTATCATTGAGTTATTGAGTATTCAAAGACTAAATAACATTTTGAAACACTCAAAGACACACTATTTCTCAATTTCTTCATAACCTCATTGCAAAATCTTTCCATATTCTATATAACCACACTTGCAATGCAATTCACATGTTCAAAGAATAATAGACTTCATTAAAAACTTTCTTTTTTTTTTTTTAATTAGGATCCCTTATTTTATTTTATTTTTATTCTATTTTATTTCATTTATTTTTTTTATTTTTTTTTTTTTTGCAAAATGAAGTCTATAATATCATGATATACGCAAGAACATGTTCCCCAAGGCAATATGTTCTCCCACCCCACACTTAAAAACTTCGCTTGACCTCAAGTAATATCAACACACTTAACTTTCAAGAAAATGATTTTCAAATACGTAAAAACCTCAATAAGGGACAAAACATATGAAAATTACAGTGAAAGGATAAGTTAAATTATGTGTTTCCAAGGAAAACGTTAAGGCTCAAAGTGGCTCACTAAAGGAAATAAACATTCAAAGTTCAATGCTTCTTTACAAAGTACTTATGACTGTGTTAATCAAAATGCCCATTCATCCACCATTATATTATAGACATCAACACTATCATGTTTAGTAAGATCCATAGGACATTAAAAATGATCATCTAGTGTCCAATGACATCTAGTTCTCCTAAATATATCACCTAGAGTATAAAACCTTAACATATTACCTATTGAAATAAATGAATTATTTTTTTAGTAAACCATAAAAAAATGAGATAACAATGATATTTAAATGTGGTCATTAAAAATAATTATCATGAAATAGGAATACCAAAAACTATAATTGTGGTGAAAATCTCAATTTAGGTTTTTATTAGAATATATACATACTTTTTATTAGAATATATACATACTACATATTTAACTTTGACCACAAGTTCTATAATTAAAACCAATTTGGCTACATTTTATACAAAATAATCTTTCTTATAGATCCTCTAAATTTTTTCAATTCATCTGATTTTCTTTCCATTTTGTTCATGGTCTGCCTTTCTTCCACTTCCATTCTAGATTGAGCACTATAGGTGAATCATTACACTCTGACCAATAGTTTTGGTCACCAAGAGGTATGAATGAAGTAGTCCAACATTGTAGTGTATTTTGTAAAGTAGCAATGTATTCCTTATAATTCAAATTTGCAATCATATAAGCTGCAATGATATGTGAATATGGCATATTGCTCTGCTGAAACTTCACGAATGTGCATGTTCACTTTTAAAGCTTGACTACTTAAGAGTGACCGCATTTTTGGTAGCATGGTTCCTCACAGTCTTTATGGAAAACATAGTTTTTCTTTATCAAACACTTTAATTTGATGTCCGTTGGATTTATCAATTTGATGCTTCAGTGTCTTGATGCAAATAAATGTCCAAAGGTAATTTTTTGCAATTTGAGCAAGACATTTTGACCATTATTCTTAAAATTTATCAACTAAGTAAAAAAAAAAATTATGCATCATAGTTGGAAAGTGTAAGGCCCTGAGTTCCTTAAATGATGAATTTAACAATTTAGCAAAATTAGTAGTCATGACATCGTGTCAATGTCCACCATCATGTGCAAATGCCCATTTTCTCACAGGATTTTTTCTAGCTAAGCAGCCATCTTTGCATGTCTTGCTTTTATTTTCTTCATATTCTTTTGGAATTTTTGCAATTAAGGCCTCTGCTCTAAATGATATGAATTAACATAATCAATGACATATAATAAAGTATATAAATTTTCATTAAATTCCAAATGAAAATCAAATCATATACTAGTATGTTCCACAAGTTTCTTCATTAGAGCAATCATGAATTTTGTATTATAATCACTTACAATGTGTCATATGTAATACCTATGTAGATTGCCATGCCATAGGTAATAACTCATTGCAATCTGAAATGACACAAACTATCACTCCCATCGGGACAAAGATATAACTTTATGCTAGTCATAAAGTATTCCCAATTATCCTTACTTTCTTTCTCCGCTAAGGCAAATACAACTAGCAAAATAGCATTATTATCATCCATAGCTTTTGTAGTAAGCAATGCATCTTTATATTTATCATATAAGAATGTTCCATCAATAAATAAAATAGGTTTGCGAAATTTGAAGCTTTAATACAAGATTTGTATGCCTAGAATATTCTCTTAAAATGTTGAAAGTCTGGAATAACTCAATTATTCACAACATGGTCCTCGCATTCAATATCCAACATTGAACTAGTATTAATAGTGACTGCAACATGCATGAATACACCAAGCCATTTGTATGAATCATCCCAATCCTAATAAATACTGGCAATTACTTTTTGCTTCCCCATCCATACTTTCTTATAACTTGCTTGAATACCAAATTGATCACACAAATTTTCCATTAACATCCTTACCTTTATACCAGGTTACTCTTCCAATATACTTGCAATGTATCTTGATATTAAAAATGAGTCATAGTTTTGTCATCTTGTGTTTTTGTAAGAGCATTGCATGTGTAAGGACCGTTATATGTGGTGATCTCTAAAAAAATATGGACTTCTTTACAGTAGCACGCAGTTTCCATTCACAATCACTTCAGCTATTGCAAATTAGTATACCTATATTTTCTTTGGTACCTAAACTGTGAAATTAACTATGTACACTCATTGAAAATATTATCACTCTACTTTCATTGCATCCTTAGATTCAAAAACCATTCTCTTACAAAACTCCTTCGAAGGATTTCATTGAATATTGCTACTAATTGTTTGTTGCTGATTTACTACAACTGGAACAATACTTGTAGTTGTATAATATGAATTCATTGTTCCATAAACATTCATCACTCTTTGAAAACTATTCTTCACTCGATCATGCAAAGTCATCCAATCATCTTTATTACTATAATTATCATCTTCTTCCTTATCATCCTTATCATCTCCACCTTCAATATCATTAATATGATTGTCTTCTTTGTCCTTAACATCTTCATCTTCCTCCTCTAAAGCTTCATCTTCCTCTTATACATCTTGATTCATAGCAATTTCATCATATACGTTTCCTATGACATCATTATCATCCATCTCTTCAATATAATCTTCCTTACCATGACTAGACCTACCTCTCTCAAAATTATCACGATTAATGGTTTTGCTTCTTCATGTAATCATATATTAGATTTGCCCTCATCATATTTAACAAACACCTCCATCACTTGCAAGCCTAAAAATTGACTAGCAATCTCTAACATTTTTGACACATCAGTATCTTGCCAAACATCCAGTATTATAAATAACAAGCCTCCACCATGAGTAGAAATTGGAGCCTTATAAATGATTTTTATGATAACTGCATCTTGATTAAGTGCCAATGTAGTTTATATCTTATATAATAGGACCACAATTTAACTGTTTGTCAAGGCTAACCATTATCGAATATTCATTTGCATAAAACTCACTGATTTGAGTGTAAATAATATTCTCACCCTAACAAATGTGCAGAAACAGAACAATTATCATTGTCTTAGCAATCAAGTGTCATTGCATATTTATTTTACAATTAATCAAATTCTAAAACAAGAATTGACATATAATTTTTTCCAAAGCAATATCTTTCATAAAATATAACATGTGTTTCTCAGAGTTTTAGAGTTTTAAGTTAGGGTTTAGGGTTTTAGATGTTAGATTTTAGGGGATTTTATGGTTTAAGTTATAGAGTTTAGGTTTAAGGTTTTAGTATCTTAGGGTTTTAGGATTTAGGATTTTAAGGTTTAAGGTTTTAGGATTTATGGTTTAGGGTTTTAAGGGATTTAGGGTTTAGGTTTTATAATTACACTATCTAAATAGTATCTTTTTATAAATTTCCAATAAAGGCCTTAGGGTTACAGTCATGTCATACTTAAAACCCAGTTTCTTTAGACAAAATTTCTTAATAGAGATTATCTAAAGGTCACAAACAAGTCCTATATAAAATACATTCTTCTTAGACAGAATTTCTAAATTGTGACTATTTAGAATTCCGTAGTTATTAATTATAATGTTTTGGATAAACTACTATTAGTTATTATTCATATTATTATTTTTATTCTTGTTATTTTCATTATTGTTGTTAAGGATATATGTTATATTTTAAACATGTTATTAATTATTATTTATAAAGTCAAGTTTTGGGTTTAGGATTTTAGGGTTTTACGGTTTAGGATTTAATCACATTTGAATATAAATATAATATCTAAATAGTGCCCTTTCAGAAATTTTCAAAGAAATGCCTTAGGGGTCATAGTTTAGAAATTATATTCATATTATTATTTTTATTCTTGTTATTTTCATTATTGTTGTTAAGGAAATATGTCTGATTTTAAATATATTATTAATTATTATTCATAAAGTTAAGTTTTGGGTTTAGGATTTTAGGGTTTTAGGATTTAGGATTTATTCACATTTGAATATAAACACAATATTTAAATAGCACCCTTTTAGAAAATTTCAGGAAATGCCTTACAGGTCATAGTCAGATATTACTTAAAATCCAGTCTCTTTAGATAGAAAATATTAATAGAAATTTTCAGAAAAGGCTAAAGGGATCACGAATAGTACCCACATATAACACAATCTCCTCTGAGAGAATTTTTAAATTGTGACTATTCGTAATGACTTAGTTATTAATTATGTAGTTTTGGGTGAAATATTATTAGTTATTATTCATATTATTATTTTTCTCATTATTTTCATTATTATTATTATCAAGGATATATGTTTTATTTTAAACATGTTAGTAATTATTATTTATAAAGTCAAGGTCTGGATTTAGGATTTTGGTGTCTTATGCAAATTACCTTATTCAATACGCTATTTGATATTAGCTGAGCAGCTTCATTGGTACCATTTATTTGAGGATATTAAAATTGTATGGATTGTGAATCTTAATTTTCTTTCTATCATATCTTGGAGGGGATCAAGAAGTAAATATCTCTATCAGTGAATTACTATGTGTGACTGCACAAGCACGTATTATGAAATGTGGTTCATCAAATCTGAATATGTAATCTTCAAATTTCAAATTGAGGCTTTTAATGTAATAAATTTAAAGTCAAATTGAAAAAAAAAAAATTGCTTGAAAATGGGAAGGTTAGGAACAGCCACAAGCACACCTTGTATTTATTTTTTAAGATCTTGGTAAAAAAAATCACTAATATTAAAAGTTCTTTTTTTAACCCTAATATTTTTTTTTAAAATTTTCCTATCGTGTTTTATTATGAATATAAACAATGCATGAAAGCATAATTTAATTGCCTTATTATTGCTATGCACTAATTACTATTTTCGTTAATATTATTATTTTACATAATTAATATTTATCCATTTTCCGGTTATAATAACAAATAATAATAACAACCATTTTAACATAATAATAACAAAAAATAATAATATTTTAACCTAACTAATAAATAATAACATAAAAAATAATATACAAGAAAATATCTGCATGAAATAATAACATACAAATTATTATACAGATTACATTAAATTATTACCAACATGCTAAAAATTAAAAACTATTAACATACTAAACTAAATATCACTTGTCATAAAATAAAGAACAATTATAGAGAATAGAGAGAAGAGAGAATAAATTTCTATGTATATTTTCATTGATTGTAATACCTATTTATAGGTGTAAAAAGTTATAGAGATACGAATAGAAATGGAGTTCTATTTACATAAAAATATCTATCTATAGTGATAGGATAGACATCTAATCTTATCACACCACTTAAATATTATCATAACACTTCCCCTTGGATATTTATTACAAAAAATATGCCTTGTTAAAATCTTACTAAGAAAAAACCCTATGGGAAAAAATCTTAGTGAAGGAAAAAGAGTATATTATTCTTGTAGAACTTACACCGTAATACTACCTCATTAAAAATATTTGTAAACAAATCTGTCAAGTTGTCAAATTGTATAATTAATGATGTTTAAATAATATCCACATATAATAATTTATTTATAGTATTCCCTTAAGATATTACTTGCACCATAAATATGCCTCGTTAAAAACTTTGCTAGGAAACCTAGTGGGAAAAAAACATAGCTAAAGAAAATAGTATATTTCTTGCACTATTTTTTCTTTGCACAAATTGCCTCATTAAAATCTTTGTTCAAAAAAATCCTATGGGACAAAAACTTAACTAAGGAAAAAGAGTACAATCATGTACTAATTCGCTCTCCCTGATGAGGATAGATTTTAACACGGCTTATACTAATTGATGAAACAATGTCATTTAAATACCACACTAGTTAAAGACTTAGTATATAAGTCTATTATATTGTCACTCAAGTGAATTTGGTGTATATCTCTTCTGGAGCTCATGTGTATACAAGAATTTGGGTTAAGTTTATATGTTTACTTTGTCACTCTTGATATACCCACCTTCAATTTGTGCAATTCAAATTACATTATTCTCAAAACACAATGGGAGTATCTTTAGTGAAGTACTTTAGTGTAATACCTAAGATTTCTCTAACCTATTAGAGTTAGCAATGGAGGCACCATAATGTTCATGGCCTCCTTGGCACCACAGGAATCATAAGAATATCATAAAAAATAATTTTAATAGATAATGTGACAATAAGTAAAGAATACAATCAATTTTGATAAGCACCCTTATGATAAGTGAAAGTCAAATCGAGTTTGACTTAATGTAATTATGTTAGTGATTTAATTGAAATATGAATCTAAAGTACTAGTGAACAAGTGTTAACATCTCGAATCTAAAGTACTAGTGAATGGGTGTTAACATCTCCTAAGACATTGGGAGATGATAATAATGATATGAGAAGTTCAATTCAATCAAAGTTACAATGGCATAATAGAAGTCAAACTTAGTTTGACCCAATGAGTTTGCATGATATACATACTTGAACAATACTATTGAAGGGTTAGTAAATGTGCAATATGATATGCATAGAATTTTTCTAATGATGACTAAAATATGTAGTGATATTGGAAGATAGAATTATATATGTCAAAGTAAAGGAAATGAAATGGAAAATGTATTAAGTACTGAGCTTGAAACATGCATAGATGGATTTGAAAATGGGTCTTGAAACAACAAAGCCCCAATACAAAAAGGTCGGCCCATTGGGCCTAAGATTATAGAACATCAAGAAATATGAGTTCAAAATATTGGGCCCAAAATAATGAAACATGTGTTGTAGAGAATGAAATATGAGAATTTGATAACTAGTCACAAAAATTGACTAAGTCAAAATCCTAAACCAAATCAAATTCTCATTTTTCCTACATGTAAATCTAGATTCACTTTGGGCACTACAACACCATATGATGATCATCACCTTTATATAGACAATCTTAACCATCCATCTTGATCAATCCTAGCCATCCATCTTGATCAATCTTAACCATCCATCTTGATGCAATCATAGTCCTTCATCAAGATCAAATCCTAACCGTTGAATTTAACTTGATCAATCCTCACCATCCAACTCAATATATGTATAAGCAAATTATGTAAAGAATCATAATTAGTTTCTCTTTCTACACCAAAGTTCCATAACCACAAAAGAAGCTCTCTCTCTCTCTATACAATAGCAACAAGAACCTTAGCAAACCAAAGCTAACCAAGGTGAGAAATCTTATTCATCTTCTCTTTTCCATGTTCTAAGATTGATTTTTTGTATTTTAATTGCATGAAATCCTTCCTATACCATGAGGAAGAATTCGGCCATAATAGAGGATGAACAAGAAAGTGTTCTAAATCCAAATTAGATGCATCTATGGTTATTTTAGATAAAAAAAATAATATAGATGTGTTAAAATGAATTTCAGAAGCTTGATTCAAGACTTGGAAGTCTTAATAGCATGAACTTGATCCAAAAGGAAACTTGATGTTCTAATATTAGATATTGATGATTGAAGGATCACACAAGTTTTATTTTATGTTAATTTGAGGAATTTATGATTAATTTGAAGATTGGATAAGGAATTGATGATTTCCCCAAATTCTAAGGTTTATGGAAAATTGAGAATTTTGAGAATTTGGACTTGGATTTATGAAATTAAAGGGAAAATCAAGCTTGAGAATGGTGTCATATGATTTGTATAATGTCAATTTTGAAATTCAATTGATAGAAATGATTTTCCCCAACATTAATGAACTAGGTTCATTTATAGAATTAATGGTGGGAATAGTATTAAATCCATTGAATATTACAAATTGCTTAAATTGATGTTACTCAAAGTTGAAATGTGAAATTGAGAGTAAAGGAATTATCCTTCCTAAAATGAATAGCTTTAGCCATTTGGAGAACAACTAAGGAAAATGTTAAATTTAGTAACGAGTATATGTATAGTATATCTTGACTTTAAAAGTAATAAGTTGTGCTTTAATGAACAAGATAGAAATGTTAGTAAGTTAAGCTAAATTAAACAAATGTCATACTGAGAAAGTGATTGATGTGCCATTAAAATGTAATGTGTAGAATCTAAAGATAAGGACAAGAATATTGTGCAAGAGTGCGATGAGCACTACTAGCATCAGAGTTAAACGTAAATAGGAGCAAAAGAGTCCAAGGTGAGTACTTAATAATATAATATGCCTTGTGTCATATGCTTGAACCTTTATTATTCAAACCTCAATCATCGAAATATTTTGATTCTTCAATAAGCTTGAATTGTTCATTAGAAATTGAACCATTTGATATGATGCTTCTTGATGATCATTGGGTATTGTGAACCTAATGTATTGAATTCATAATCTGAGCATTGAATTCCTTGACATGAACATTATATGAACTTTCTTATTCACTACCTATTGATAAGCAAAAATCCCCTTCTGATGTGGGGTAATACATCGAACCTAGTGCACTTGGTATAAGCTTGCGGGTAAGGCGAGAGTACCCAACTTCTATTAAGGGGGAATGCTTAATTGTAAGACCTGATTAGTCTTACGTAATGTGATATATTTGAGTGAGCAAGGCTTAGGCCGCCACTCATGAATTTATATGTGCAGGAAGCATCTTGCACTTGAGATAATGTTATTTTTGCTAAAGATATTGTTTTCATCTTAAATGAGAGATTGAACCAATATGATAATATTGATCGAAATTGTTCCATTGCTATAAAGAATCCATCTTGAAAATAGTCCTTGTACTCACCATATATATATATTATATTATTATGTAATTATTAAGCATGTCTCATATTTTAGTTGTTCAAATTTTTCAGGTAAAGTTGACGAGTCAACAAGGTAAATTCCAAGCCATGTTCTTTCGCTTAGAATTTGCTCTGCTAAATTGAAGTGTCATCATTCTTGATTATGAAGATCATTATTAGAGCTCCATGGTTATCGAAGGATTAGCACTAATATGTTATGGGGTATATATATGTAATGTGAATTGTATCATAGTCATTATTGTAATTATGTATAAAGTAACAGACATTAGGTTAATGATATGAAGTACAATTTTAGAAGTTTTACAAGTTATGTGTGTAAATGATATTATGAGTTAATGGGGAGATGATAAACAAGTAATAGGCAACAAGAAGGTAATGAGGTTACGATCTTGGGGATAAGGTCCCATATGATGAATGATAAAGATTATATGTTAAACGGGGTTCTACGAGTTTAGGTGACTTTATGTCTCCCTTTGCCCTAGGACCGTCATGACTCAAAAGGTGGGTCATGACATTTAGGACCATAAAAATCTTTATAAAAATGTATTATCACCATAAGTGAATACATATCTAGTCTAAGATCTACCATTATGGAGATCAAGCAAATAACCAATATTCGTATATAGACCAATTTCAAATATGAATCAAAATATGATCATAATATTAATAGTACATTAAAGATAACTTTTTACACCACTCTAATGTCTCTTAGTAGGTGCAGAGCTATACCTAATTAGCAATTTTTCTTACAAATGCAATTTCAGGCTTGATGCAATTTGCAAGATACATGAGTGCCCTTATAGCACTTATATATGGTATTTAAGACCAAATAGCTCTTTGTTTTGGTACTTCAAGACCTTTAATAGTTCTTTGTTATCTTCTTTAGGCCTAAAAGGGTCTCTCTTCACTATAGTGAGCAGACCATCTATTGGTGTGCTTAAGGGAAAAAGATTTATCCATGCAAAATTGCTTAAATACCTTTTCCATATAAGTAAACTGGTGTATTAGGACTCCTTGATAATCGGTCTGCAGGCCGATATAAAATTTTATTTCCTTTAAATTTTTCATCTCGAACTCACTCTTCAAATAGCTGCATACTTCTTTGAGTTCGTTAGGAGTCACAATTATGTTTAAATAACCAACATATACTACAATAATAACATTTACCATTCTATGGTCTTTTATGAATACAAATGGACATAGTGTATTATTCATATATCTTTCTTTCAATGAGAATTTACTTAAACAATTATACCACATATCCATATTGCTTTAACCCATACAAGGATTTTTGCAATTTAATAAAATATATATCACATGTTTAATGTACATTCATTTATTATATCTTGAGTCCTTCTGGGACTCTTATATAAATATCGCTTTCATAAGGCATATATCAAGACTTTCTTTAACTGCCATACTAATTAAGTATCGAAACATGATCATTTATATAATAAGAGAATTAGTTTTCTCATAGTTAATGAAAGAACAAGTCTAGCTTTACTTTAATTGCCTTTTTCCATGATGATTAATCACGTTTATGCTAATATTCAGTTATACTTATAGATTATGGATCTAGATTTTCTCTTGAAATAGTAGGAGCTACTATTGAGGCAAATTCATCATCGACGATCATTGAATTTCTATTAACTCTTTCTCTTATATCACAAAAATAATTAAGATCTCATAGGTTTCATTTATATGATTATTAACTCCAGAAGCCATATCTAGAGGATCTAATTATTTTGTTTTCTCAATCTGTATCTTATAATTGGCTATAGCTCCTTGACTGAGGTCTTCCTCTTTAAGAGGTTTCTCTTCAGGAAATTTTATAAGTGACGATGCTTTTCTTATTTGTGGATTTTTATCTTTAGTTCTAATTTACTATCTACACTTCTAGCTTATAGTGAGATTGATTGATTTGCTATTTGCAATTGGAACCACAACCCTTACTAGGGTATTAGCAACTATAATATGAGATTTGTCACTCTTTTAGCATTTATAAATGCATTTGGCAATTAAGTTGCAATTTGTTGTAAACTTTTGGTTCACTCTAACTTGTACATGGATCAAAATTATTTAAAGGATTTTCCTTCCAATAAATTTCTTGATATTCTTTAGCACTACAGGTGCTTTTCCTCCCCTAATGTTGAAAAATGTGTCTTATCAAAATAAATTCTTAGTCTCTTTTGTGGAACCATTTTCACACATTGAGATAGTGATATTAATATATTCATGCACAACTAAAAATTTGCGGCTCATGTCCTTGTAGAAGTTTCAAAGAGGAGTATGTATGATATACATACTAGCATTCATGCCAAACCTTCAAGGTTTAATTATTAAACTATAAGTTCAATGCTTGAACTAGATTCAATGCAATATATTATGCATGTATACTAGGGATAAAACAATAATAAAATAACTCATTATAATGCACAACTTGTAAAATCCTTGCCAATTACTCTTTCAGGGAGTAATTGGCAATTATAATGCACAACTTGTAAAATCCTTGCCAATTACTCCTTCAGGGAGTTTAGATAAAATCATCAATATTGAATTAAGTTCTTTCCTCTATATGGGTGGTTCCTCTTTCAAAATTCTCATGATCTATCAAATAATTTATAACATTCACTTTAGAGAATACAGTTGTATTAGTGGGCATTATTTGATGATTTATCATTAGCAATTATTCATTACAACCACTAGAAGACAAATAATATTTGTAAATTTTCGCTTTTTATACTGCTGCTATAGGAGCATTTAACTTTATCATTGCACAATTTCAGTTGTGAAATAATTTTAAAAATGGTTGAATTATATTCTAAAATAGACTTCAAGTCTTGTAGGTGTAAATTTAGCCAATCAAATTGAGCTTGTGGTAGTGTCACATCTTTTAAATGATCATATCTATCTTTAAAACTCTTCTAAAGACACAAAAATCTTTAATAGTGAGATATTCAGTTTTTCCTCACTTAAATAATGTCTAGCGTGGTCATTATTAAATTAGTTTTTTAAAGACTTATAGACAATATATTTAGTTATTTAGGAACATAGAATATTAGTTCTTTAACGAATTGGGATATTAGTTTCTCAATGATTTAGGATACTTAGTTCTTCAAAAACATAAGGTACAAATTCTTTAGAAACTTATATTTATTTATTTATTTTGATTAGTTTCTCAGGAACTATAGAGAATACTAATTCTTTAGAAACTATAGAAAATACTAATTCTTCAGGAACTGTAAAGAATACTATATCTTCACGAACTGTAGAGAATACTAATTCTTTAGGAACTGTAATGATTATTAATTTTTCAGGAGCTATAGAGAATACTAGTTCTTCAGGAACTGTAAAGAATACTAGTTCTTCATGCTGATAACGTTATAAAATAAACAATAATTATAGAGAATAGAGAAAAGAGGTAATAGAAGAGAGAATAAATTTCTATGTATATTTTCATTAATTGTAACATCTATTTATAGGTGTAAAAGGTTATAGAGATAGAAATAGAAATAGAGTTCTATTTACATAAGAATATCTATCTATAGTGATAGGATAGACATTCAATCTTATCACACCACTTAAAATATAGACATTCAATCTTATCACACCACTTAAAATTATCATAACATCACTAATATACTAACAAAATTCATTAAAAAATATCCTAATTATGTAGTTGACTACCTCCAGAAAATTAGTTCACACTTCTTTGAAAAAATAAATTTTTTTTTGAAAATAAAATATGAAATAAGAATGCATTTAGTAGACTATAATAGGATGTAATGTAATGTAATCAAATAAATTTTTAATATAAAGTCATATTAAAAATTAATTTGATTATATTATATTACATTTTATTACGGCCTACCAAACACTCCCTAAAGAAATAAATATATTGGCAAACTATATTATTAACAAATTACTAACAAATTATGTCATAATAATAACTAACTAAATAATAATATACAATTATTATTTAAAATAAAATATTAACAAAATATGTAATAACTACATAAAAAATATAAGAAAGCTATATTATTATCTAAAATTAATAATAATAACATATATTCTTATTATGTTAATTTCGTTATTATTTTCACTATTATTATTATTATTTATATATTTTTCAAAATATTTTTACATTTATAAATAATAACAAACAAATAATGATAACATTTTAACATAACTAACAATTAATAACATAAAAAAATAACGTAGAAATATTGACAACTACAAAAAATACAAATTATTATACAAATTAAAATTATTATACAAATTAAAATTCATACAAATTATCTTTCAACAAATTATATCATAATACTAACTAACTAACATATAAATTATATATATTAACAAAATATTATATTTCTACATAAAAATATGAACAAACTATATTACTACCTAATAATAATAATAATAATAATAATAATAATATATTCTTATTATTAATTTAGCTATTATTATCATTATTTTTATTATTATTATTATTACAAATTTATATATTTTTATTTTTGACATTTTTATATTTATAATAAACAGACAAATAATAACAACCATTACAACAATAACATTTTAACCTAATAATAACAAATAAGAATAACATTTTAACCTAACTAACAATTGATAACATAAAAAATAACATACAAATATTAAGAAAAATAATAACATACAAAATAAAATATATAATAAAAACATACAAAATAAAAATATATAAATTATATCCTTAATAAATAGTCCAAAAAAATAGTGGTCAACAAACTTTTTGAAAATCCACTTTTCTTGACAAAATAAATAAATTTAGAATAAAACGGAGAGTGAAATTTACTGAAAATTTGATATGAAAATAGCAGGGAAAAAATTTTTGGGCTCTGAAAGTGAAAGCCAAAAATTGAAGAAGAAGAAGAAGATGATGATAAATTTTAATAGGAGCATGCGGTGTGTGTGGTAGGGAGTTGGGGTGGGTAAATATTATTTTAGTGTATGGTCATCTCAATAGAGCAGAGAATTTTCTCTTTTATCAACTCGTGTGCCATCCCAGCCAGCAAAATTACATGTTGTTTGCTAGTGGCACTAGAGGAAAGCCAGGGGCAGAGCTAGAATCCAAAAGAGGACCAAAAGAATTTTTTAAAAGTTGAAGCACTAAAATGAAAAATTTAGAAATTGGTGATGCAAAAATAAAAAAATTCAAAATCATGGGCCAAACTAAAAAATATCTTAAAATATATAGGCAAAAATTTTAAAATTATGGGGGTCAAACTAAAAATTATCTAAAATATATAAGTAAAATTTTAAAAATTGGGAGGGCCAAACTAAAAAGTATCTAAAATATATAGGTAAAATTTTAAAAATTGGGAGGGCCAAACTGAAAATTATCTAAAATATATAAGTCATAATTTAAAAATTTTAAAAGCTTGCCCTCCAACCCTAACCTAGCCAGCCCACCACCACCTCAAACCAGCCCACCCGCCGGGCGCCCCCCCCTTGGGGCTCCTGAGAATATCCTTGTCCACTGGCTTGACCAGCAAACTGGAGCTATCCTCTGGTGCCACCATCGGGCAACATTTTCTATTGACTCCAACTCAACTAAAAAAAAACTTAAAACTAGATGTTGTTTTAAAAAAACCTAAAAAAAAATTAGAAATACTTTTAAAAAAAACTTCAAATGATAAATATTTCACAAAAAAGTCATAAAATGGTAAATTGGCCTTAAAAATCAATAGAGACTTATAAAAAAAAAATGCCAGATCTATGTTCTTCTGTGCGATTTATGTTTGGCTTTGATGACACAAACTGGGAAATCTAGAATCAGAAAAATAGGCAAAAGAAGAGGCAACAAATTTTAAACAATGAGAGAGAGTGAGAAGAGAAAAAGGACATCAACTAAAAATGGAAATCTAATTTGGATTGTTTTTAGGATAAATCTCATGGTATTGATGCCAAGCTTTTTCATTAAGTACACAGAAACAACCTAATCTACACCACTCTCTACATAAATAAACGGAGATATGAATTATAAGATACAAAAGAGTGATATTGTGAACACTTAATTGTGCACCCTCCTGTGTCATACTGACCCCTAAAGTTGATTCCTAGGTCCCCAAAGCTTAAACGGGTCAAGAATGATAAAAAATGAGAACTCAGGGCCCATGATCACAAAGCCCAATATAGTGACCACATGGACCCATGCAATGACGACATAGGCACGTGCAGTTATAGTTTGATGACTACATGTACCACGTGTGGCACCGCAAGGCCCACGTGCGATCATTGCTCTATTTCGCAATCCCACATCGAAAATTAAGCTTTTTCACCTCTACCCTTCAGCCTATATAAACTAATCCCCCCAGCTCATTTCCACACTCATCATTGCTTGATCAAACCCTTTGATCTCAAAGCAAATAGTTCTTATAAAGCCTGGTCTGAAAGGAATGAACATTTTAGTTCTAAAGTTTTTCTTTTTCTTTTTCTTGTTTTTTTTTGGCTATTGCTCCTTGCTTTGCAAAGCAAGTTGGGTTATGACTTCCTGAGTTAACCCACAAGTTAAAATTTTCCTACTATCTGAGGCAAGCCACTGTCCACCGTCTGAGACTAGTCATTGCCCACCATTCAAGGTAAGTTTTCTTTCCTTTTCTTTTTGTTTTCTTTATTTATTTATTTATTTCATTTTAGTTTCCCTCCTTGTGATTCTTATTCTAAGGCTCATTGCCTAATGTTTGGTTTGCTAAGATAGTTAATTAGAACCTAATTTAATTAACTCCACTTAGTAATTAATTAAAATCAATCAATCAACTCAACCCTCCTTTTAATCAATGAACCGAAATATGATAAAAGGCTAAGACTAAACAAACTCCTTTCACAAGAAAGGCCAACTAGGTGGATTTTGATTCCCATTTGAAGCGATACATAGGCATGCTTATTCCAAGAATCAAATCCAATTAAAATAAATAGCCTTCCTTCTTTTTCACCTACATCATATAGATTAGGTTTTGTCCTCTTTTCTTTGTTTTATTGTGATATTTTAGGATTAGTTTGGGAAATGTGTGACTCTCCTAAAATCCCATAAGGGACTAGAGGGAGTATTCTCGAATTTGGTTTGTGTTGTAAATTTAATTCTTTTATTTTCTTTCTTCATTTAATTCTTTTATTACTTTTATTATTTTTTTCTTATTGCTTTCTTCATTATTAAATGAAATTGTTCATGCATTTATAATTGTTCATGAAATTTATTTTAAGTCATTTTGTATTTAATTTGACAAACTAATCTTTTTCTTAATATTAGGATAAAATTGAAGTCATTTAATTGGGCTTTTACTTTAACTTTTTTTCAAATAAAAATAATATTAAGGTGGCGACTCTAACATCTTTTTAAAATCAACCTATCTGAACCGAGGGTTCCATCCTTTTTAATGGATCGATTCGATGCTCAGGTGAGACCTCACAGATGATGATTCCATTAGGGACTACTTTTTTTAAACAAAAGAAATAAGAGGACTACCAATTAGTTTAAGTCAAAGTTTGACACTTTTAATACAAAAATGACTTTCATGCATCATGTGCATAAGTCTTTGCCTCCAAGCCTAGTTCTAGGAAGACAATGGATAGTGAGTAGCATTGAGTGGATAACCTTTCTTGAGTCTATTCACCAATAGCAAAATCATCTACCCAGTGAAGAATCCTTAATCCTTTCAAAGGTGTAATGAGCATACACGTACTATTGGATCTATGCGAGGCTTCTTAACTCACATATGGTTAGGTATATCACTGCTCTTGTGTGATGAATACCCTGTACAGCGACCACTACCCTCTCATGTAAATGAACCTAGATCCTAACCTTAGGTTGTATGTACTATAATCAAAGCCCTGTGTAATTGCATCTTCATGAAATATGTTTTTACCATATATATCATGCATATGTGCTATACAACAAAACATGCATTCGTTTTAAGCCTACATCATAACTTAAACCGAAGAATGATCAAATGCTCACCTCTATCCCAAACACTCTCACCTTTATCCTAAACCCTCTCACCTCCATCCAAACACCTTCACACCCAAACCTATGTTCCACCTCAAAAGCTCAAACCTATATCAAACTTATGGTAAAAATAAACTCATCCACAGTACCTCTATTTGCATCCAAAATTTGACTTAGCTTTATCCTGATTCACAGCTCTTATCCAAGCTAAACACTGGCTTAGCTTCATCTTGATCCTTAATCCCCTCCCAAACTAAATGTTGACCCAGCTTCATCCTGACTCATAACCCTTTCCTAAGACAAACACTAACCTAGCTTTCATCTTTCATAATTCTTACCCAAGCTAAACACTGACCTAGCTTTCATCCTCAACAATTCTTACCTAAGCTAAACACTCCTTACTAAAGCTAAATACTTACCTAGCTTCATCCTTATCTATAGTCCTTACCAAAGCTAAAGGCTAACTTGGCTTCATTTTTTATAATACTATTCAAACCCATGGCCTATCTAAGCCCGTGGTTCAATCTAATCAAACCCATTATTAACTATCACCAAACCCATGGTTCAACCAATATCCAAATCCATAGTACATTCGAAACCCAATCACAAAACCCATGGTCCCTCTATCCTTAATTCTATAGTAAACCATCCATAAATTGCAATCCCAATTACTCGAGACTAAACTCTGACCTAGCCTTCCAAACTAAACTCTAGCCATTTAAAGCTAAATCTCGACCTAGTTTTCAAAGCTAAAATCTAACCTAACTCCCCTAGCTAAACACTGACCTAGCTAACATCATACACCTCTACCCTCATTTTTACCCAAACTCCACTACCTAAACCACAAGCTTGACTTACATCTGCTAACACTTTAAGACCCTAGTGTCAAAAACATCGTCAAAAACCCATTCCTTGTCTAAAAACCAACCCATTATCATAAAGTCCAATACCTTTAGCCCAATATACCTTTAACCTCTAAAAACCTATGCAATCACCCTAAAGCCCAATACCTTTAGCCTTATATACCCAAACTCCAAAGCCTTAAGCCTATCATACCTTTATGAGATCTCACCCAAATGCCCCCTCCCTCACTAAGAGAAATTTGCGTTAAGAAAATGTTAGCAATTTTTAAGGAGGTCATGAAATGAGTTTCGGTGCTCACAATTAGAACGGCTATCGTTCTATAAATTGATTTGTAATTTTTTAAAAGTGATTTCAGGAGTCGCCACTCTAATTTATTTTAAATGAGAAAATTAAAGAAAAACCCAATTTGTGACTCCAATTCATTAATTTTACAATTAATTTACCCAAGGATAAATATCATTAGTCTTCAAACCAAGTTGAGCTCGGGGACTAGCTTTTTGGTTAAATAATCTAAATTTGGCTTGGAAAATTAATTTCATGGATGATTAACATTATATGATAATTATAATATTATGATTAATGCATGAGCATGGTATGAGTTCATGGAAAAAATTAAAATAAAACATCCATAAATTAAGGAGAATGTTCCTTTTAGTCCTTATGGATTCTAGGTTGTGAGGGTGCGGAGGAAGATAGTGGTTAGTCTCATCGCCTGGATGTTTGAATAATTACGATAGCTCTTATTCCCGTATTCCCAATCCCCATTACAAAGAAGAAATGCATTCATTCATTCCCTAGCCTTACAACCTACGCCAACAAAGAGGCTACTTACTTGACTCCCTCTGCGCAAGGGTCCAAGCTCGAGGAGAACTCAAGGGAGAAGTTCTGACTTAGTTGTACCCCTTAGTCCTTATGGATTCTAGAGGAACCACATAGTCACTCCTTAATTCCAAATTAAACTAATTACATAAATTAATTAAAAAGGAAAATAGGGATTGATTGGATTTGGATTTGAGGTTTGGATTTAGATTTCAAATGTGCCTACATACCCCATTAAATGGGAGATCAAAACCCATGTAGTTCGCTTAATGATTAAGTAGAAAGGTTGATTGGATTGACTAATTTGATTTGAGTTTATAGGTGAGAGGAAAAGGCTATTACTTTTGCTTGATTTGGATAGAGGGTTTTGTCAGACCGCAATTCTATTTTATCAATATCGAGTGATTGAATTAATTGGGAGATTAATTAACTAGTTAATGTGATGAAATGGATGGATGGATTAATTAACTAAATGATTAATTAATTGATTTGGATAAAGGGTGGATTTGAAGAAAAAAAAGGATTAATTTAATTTTGAAAAAAGGATTAATTAATTTATTAAAAAGATTAATTAATCAATTAAGTGATTAATTTTAATTTTTTTTTAAAAAAAAAAGTTTTAGCTAATTAAAAAGATTAAAACTTGGTTAGGGTGAGCTAATTAATTAATTAAAAAGATTAATTAATTAATTAGAGAATGGTTGAAGGGAGAAGAAGAAAATGAGCAAATAGATAGCCAATCTACAAGTACTCAAGCGATGAAAGTGAAGAAATAGAAGGGGTATTTATAGGTGTAATATCCAAGTATTTCATAGCTCACTTTAATTGCTAATGATGCTAAAAGACTATATCTTTGAATGTTAGTGTAGTATAGGACTGATAAGGAATGGGGTAGGAATCTTATGATATAATGTGTGATGTTTGCCTAGTACATGATTTTATTATGATTAATTGTGCTCTAATGATTTAAATAGAGTTCATATGATAGTTAATGATGTAGGAAAAGAAGCTAGAAACATAAAATTTAAGAGTTGTAGTGAAAGGAAAGAAAGAAATTTTAAAAAGGTAATTTCTAAGTTTGTTAATGGGCTTATGAGCTTGTTAATGGGCCTTGAAGTAACAAAGGCCCAAGCCCAATACAAGGAGGTCGGCCCATTGGGCCTAAGAATTTTAGAACATCAAAAGATGTGAGCTAGAATGTTTGGCCCAAGAAAATGAAACATATGTTGCAGAATAGTAGGTCATAAGATTTTGACTAATTAGCCACAAAAATTAACTAAGTCAAAATCCTAAACCAAGTGAAACTCTCACTTTTCCTACATATGAGTCTAGGTTCACTTTGGGCACTCCAATGCTTCATGATGATCATCACTATTGTAGAGAGAATCCTAGCCATCCAACTAGCTACAATCTTAGCCATTCATTAAGATCAAATCCTAACCATTGGATATAGCTTGATAAATCCTCACCATTCAACCCATTACATATATAAGCAAGATTATGTAGAGAAATCACATTTAGCCTCTCTCTACACCAAAATCCTACACCAAAGAAAAAAAATTCTCTCTACCCCACTTGTAATAAGAACCTTGGTAAATTAGAACTAACCAAGGTGAGAAATTACATTTATTTATTTTTTTCTACACTTTAGGGTTAATTTTAGTGTTTTACTTGTTTAGATATCTCTTTCACACCACAGCAAGAATTCGGCCATAGTAGTGAATGACTAAGGAAAGGTTCTATGTTCTAATTAAGTACACCTATGACTATTTTAGATAAGGAAAAGTGAATTAGAAGTGTTAGAATGACTTTGAGTATGTGATTCAAAACTTGGAAGTCTTAGAGACATGAAAATAGTCAAAAGAGGAACCTATTGTTCTAATATTAGATAGTGATAATTAAGTAATCATATATGTTATATGATGGGCCAATTTTTTATTTCTTCAACTAATTTGAAGATTTGATGAGAAATTAGAGATTTTCCCTAATTTGATATAAACGGGGCAAGTTAGGATTCATGTAAATAAAAGTAAATTAACTCAAATTAATTAATGGGAATTGAGTGCCTAGGTGTTAATTTGATGAATCTCTAGTTAAAAGAACTAAAAGTTCAATTACAGGATCTACTTTATAAGGGTTTAATTAGACCAAGTAGTTCCCATAGGGGTGCTCCAATCCTATTTGTAAAGAAGAAATATGGGTCCCTAAGACTGTGCATTAATTATAGACAATTGAATAAAGTGACTATGAAGAATAAGTATCCTCTATCAAGGATTGATGATTTATTTGATCAGTTACAAGGAGCCAGTTATTTCTCTAAAATAGACTTGTGATCGGGTTATCATTAACATAAGATCCGACAAGAGGACATTTGTAAGATTGCATTTAGAATGAGATATTGGCATTACGAATTCATAGTACTACCATTTGGTCTGAAAAATGTACCAATAGCTTTTATGGACTTGATGAATCGAGTGTTTAAATCGTACCTAGACAGATTTGTGATTATGCTTATTGATGATATTTTAGTATTTCAGGAAGTAAGGAAGAACATAAGGAGCATTTGAGAATGGTATTGCAAACTCTGAGGGAGCACAAGCTACACACTAAATTGTCTAAATGTGATTTTTGGATGGAACAAGTTTGTTTCCTTGGCCAAATAGTGAGTAAAGAAGGAATCAAGGTAGATCCTAAGAAAGTAGAAGTGGTAGCAAATTGGCCTCGACCCACAACTGTTATGGAAGTAAGGAGTTTCTTAGGTATGGTAGGTTTCTATCGTCATTTTATAAAGGATTTTTCGAAGATAGTAGTGCCACTGACGAGACTTACAAGAAAGCAAGTTAAGTTTAAATGGAATGAGACTTGTGAAGAGAGTTTCTAGAAGGTTAAAAATTGCTTGATCATGGCTCCTGTATTGGTGCTACCTACTGGGAATGAAGGTTTTTCCATATACTATGATACTTCTAGAATTGGTTTGGGATGCGTGCTAATGCAAAATGGAAAGGTTATTGCTTACGCATCTCAGCAACTGAAGTGACATGAGATGAATTACCCCACGCATGATCTAGAAATGGCGGTAGTTATTTTTGCTTTAAAGATATAGAGACATTATTTGTATAGGGAGAAATGTGAGGTCTATAAGGATCATAAAAGCCTTCAATATATCTTAAAGTAAAGAGATTTAAATTTGAGGCAAAGAAGGTGGGTAGAATTGTTAAAAGATTATGATTGCCAAATACTTTACCACCCTAGTAAAGCCAATGTAGTAGCAGATGCATTGAGTAGGAAGTCAATGGGTAATCTCTCGTATATTGCTTTTCAAAAGGAGCCAATAATAAAGGATTTAAAGGAGATGTTTAATGAAGGTTTACAATTGGAAGTAGATGAATCACAAGTACTATTGGCTTACTTCCAAGTAAGGCCTAAACTCCTTGATGAGATAAAGACATCGCAAAACCACGACCCCCAATTAATGAAAATTTTTGAATCTGTAGAGAAGGGACGAGCCTTAGAGTTTCAAAAAGAAGAAGGCACCTTGAAGTGCAGAGATCAATTATAAGTGCCCAATGTAAAAGAATTAAGGGAGAGAATTTTGAAACAAGCACATCAAACCTCATACAGCGTACATCCAGGTGCTACCAAAATGTACCATGATATAAGAAGTACTTATTGGTGGCCTAGAATGAAGAAAGATGTGGCAAATTTTATAACTTCATGTGTCACTTGTCAGCAAGTGAAATTTGAACATCAAAGGCCATCTGGATTACTTCAAGAGATAAGATTTCTATAATGGAAGTGGGAACGTATCACTATGGATTTCGTAGTAGGTCTACCCAAGACAGTAAAAAGATATGACTTAATATGGGTTATAGTGGATTAGCTAACCAAATCTACGCATTTCATGAAGGTAAAGACTTCATATTTAGCAGCCCAATATGCCCATATATATATTAATGAAATTGTAAGGTTACATGGGATTCCACTCTCTATTATCTCGATAGAGGGGCTCAATTCACATCGAGATTCTAGCAAAGATTGCAAGAAGCAGTAGGTACATAGCTTGACTTCAGTACAGCCTTTCACCCATAAATGAATGGGCAATCAAAGAGAATAATACAAACATTAGAGGATATGCTTCATATGTGCATTATGGATTTTGGAGGAAGTTGGTATAGACATCTCCCACTTATTGAATTTGCATACAATAATAGCTACCATTCCTCTATAGGGATGGCATCATATGAAGCATTGTATGGTAGAAAATGTTAATCTACAATTTGTTGGATTGAAGCAAGTGAAAGGTATCTTGAAGCCCCAGATATGATTAAAGAAGCTACTATAAAAGTGAAAGTTATTTAGGAAAAGCTAAAAACTACTTTTAGTTGCCATAAGAGTTATGCCGATCCCAAGAGGAAGGATGTCCATTTCATAGTGGGTGACCATGTCTTTTTGAAAGTTTCCCCCCATGAAAGAAGTAATGAGATTTGGCAAGAAGGGAAAACTCTCCCTATGCTTCATTGGACCTTTTGAGGTTTTTGATAAAGTCGGAGAAGTCTCGTACCGATGAGCATTGCCTCCAGCTTTGGAACATGTTCATCTAGTTTTTCATGTGTCAAAGTTAAGAAAGTACATTCCTAATCCTTCACACATACAGCAATCACAATTGATCGAGATTGATCAAGATCTTTCCTATGAACAAATTTCGATTGCCATACTAGATCGCCAAGTGAAGAAACTTCGTAACAAAGAGATAAATGGTCAAAGTTCAATGGCGCAATCATAATGTAAAAGAATGTACATGGGAAAGAGAAGATGATATGCTTTGGAAGTATCCACAGTTGCTTAATCAGTAATAGACAAGTTCTTTTAAAATTTGAGGATGAATTTTTTTTTAAGGGGGGTAAAATGTAATACCTAAGTATTTCGTAGCTCACTTTAATTGCTAATGATGCTAAAAGACTAGATCTTTGAATGTTAGTATAGTATAGGACTGATAAGGAATTGAGTAGGAATCTTATGATATAATATGTGATGTTTGCCTAGTGCATGATTTTATTATGACTAATTGTGCTCTAAAGATTTAAATAGAGTTCATATGATAGTTAATGATGCAGGCAAAGAAGTTATAAGACATAAAATTTAAGAGTTGTAGTGAAAGGGAAGAAAGAAATTTTAAAAAGGAAATTTCTAAGTTTTTTAATTGGCTTATGGGCTTGTTAATGGGCCTTAAAGTAACAAAGGCCCAAGCCTAATACAAAGAGGCCTGCCCATTAGGCCCAAAAATTTTAGAACATCAAAAGATTTGAGCTAAAATGTTTGGCCTAAAGAAATGAAACATATATTGTAGAATAGTGAGTGATAAGATTTTGACTAATTAGCCACAAAAATTGACTAAGTCAGAATCCTAAACCAAGTAAAACTCTCACTTTTCTTACATATGAGTCTAGGTTCACTTTGGCCACTCCAATGCTTCATGATGATCACCACCATTGTAGAGAGAATCCTAGCCATCCAACTAGCTACAATCTTATCCATTCATTAAGATCAAATCCTAACCATTGGATATATCTTGATAAATCCTCACCATCCAACCCATTACATATATAAGCAAGATTATATAGAGAAATCACATTTAGTCTCTCTCTACTCCAAAAAAAGAAATTCTCTCTACCCCACTTACAACAAGAACCTTAGTAAATTAGAGCTAACCAAGGTGAAAAATTACATTTATTTATTCTTTTCTATACTTTAAGGTTAATTTTAGTGTTTTAGTTGTTTAGATATCTCTTTCACACCATAGGAAGAATTCGGCCATAGTAATGAATAACTAAGGAAAGGTTTTATGTTCTAATTAAGTACACCTATAGCTATTTTAGATAAGGAAAATTGAATTAGAAGTGTTAGAATGACTTTGAGAACATGATTCAAAACTTAGAAGTCTTAGAGACATGAACATGGTCAAAAGAGGAACCTAATGTTCTAATATTAGATGGTGATAATTAAGTAATCATATATGTTGTATGATGGGTATTTATGTTTCTTCAACTAATTTGAAGATTTGATAAGGAATTAGAAATTTTCCCCAATTTGATATAAATAGGACAAGTTAGGGTTTATGTGAATAAAAGTAAATTAACTCAAATTCATTAGTGGGAATTGAGTGCCTAGGTGTTAATTTGATGAATCTCTAGTTAATTTGAGATTTAAAAGTGAAATTGATAGTTTTGCCCAAATTCTAAGGTTTATGGAAAATTTTTTTGGAATTTTGGAATGTAGACTTGGAATCATAAAATTGAATGAGGAATTTAGCTTAAAGATGTTAAGAAAAATAATAAAGTATAAGTATATATGAGTTATAATTGATACATCCCTACTATAAGTGGAAGTAGTAGAACAAGTAAAAGATACAATTAGTAACACCACTAGTTACTAATTAATGTGTAATTGAAATGTTATGGGTGTAGAACTTCAAGGCAAGGGTAAGAAAATTGCTCAAGACCAAGGACATTAAACTAACCAAGAACGAATAATCATTAAGAGCAAAGGAGTTAAGGTGAATACTTAATAATATGATGTAATTGTGCCATATTGTTTGCAACTATTGTTTGAAATGCCATCCATTGATACATGCCCAAAAAGGGACATTGAATATGTGTTGTCCATGAATTATGAGCATTTGAATTCAATAGCCTTCTTATATGATAATTTGAACATAATAAGCCTCTTACATTGATGCCATTTTGTGCCCGATAATTAATACACCAACTACTTGCCATTGAATATTTGATAAGGCTAAAAATGTTAAAAAATCATACTAGAGGGACAAAAAAGGAAAAAATAGCATGCTGCCAGTGCCAATGGTATGTATTAAAACTAGTAGCCGGTAGATTTTTCTCCTTTTTTTTTTTAGAAATTGGTTATTGATTTGTGTTGAAAAATTGGGTGTCTGGATAGCAATGCATTTAAAGGCTAAATTTTCTTTCAGGGGTGCTACCCTCTTAACTCTTACCCATTAACCAACTAGCGAGACTACTGTAATGGCTCTACATAGCGCGTTAATTCTAGTAGGTATCAAGGTGCGGTTGGATCAATATGTGCAAAATTAAGAGTTCACAACCTTAAATGCTAAAATAGTTTGCTCACCAATCCATTAGAGTCTGTTGCCCATATTTCCATCACCTTTTTTATCCCTACCCATTCACTTGCTAGGTTTCTTTGGCTTTATTTCAAGGTACCAATAGCTAACCAGATTAACATGAATGCCCTTACTACACTTATGAATAGCCTTATTAGGAAGCAAGAAGAGCATTTTCAAGCTATCCTGGTTGCTCAACAAATCCAATTTGAAGAAAACATGAGGGAACAAAGGCAGGCCATCATTGAGAAAGTTCAAGCCATAATTAACCAAGCAAACCTCAACAAGAGTAATCTCAACCACAATCCGAACCAAACCTATCTTGAGAAACCTACCAATACTCAAGCTCCAAGCACCACTACCTACTCTAGCTCTTCCTCTCTTCTAAATCCTTTTTAAGGTGGGAAAATTTTCTCTCATTTAGACACCAAATTACTAATGGATATACTTAAAGCTATGGAGAAAACCATTAAATCCCTAAAGCACCATAATGACCTTATTGATATGGATAGTTTGACCTCATTCCCTAATGCTAAGTTTCCTCGTAAATTTGAACTGCCTAAACTAGATAGATTTGATGGAACTACTTGCCCCAAGACCCATTTGAAAATATATGTGGGGGCAATGCAGCCGTTAGGACTTAACAATGAGCTCCTTACTCAGCTATTCCAACAATTACTAACTAGGGCTACTAGAAGATGGTTTCTTTCACTAAACAAGAGCCAAAAAAGAATATGGGATGATATTTGCAATGCTTGTGTAAGACAATATTATTACAACATTGAAATGGATGTCACTAAGCATGATTTGGAAACCAAATAGTACCTTCCAGATGAGTCATTCTCTATGTTCTTTACAAGTTGGAGGGCTAAAGCTGCTCAAATGGTAAGAATAAGTGGATATTGTTGTTAAGAATCTACTCCCAACCTATCGAGCCCATTTGTTAATACAATACCTGCTCACCTTCAGAGCTTTTATCGCAACTACGTCAAAGGTTGAAGATTGCATCCAAAGAAAATCATTTCAAGCTGAATTCCCCAACACCAATCTGAATAGTGATGAAGAATCTTAACCCGACCTGACCCTACCTTATTTCAGCACTAAGTGGCATGATATGGATGAGTTCAAGTTCAGTTGATCTGACCTACTTGAGATTGAATTCCAAATTTGAGTATGAGTTTAAGTCCAAACCTCAAAATCTAAAGTCTAAATCCAAGTCTAAGTTTGTCGCCTTATTTTCTTTTTTGTGTATTTTGTGTCTACCATGTCGATCTCTTTTCATTATCTTATAATAAAGTTTCTTTTTATAATAATCCAACCATATTTTCTTTTCATCATTTGTGCATTTATTTTATCTTTCTTATTTAATCCAACATGGATGAGCTCTTAAAAGAAAAAAAGAAAGAAAGAGAAAAAGAAAAAAAAAGGAGAAAAAAAAAGGAAATAAATAAATAGTCAATTAAATCCACCACAACAAGCATAGATCAGAATTTGAGGTGCCCTCATTCTCATAAATCAGCAATTGTTTCACTGGCTCCTAATCAAGAAAGTCAAATAATGGACCTCTCATTAAACAGTTGAAGCATAAAAAGCAAGTAAATGAAATTACCTATTGCACATTAGGTAATTAAATGATACACCCTAACAAGAGGCAATATGTTTAGAGAAGACCTTTATCAAACCCAAAATTCAAAGGTCAGAGCCCCTCAACATGAAGAAAAGCAGCAGCCCAAATTATAGTGGAATTTTTTCTTCCAAATTTCATTAATTCAAAGCTCGCTAAGTTGAAAACTCAAAAAGTTGGCTTAGGTAGAAGTTAGAGCTGAGAGAGGGAAAAAAGGCTCATCCTAGTCATCTTTTCTTGTGTCCAAAGTTGTCAAATCATCTCTAATCAATCCTCTTATCTCATGTCTTCAAATTCATCCTTCCTCACTAGAGGCTTGCTCTCTAAATTTATGATGTCTTCTGTGCCCTTATCCTATAAAGGGGTTAAGTCTTCTTATAACATCATCATCTCTTGTTAACCTGTCCCATCATTTAGCTTAAAGAGCTAATGCATATCTCCCATCGGTCACATTCCTATCTCTCATTAAGAGCATGATCCCCAAGTTATATCTTCTCACTAGTCTTTTAGCCACTCTTTATGGCACTTGCCTTTAGCTAATACGTCGTCTACATTCAAGCCAATAGAGTGTCACCTCAAATGTCCCTTTAATCTCAAAAGCAAGAAAGCTTGACTTGCTCTTTTCAATGAATCATACTATAAATAGCAAAACCATACAATCTCTATGATCCCTTTTTAGAAGTTCCAACCTACCTTCAAACCAGTCTTAAACTTCATGAAATCATACTATTGCATCCTAAACCTCATTGGCTAATCATATCATCATTTGAAGCTTAAGTTTCATACCACCCTTTCCTTAGAAAAATCTCATAATGGGCAAAACCAAAAATCCCAAGTCTATCAGGACTCATCATCCTAGAATCCAGTTTCTTTAGCACAACCAAACTCAAGGCATATCCCCCAAAGTCATCATCCTTAAATTGACTAAGAAAGGCTCAAACCAGTCAGAGCCCATCCCATACCTCATTGGCAAACATCTTAATATCCTTGAAAGGATCAAGCCAAGCAAAACACATGATCCTTAAGATTAAAATCTCTTAAGGCCTACAAACCATTTTCAATTTAATCCTCTTAAATTGATGCAACCATGTCAAAGGGCAAACCCTTATCCATGAGTATGCGATCTCCTTATGACCAAAGTATTTAGCACCATACCTGAGCTAAAGCCAACCATCTTTAAAGGAGGTCCAAAGCACCCTTGAAGAAAAGCCCAAGCTAACAAACTATCCTTAAAGTCTAAAAGCCTTCACCATGAAGTCCAAACCAAAAGGCCTTCACCATGAAGCCTAACCCTAGAAGCCTTTATCATAAAGCCTAAACTGAGAAGCCTTCACTATGGAGCCTAAACCTAGAAGCCTTCACCTTAGAGCCTAAACCCAAAAGCCTTCATCATGAAGCACAAACCTAAAAGCTTTCACCATGAAGCTTAAACTGAGAAGCCTTCACCATGAAGCATAAACCCAGAAGCCTTCATCATGAAGTCCAAACCCAAAAGCCTTCACCATGAAGTCAAACCTAAAAAGCCTTCATTTATCAAGCCCATGATCTCTTCCAAGGCCAAATCTAACTGAGCCTTTCAAATTAATTTCCTAGCCTAACCTTTTTTCTAAGCTAGGATTAGCCTCCTATTTTGATCTCCTATAAGGTCTGACATCTTAGCCTAACCTCTCTAACCTAGCCTTAAGGAAAAACTTGACCGAGCCTTCTAATATAAAACTAACCAAACCCCTAATCTTACCTTTTATATAGCCAAACTAGACCAAGTTTCCAAATTGACTTTATAGCCGAGACATGATCGAGCCCTCCGAAATGACTGCAGCCAAGGCCAAACCCAATCTAACCTTGAAGGATGACCTCACGCATGATCTTTTCTAAAGCTTAACCCTAACTTGGCCATCCAATCCTATCCCAAAACAAAAATTCTCCAAGATAAATCATGCTTAAGCCTTTCTAAGTTTATTAGCTTGATCTCTTCCATATTTGACCCAGCTTTCTTCCAAGGCCAAACCAATAGCCATTAACTGACCTTTTAACCAGCTTCATACCGAATCCAAATTAAGTATGACCTTACCATCCCAAAGCTAGTCTATTCGAATAAAATGACCTAACCACTTTCGTTTATCATTCTAAAATGGGAGCACCTTCCTTTCTTCTATTCACCTTTCCTAAATAGGGACATCTTTCTCTCAAAAGATCAACACCTTTATACCAAATTGACCCTTCACAAGTTCAAGGTATCCAATCATTGCATATTCAGATGCACTTTACACTAGAATAGGTCATTAATTAAACTCCTGAATCAAGATGGATCATTAATCCAAATCAAGAAGTATCATCAATCTAATTTCCCAAAGCAAAATGGATCACCAATCCGAATCAAGAAGGATCATCAATCTAAATTTCTAAAGTAAAATGGATCATTAAATGGACAAATCACTAATCAAAGTTTCTCAATCAAGACTGGAACCATCAACATCAGACCCGTCCTAAGATAGCCTTATGATCCATAACTTAAATCTGAATTAGGTATCTCTTTTAATCAGAACATCCTAGGATAGCCTTAGGAGTCATACATTAAATCTGAATTAGGTATCTCTTTTAATCAGATCATCCTAGGACAGCCTTAGGATCATCAATGTAGCATAAGGTTAGGTTTCTCCTTCAAACTTATCAGACCATCTTAGGACAACCTTAGGATCATCAACCTAGCATAGGGTTAGGTTTCCCTTTCAAACTTTTTAGACCATCCTAGGCCAACCTTAAGATCATCCCACATATAAATGTTTAGTAACGATCACCTAGGCATCCACGTTATTCCTATTTTATCAGAATCTTTTTGAAATTTCACCCATAAATATCTAACCCCTAGTTTAGAAATCCCTGTGGTTGATTAAAATCCATCTATTTTCACCCATAAATATCTAGCCCTTATTATAAATATCCCTATGGTTCCACTTTTCATTCCATCCTTTTATCAACTCCACTCATAAATGTTTGGAAACAAGCACCCAAACATCCTTATGGTTCCTTTTTTCCACCTAGCCTTTATCTTAAAATTCAACCATGCTTTTCACCTAAACATGTCTAAATCCTTACTTAGACATCCCTATAGTTCTTTTTCCACCCCTCATCCTCAAGTTCACTATCCTTAGAATCACCTTATAGACCAGTTGATTTTGATGGGGGGCAACTATGAACTCTTAATTGTGCACCCTCTTGTATCATATTAAACCCTAAAGTTAGTTCCTAGGTCCTAGAAGCTGAAAAGAATCAAGAACAATCCAAAATGGGCTAAACCAGCAAACTTAGAGCCCATGACCACATAGCCCAGTATAGTGATCGCATGGACCCATACGGTGTACGTGCAGAACAGTTTGATGACCACATATACCACATGCTGCATTGTAGGGTCCACATGCGATCATTACTCTGTTTCACGATCCCGCATTAAAAATTCAACTTTTTCACCTCCATCCTTCACCCTATATGAGCTAACCCCACCCCCCAACTCATTTCCACACTCAGCATTGCTTGGTCAAACCCTCTAATCTCAAAGCAAATAGTTTTTTTTAAAGCTTGGTCTAAACAGAACAAGCATTTTAGTTCTAAAGTTTTTCTTTTTATTGCTCCTTACTTTACAAATCAAGTTGGGTTGCGACATTCTGAGCCAACCCATCAAGTCAAAATTTTCCTATCGTTCGAGGTAAGCCACTATCCATCAACTAAGGCAAGCTGCCGTCCAATACTAGTCATCGCCCGCTATTCGAGGTGAGTTTCCTTTCCCTTGCCTTTTTATTTTCTTTATTTATTTATTTATTTCATTTTAGTTTCCCTCCTTGGGATTCTTGTTTTAAGGCTCATTGCCTAATATTTGGTTGGCTAAGGTAGTTAATTAAAACCTGATTTAATTAACTCTACTTGGTAATTAATTAAAATCAACCAATCAACTCAACCGTCCTTTTAATCAATGAATCGAAACATGATAAAAGGGTAAGATTAAATAAACCCCTTTCCTAAGAAAGGTGAACTATATAGAGTTTGATTCCCATTTGAAGGGATAGGTAGGCATGCTTGTACCAAGCATCATATCCAATTAAAATAAACAACCTTCCTTCTCTTTCACCTACTTCATATAGATTAGGTTTTGTCCTCTTTCTTTATTTTATTGTGATATTTTAGGATTAATTTGGAGAATGTGTGACTCCCCTAAAACCCCATAAAGGACCAGAGGGAGTATCTCTTAATTTGGATTATGTTGTAAATTTAATTCTTTTATTTGCTTTCTTCATATAATTCTTTTATTGCTTTTATTATTTTGTTTTTATTATTTTTTCATTATTAAATGAATTGTTCATACATCCCAAACTGGTCATGCATTTATAATTGTTTATGAAATTTTTTTTAAGTCATTTTGTATTAAATTTGTCTAACTAATCTTTTTCTAAATAAACCAAAAATCTAGTCTCTGAATCCTCTTTGATAATTGAACACTAGTGCACTTTTTCTATTGTGATAAAATTAGAGTCATTTAATAACTTTTTCCCAAATAAAATTAAGATGATGACTCTAACATCTTTTCAAAATTAATCTATCCAAACCTGAGGGTTCCATCATAATTTCAAACTAAAATGGGCATTTTCGATCCCTTTTAGTGGATCGGACAGGTGTTTAGATGAGGCCTCACAAATATACATAAGCAAAAACAAAATAGTAGGCTAGACAAAAGTGGCGAGCCAAGCATAGGCAGAAGCTGTAGATTGAGTTAAGGATGGCAATAGGTGGGGTGGGGGCGGGAGTACCGTCCCCCATCCCCATCTCCACCTTAGCGGGGAATCCCCATCCCTGTCCCTACCTCATATATAGGGACTATTTAGTCCCCATCCTAGTCCTTACGGGGATTCCCATTCCCCACTTAAAAATTTTATTTTGTTTTATCTCCCTTCAAATTTATATGTTTCAGATAAATAAATATATATATATATATATATATATATATATATATATATATATATATATATATATATATATATATATATATATATATATATATATATATATATATATATGGACACACACACGCACAAAGGGTCTTGGACTTCCATTATAAAATCATCCAGCTTAGGTGGAGCATTTTTCAAGTCATGCAATTGGATCTCCTTTAGTTCCTATGATTGTTCCCCTTCAAAGATTGCTTCAGTGCCTGCAATCTTTTAACCTTCTTCAGCTAGTAGTCTATCTAAGGTTTGCTGCACTTGTACTTTCAACAATACGACTGTAACTACCACTTTCTCTTCCTAGGCAAACTTAATCATCAACCTCCTTGATGATGGCTGAGTGGTTAGCCTCTCATGATAAGGCATGATCACAGACTTTCAGAGGATATTCTTCAGCTGTTATTAGCAATCCTCTCTACTTGTCATGGTAAGTGCTTTTGGTCCACCATATTTTCTCTTGCCTTTAAATTGAATTGAACCAAAGCTTCCATTATAAAATCTTGCATCTACTACATCTGTGCAGGCCTTGAAAGGCTTTCCATCAGCCTACACTATTTTCACCTCATCCCTTTTCCAAAATAAGAGGAATTGGTCAAGTGAGGATGGCATACACCAATTGGCATGAATCTAGTTTCTTCCCAATAGAGCATGTGTCACATCCTAACCTTATGAGATATGATGGTCCTAGAACATGGGGAGACATAAGGTCACCCACGCCCGTAGAACCCATTAACATATAACAATCATGCCTAGGATCTTACCGAACCTCTTTCATTAACTCATTTAAAACATTTAGATAAATACCATAATTTGCAGAAGACTTAAAGTAAATCATTACATATAAATTCCACAAGGAAAAATAATATAAATCTCTATAAGTATCAATTAACATTCCCGGAGCATCTAATGACAAGACTTCATAAAAATAGTATTATTGATAACTTGGACAAGGAATTCCCCAAGCAAAGTAGGATGTTTGAGCCATTACCTTGCCTCCTCATAATGCTCACCTGGAACCACACAAGGAAAAAGGGTGAGATAGATGATCTCAATGAGTAAACAATAAGGGTTGTACAATAACACATATCCCTTAGAAAGGGCCCATAGCTCATAACTTATAACTCATGATTCATAATTTGCAATTTAGAAAGGTTTGCAGAAATCACACTTATAACACATAGAGTGAAGGCTACTGCCATAATCACTCGAACACATAGAGTGAAGGTTATTGCCATAATCACTCGAACACATAGCCGATAATTACTCACATCAGTATGAGGATCACATAGCCGATGATTACTCGCATCAGTATGAGTAGCACATAGCCGATGATTACTCACATCAGTACAAAAAGCACATAGCCAATGATTACTCGCATCGGTACGAGGATTTCTGCATAAAGGGTAAAAGGTACCATAGTTAGAGCCAATGGTAATCACAATTATCAATATCACATACGGCATCAATAACATGTATTCCAATAACAATAGTGGTTTAACTTTCAAGCAAAAGATATAATGATAGTGTAGTTCTAGAAAAAATAAAAGTTGGGGAGTTAATCACAAGAAGTTCTCATTGGATAAACAAAATGGTTTTGGACCAAGTGTCCTTTGGCAACCCAAGCTTGTCAAAGAAATCATATAATAATATTTAGAATAGAAAGAACTTGGGTTTCAATGATCACAAGGATCACATAACATGTTGTCACACATTTGTAACATAACAAAATGTTACTTGCACTTATAACATGAATATAGTGTTTACTCACACTAAAAGCAGGAATATAGAGTTTACTCACCTTGGGGTTCCTTTGCTCCTAGTACTCGTAGTCCCCTTTGCACTTCTAAGACTCCTCAACTCTAACATAATATTTGATTTAATACTTAGTACTTATTTACTCATGATGCTCTTATCCCATAACTACCCCATTCACATATAGCATACACATATACTTAGAGTTCACACATAGGTGTACTCATCACTTGCACATATCACGTTGACTTAAAAGTCTTGCATATCTAGGCCTTATAGGCTCACATGAAAACACATTGCAATCATATCAATACCTTTTTAAGGTCATCACATTATCATTACCCCAATATCAATTCACTTGTCAATTATCTTAGTTCACTTTACACTTCCATACTTGTCAACTTAATAATTAATCCTTCAACGTCATGCTTAACTCTTATGACCCCTTTCACTTCATTAACTCATAACCATATATTCATCATCAAGTCATCATGACATCTAGTTCCAAATTCCTCAATCACATTTGCATTCTAACCACAATATGATATTAAGATACCTTAAGTATACCAAAACACATTTAAGCTTATCTAGGATCATACCTTCAACTAACATGCAATTTCATCATTTATTATACATACGTACATGTCAACAATCACCAATACATATCAAATAAAATTTATAAACATTTGGACACATTTGTTCATGTAGGCCGAATGCATCTTTAAGGTGAAAACCAAATTCTTCTTCTTTTCGTGTTTTCCGTCTATTTCAGAAATATGCAAAAACATGGTTTAAACCAAGATTTTTCATGTAAACATAACAAAAATCATTTTAGAACTCAAATCCATAAGAATCAGCCACTATTGGAGCCATTGATATATAAAAATTCAATCTCTTGCATTATAGTGCACAAAACATGAGTTTTCTTGTTTTCGGTATTTTCCGGTCATTTCAGAAATATGCAAACAGGTTATTTAAACCATTATTTTTCATTCAATAATTGAAAATATTAGTTTAGAACACATTATCTCACAAATTGGCAGCCATAGGTAAGGTTTATACAAAAAAATTCCAAGTTCAAAGGCTTAGGTGAAAAATCATGAGTTTCTGCGCTTTCCGCGCATTTCGTTTATTTCAGCGATAAATAGACACATGATTCAAATCATTATTTTTCATCTAAACAAAACAAATATCATATTAGAACATCAATTCAGACAAATCGGCAGCCATGTATTCATGAAAGAATAGAATTTTCCAATTTCCAAATCCTAACACGAAAATCTTGAATTCCTTTGTTTCTCGAAACTTTTCGGTCATCACAGAAATATACAGAAATATTATTTCATGCAATATTTTTTTATCAAAACAAATCAAAAATCAATTTAGAATGCAAATAAACACAAATCGCACCCCCCCCCCCCCCCCCCCAATGATGTCTATGCAATAAAATTGTGATTTTAAGTTATATAATTCACCTTTGGAGAAATCTTGCGGAAAAAATTGTGTTTTCGGTAGAAAATAAATTTTCTCTCCCAAAAATTCACTCAAACAGAATTGAATCTGTAGAAATCAGTAATCAAACAATTCAAAATAATTTTCCCATAATTTATTTCATAGAAAACAGTTTAGAAATCGAACGAGATTAAAAACTTACGATTATGGTCACGAAATCGCGAAACGGTAAAGTGTTTTCGATATTTCGGTAGAGAGAATTATTTTGAGACATTTTTCTGCCAGAATACAGAAAGAATGAGGGAGTGGCTGCTGGAAAACCCTTGGTGGCTGAAAATTTGAATATATATTAGGGTTGGAGTGGAATTTCCACTATTACCCTTAATGACATAGGTTATGAGCATTTTTGTGTAGTGGGCTTTTGGGTATTAGGCCTTTTTCTTTAAAAATTTTGGCTGAAGTATTTAAAAATAAAAATAATATTTTTCTTTTTAATTCTGGAGTATTTCCCTCAAAATATTTATTTAAAAATATTTTAAAAATACCCATAAAATTATTTTATGCTTAAAAATTGTTTTATGCATGAAAATTCATTTTATTTAAAATAAATTCTTTTATGCAAATACACTTCATGTAAATCATTTATTTCACAATAGCAACACATATTATGCATATTAAAATTAATTTAATATGCCACATACTCATCAATCACTTAGATCACAAACATTCACACAAGCACACACTTAACCTTATAGATTCTAATTCAAGCAATTTATCACGAAAATTCCTAGGGTGGGTGTGGGTTGTTATAGCATGGTTGTTGGCAATGGAGTTTATCACAAAGAAAGCTGTGAGGGAAGTCTTACTCCTAACTTAGATTTCCACAGGTAAGACTCCTAGAGTCTTTGTGACTTCCCCATTAAATGTTGAGATAAACACATCTGTACTTATAAGATGATCTTCATTTTTGCCCAATTCTAAAGCCATCCTCAATGGAATGATGTTAACAGTAGATCCATTATCTACTAGGACCCTGGAGGTTAGCCACCTATTGAGGTCAGCTTTGATATATAATGGCTTGATGTGTTTTGTCATCCTTTCTGTAGGCTTCTCAAAGATGATCCTTTTTGGAACCCCAGGCTCTATGGCTTGGATGGTAACTCCACTACACATAGTGTGTTTCTTATAAGTTGCCCCCTAAGTCTCGGTTCTTCTTCAGACTCTTCATCTCCAAACCTTTGAAATGAGGCTAGCAAATGATGGTTGCCATAGAACATTTTAGAGGTATAGTAATTTGGCCTACTTTGATTTTCTGCATTTTCATGTCTTCTATATTTCTACCTACAGACTCCATGCCTACGTGTTCATTTTCCTCAATATGATCTTCTTTTCATCCTCCTTTGGTGCTAGATTCCCCCATCTTTGCTACTGCCCTCTTCCTTTGAAGCCTCCTTTTTTGGGTTTTAGTGAGATGCTATGGAAACTTTTTGTGGCAAACAAGGTGCTAGTGATTTTCCTTGACTTCTATAAGCGATAGCATGAACTTGGGCTATCTTCTTTGAGTGGAAGTTAGTGGGTGAAAAGTCTGAGATGGATTCTTCCTCTTCACTTTGGAATTTGGCAAAATCTCTGACAAACCCTTTGGAAGATACTGGTGCAAACTTTGATACAGTCTCTTGGCAATCCTGGGTTGTCTTCTCTAAATACCAACTTGATGATGATAAGTCCCAGACTGACCTTCTTTTTTTATGCTAGAGTCTGGTCCAGTCTCTAGTAACCCTTTGAGAAGACTCTTACATAGATCTGGTGGTAGTCCCTTAAGCAAATCCTCTATAATAATCAACCAATGCCTTCAAGTACTAAATTGCAAGTAATGAGTACCATATTGATACTCATCCCTCATATTATAACCTGACCAAATATATGGCAGCCCCTTAGGTAGACCCTACCAAAGACCTCTTAAGCTATCTTCTTTGAGGATCATCATGGGATTGGAAAGTCTAAGGTAGACTCCCCTTTTTCATATTACAGTCTAGCCTAGTCTCTAGTAAACTTTTAGGCTGACTTTGATGTAGACCCTTAGGGACCTATACATGCTTTGTTTTATCCCTTAGAGCTTTTTGATATCTTTTCTTTTTCTCATTGATTAAGGCATGAAGATCCACTCCAATAGTATTCACAGAGGCCACGAGAGGGAAATGATCTTCATCAATCAACATAGTCTCTTTCTTTTTCTCAAGGAACTTGAGTATCCCCTTATTGATCCTATCCTGGATTACATTCTTAAAAGACCAACATGCATTAGTTGTATGGTCTTAAGAATCATGATACTTATAGTACACTTTTCCTTTGATTTCTTCTTTTATAGGAATGCAACGGCCCATAGGAAGAGTAATGAAATCCTCTTTGAGCAAGAAGTCAAATATTTCATCTGTTTTGCTCACATCAAAAGTGTACTACATTGAGGGAGTTTGAGACCTCTTCCAAGCATCCCTAGGCTTTGGTGGTGGCATAATTAGTATTGGACAGACCTAAGACCCAGAATTGACATGTTTAGCAATAGCAGTCTCTTAGGCACCAACTTCTTGAAAGTAAGTCCCCATAGCCTTATTTGTCATTCTATTGTCCTTCCTTATCAACTCTTCATATTCTGCTACTTTCGCAACTAACTCATAAAAGTCTCTGAATTCCATCCCCTGAATTTCTTTCCGAGTTCAATGTCAAGTCCCCTTTGTGCCATCTTCACAAATTCAATTTTCAGCACGAAGACTTTACACCTACTTCTCATTTTCTTGAAACAAGCTATAAAGAGATCGGCAAACTCTCCACTCCTTTGAGTCATTCTTGATAGTTCAACTCTGAAAAACTGGGTATGAAACTTCTTCTCCATTTCTTTCTAAGAATAGATTGAGTCCCTTGGTAATGTTGAGTACCAAGTAAATGCTTTGCCCATCAAAGAATTTGGGAATAACTTTAGTTTATAAAAACCAAAGTTTTCATAGTTTTATAACTCTCCACATTGAATTGTAAATCTTGCAACATGTTCTAATGTGGATTGTCTATCTTCCCCAAAAAATGAAGTGAAGTTTGGGATTCGGTATCCCCTTGGATATGGATTTTCTCTGTCAATGGCTTGAGGATACGACTTATGGAATTTTGGCCTACCAATTTGATGAAGGCTTGGACCATATAACTCCTATATAGCATCTCTAATAGCCTCTAAATTCACTTGAGATGCTGAAGGAGCCAAAGGAGCTAGAGGATATTTAGCAATCACTAAACCATGTATGTGAATTCCTACACCCACCCTTTGGTTACCCCCCGAGCCTGAGGCTTGTGCATATGTTGTTTCATCCCTAGTGTATGCTATAGGATTGGTTCTTGGGGTGGTATACCCCTGGAATTATTGTGGTACTTGTTGTAAAGGCAATGGTTGTGGTGCTAGTTGAGTGGGCCTACCATTGAAAGGGCAGCTAGCATTAATGGTAGTTTTTGACAAACTTTAAGTCTCCTTGATTGGTTGTGGAGTAGGTTGGCACTCCACTAGAGGTACACCATTAGACTCTACTAAATCCAGGGATTCTTTAGAAGCTTGTCGGGTAAACTAGTTAAGACTTGAAGTAGCCCCACCAGAGTTTGGAGTTTGTCCAGCAGTCATTTGCTCTAAAAGAGTCTTTATATCAGCCATGATCTTTCCTATGAGAGACATGTTCTTGTCCATGGAATCTAGACGGCCATCAATGCCTTGAGAAGCATGAGGTGCTGGATCAGTTGTTTTCTCTGGGATATCACTAGCTTGTACAGGACTGTGACTCTTCTCAATTTGCTCAATCATTTGAGGTACATATCCAAGCACTGCTGTTGTAGCCACTTCTTCTGCATCCTGAGATACAGTCAGTTCAGCATTTTCTTTATCCTTACTATTCCTTCTTGGTGCCATTGCATGATGGGTCCCACTAAGCGTGCCAAAAAATGTGTTGACAATTATTTGGTCAAGAATTCTGACAAGAGTGAGAACTATAGAAGTAATCCCATTAGGCCCAAAAACGTTGTTGACAAAATAATTATTGTCGATGGTTGCCCTTTAATTGAAATTTGATGCTAAGCATGCCAGAGACTCTTAGGGGTCTCACTTGTACCTGACTTCTAATTGAAACGACTATGTAAGAGACAAAGGGATGGTAGTCTCTTAAGGAACTTAGATTCACTGATGCAGTTTCACCAATTCTCACGCAAAGACTAAGAACAAATATGAAATTTGTAGCTTTTGGTTTTGCATTACTGCACTATAAAGTACATTGAATACAAGGATTCTAGAACTTTTTGGTTTGTATTACTACACTGTAAAGTACATTGAATACAAAATTTGTAACTTTTTGGTTATGTATTACTACACTGTAGAGTACATTGAATACAAGAATTTTGAGATATAATTTACAAGTGATGTAAAATAAAAGAAAAGAAAGCCACATAAGTTTGAACAATTTGAAAGTAAATAAAAGCTGTAGAAGCTTGAAAGTTGATTGTTGTTGTTGTTGATTGATTGATTGTTCGTTGGTTGGGGCCTTTCGTTTGTGGAGTTTTCTTGTATTTATAGTGCTTGGTAGGTGATTAATTCCCTAGATTTCAACTCCACTTCTCCACTAAGCCACTTTCATTTTCTTTTATCTCAAGCTGGACTTAGCCCATACGTTACATGTTAGTGGCCGCTATTTTCTTACATAGTCTGTTATTCTCACGTGTAGCACTTCACAATTTAACTTTCCTTCTAAAAGTTTCTAGATTTAATTGAGAATTTGATACATCCTCCCAAAGGTCTACTAAGTACTATTTTCCATGGGTTTCAAATCTTCAATTTAATGGCCCAAATTAATTAATTATTATTTGGCCCAAAAATACTCAACCACTACAAATATGGTGCCAACATTTTTATTAGTTTTAGTTTAAATTTTTTTTTTGTTTTTAAATATTAATAGCTTAACTTTATATTTCTATATTTGTTTGTATAAATTAATTCTTCGAATTTTTATTTTTTGATGGTTTTTAGTTCAATTTTCTTTGTTTGACATGTTAATAACTTATTTTTATATTTGTATATATGACATATTAAATTTATGTGCATTCCAATGAGATTGATAAAAATTTTTGAATTACCCATTAAAAACATGATTTTTAATGTAAAAGACAAAAAAAAAAAATCTTTTTCTTATATTTATTAGTTTTAAAAATAATTCGTTCTTTAAAAATTATATAGTTAGTACCATCTTTAACTAAAATTAATATTTTCTTATCATAAATAAAGACAAAGTCTATTAAAAAAATTAATAAAAATCCCAATAATATAAGTAGAAGTTGTAATTTTAATTATATTCTAATTCATGTTTCAACAATGACTATAATAAATAACTTCATTATGAATATATGGTCATGAGACCACTATTTTCCTCATATTCATATTCATTCAAGAATAACAGTATATCATATTCGTTCAAATTAAAGATCATTATGATTTTTTATTAGTTTAATTTTTTTTTTCTACATATTAATGGCTTAATTCATATTTATATATATTTGTATAAAATAATTTATATTTATATTATTAATATCTAAACAAGTATATTATTAATATTTGTATAAATTAAACAAGTATATATAAATGTATGGTAAGAGAAGAGAAAAAGTACATTTACCAAGGTATCCTTATTATTTTTGACTAATTGTCCTTATAAATAAAGGTTAGTTTGGTAATTTAACAGTTAATAAATTAATTTATTAAATAATAATGCTATTTTTTAGGATAGGTAATCATTATTTAATTAGGAAAGTATAATTAATATATCATACTTTAAAATTGGTAATTTATTGATTAATAAATCGACAATTACCAATATAGATGTGGTTTGAGATAATCATCAAAAATTGAGCAACTTTAAAAATTAAGTATATATCCTCCTTTTGAATAATAAGAAGTTATTATTTTTATCAAAAGAAAAAAAAATCCCTTTTCAGTTATTATAATTTATTTTCTTTATTATCATAATAGAAATGAATAAAAGACTATAATTATTTAAGTATGATTATAGGAAAAAAAATCATTATTGTACTACGAATAAAATAAGAGCTTTTACAAAACGATATATATATATATATATATATATATATATATATATATATATATATATATATATATATATATATATATATATATATATATATATATATATATATATATAGCAAATAATTCTTGTAATAATTTAAGTGATTATGCAATTCTACTAAATTAATATATAACAAATAATTCTTATAATAAATACATAAATTTTCTCTATAATTATGCATAAAAAAAAAACTAAAACAATTGTATTATATGAAATACTAAAAATCAAACTGAACATACCATATTTTTTTGGAAAGTGATGAATAAAAAAAGTTTGATAAAAAAATCTTAAAGCATGATTGTAAAAAATTTAATTTAAATAAAAAAAATGAATTCAACTAGAATAAGAAAAAATAAAATAATTATTATAAATATATAGTTAATTATATTGACTTTAAATAAAAAAAATTCAATTAGAATCGTTTATGTTTTTTAATGTTTTTTCGAATATTAACAAGTTAGATAAATTTTTTTGACTTTGATTATTAGAATATTAACAAGTTAGAAAAATTCTAATTTGACTTTGAAAAAATTCTATTATAAATTAGAAAACTTAATTTTGGTTTTATAAGAAGATGTAACAGAAAAAGATTATGCACTATTTGAGAGTTTATTTAACAATAATAAGCATAATCCTATTATTTTATTATCAAATTTCAAATTTTCTATTTATATTTATAATGGTATGTTCTTTTAAAAAAAATTAATTTATTCACAATTTTATAAATACTTAAAATTTTCATTATAGAAGAGATTTAAGTTGTATCAAAATTAAAAGTTAATTAAAAATTATTTATAATATAATGAATATTTTTAGTTTTTAATTTAGTTAATCATATATATTATGTTTTCAAGTTTTTATTAAAAAGTCATAATTGATTTTGAATAAAACTGAAAAATCAATTTAGATATATAAAAATCAAAAGATATGTATAGTGAATTATGAAGAAAAAATCGAATGATAATTGTATTAATACCTTGAAAATAAATTAATAAATTATTTATTTATTAATTATAAATAAATTGATATTATCAAAAACACTTTCACTCAAAGCAAATAAAAAAAAAATTGTAAACCTACAACATATAAAATAAAAATTATAAACTATTCCCATTATATATAATCACTTATATATATATATATATATATATATATATATATATATATATATATATATATATATATATATATATATATATATATATATATATATATATATATATATGTATTATAAGTTATTTCATTTTTATTAAAAGAATAATTTAGTAAAAATATAAGAGTATTTCTAATAGTGTCTTTTATTTTAAGAATATCTTTTATATAAGTAATTAACATATTAATAAATTTTTAAATTATATATATATATATATATATATATATATATATATATATATATATATATATATATATATATATATATATATATATATATATCTGTGTGTGTGTGTATGTCTACACACACACACACATATATATATAAACGCAAAGGGGAAATAAGTATATTTACTAAAATAACCTTATTAATTTTTGACTAATTATTTTTTTAAATAGAGGTTGTTTGGTAATTTAGTATTAACAAATTAATTTATATAAATAATATGCTATTTTTTATGATAAAAATCATTACTCAATTAGGAAAGTAAATATATAATTAATATGTTATATTTTAGGATTTAAAATTTATTAATTAATTAATTAGAATTATAAAAATATTTATTCAATTATGAATCAAACAAAAAAAAATGTAAACATAAAAGAAAAGAAAAGAATGAGTATTACCACAAAAGGATTATTCTAAAAAGTCTCCAAATCGATTTTCACATTTGTGAAATTCTATTTAATGGCAAAAGAAAAAAAAAAGACAAACATTATGCGGAAAAATAAAAAGTGATTATTTCATAAATAATAGTGATTTAATAAATTAATTTATATAAATAATATGCTATTTTCTAGGATAAATAATCAGTATTTAATTAGAAAAGTAAATATATAATTAATATGTTATATTTTAGGATTGAAAATTTATTAATTAATTAATTATAATTATATAAATATTTATTCAATAAGAAATCAAACAAAAAAAAAATGTAAACACAAAAGAAAAGAAAATAATTAGTATTAACACAAAAGGATTATTCTAAAAGTCTCAAAATTAATTTTCACATTCATGAAATTCTATCTAATGGCAAAGAAAAAAAAACTAAAAGTCTTAAAATTAATTTTCACATTCATAAAATTCTATCTAATGGCAAAGAAAAAAAAAGACAAACATTATACGGAAAAATAAAAAGTTATTAGTTCATAAATAATAGCCATTTGATAAATTATTTTTTAACTATAATGGTAATTCATATATCAAATTATTCATCAAGATACAATTTAATTTTTAAATATAATATATTATCTTACCATTTTATTTTCTAACTAGTTATAAAATTTTAAAAATAAAATATTATTCAATATTATATATTAAATGTTCTTATAAATTAGGATAAATGGTATTATTATTATTATTATTATTATTATTATTATTATTATTATTATTATTATTATTATTATCCCTCTTTTTATAAACTTTGCAAAAAATTCATATTCACATTTATCTTCCTTTTCCTTCTTTTTTTTTTTTAATTCACCTATAAAAACTTTTTATTTGAAATCATATAATATAATAATAATAAGGAGCCATTTATTCTAAGAAAAAAAGTCATTGTTATCTAGAATAATTATGAAAAATTTATTCAAATTTCAGAATCTATATCCCTATACATCTAGCAAAGTATGCATAACATTTTTTTTTATTAGTAGTAAATTAGGTAGTGATATATTTATTTTTAGAGTTTTGTTATATGTCCTATATATATTTTACGAGTTTTAATTAATATTTTTTTCAGATTTTAAATTTAGTGTAATTTAATTATATTATATACCCTTATTTATTTTTGATTAATTGTTCTTATAAATAGGGGATTAATTGATAATTTAATAATTAATAAATTAATTTATAAGAATAATATGCTATTTTTTAGAATACGTAATCATTATTCAATTAAAAAAGTAATATATAATTGTATGTAATCATTATTCAATTAAAAAAATAATATATAGTTGATATATTATATTTTTAGGATTGGTAATTTATTAATTAATAAATTAATTAGAATTATATAAATATTTATTTAATTAGGAGTCAAACAAAAAAAAATGCAAACATAAAATAAAAGAAAAAATGAGCATTAACACAAAAGAAAAAAAAATTATAGATTGAGAAAGAAGAGGGAATTGCATCTGTCACTCCTCAAACTCAAGAGCACATGACCTTCACTAGGACACGAGTAATGCACGTGGCTACCAGTGCTTGTAATAAGCCTGATATTACACAACATGACAAACCCCCTCACAATAGGGCTATGGGCCCACACATTAAGCATATCCAATTAAAATACTAATGCAAATCAAAATCAAAGTCACACTGGGCTATCAACTCAATTATCTCAACATATCATGTCACGCCCCGAACCCGAGGGCACGTGACCGGCACTAGGACACGGGAAATGCACGTGGCTATTAGTGCCCATAGTAAGCCTAACTGAAACACAATAAAAAATCCAAAACTGCAAAGGGCTATAGGCCCAAATAAATTAAGCAGATCCAATCAAATCTCAATATAAAATAAAATCTAGTAGGGTCAACAACTCGTTTATCTCAGAAATGTAATAAATTACATAAAGATTCTGCTTAACAATAATATCTCAACTCCTTAAATACATAACTGAATATTAAATAATGTATAGGTACAAGGTGGAACATTGCAGAGTTTTAGAGCTATAATTACAATTATACATATATTACATACATTTCTTAATACTCAATAATACAAACTACTGCTGAAAGGGAAATTGGCAATTTACTCATTTTATAATTCCTTCACAGACTCATTCCCTGACCTGAAAATAACAAAGTGAACAGGAATGAGTGTCTGACTCAGTGAATGATACCAGCTAATATATTAAACTGGTGTCCTACAGACAGATTCTAATGCCCATGCTTTGCACTATGTCAAAAAGACAGACAATTCACATCATCAAGTAAGGATGAGATACAGTTTACAGTACCACACTAATACTCAATAAAGGGAGCCAATCCCCTCATATTGGCTCTCTGAGTCCAATAATCTATCTCTTGTGTCCAATGGGCCCGACCAGTACTGGTCTGTACCATGCAGCCCTGACCGGACTGATAGCGACCTTGGCGATAAGCAGGTCCGGCCAATATACACTAGTCATAACTTATCTTCTCAACATCATCAAAATCATAATCATAACCAAATCTCATAATTCTAGGTGGTACTGTATCCTTCCGACCTCCATCCATTAATCACAATCACAATACAGAACAGAACAGAGAACATCGATTCCTCATTCACAATCAAATGTTACATGCATATATGCAATAGTAGTGCATAATATACATATAAATATACACACAGAAATGCAAATGTATATGGAAACAAGATAACTTATTAGGGAGTATCACTCATCTAACTGACGACGCTTCTGACTGGCTTCCCTCGGAAGTGCAGCCTTTGGAACCAAGAAGACGCTAGAACACCGATACCTCACAACAAAGGATATCATCAGGATAAAAATAACTCACATAACTAGACATAATTTAAAGACTATTGAGATTCTGATCGAGATCTCGACAAAATCACACTGAACTCAACAACAAACTCGACAACTCATAACAACTACTCTAGAGTCTGCTAAATATAATATAACTTATTTAACAACTGAAATACAAAAGTTTCGGATTAATCTTCATGAATTTCAATCATACGCATATCGAGAGTCGCGCCAAAACAACGAAACGGAGCTACTGGACTGCTCCACACGCCGTCGCTGCCGGTTGTGGATCTGGGTAATCTCTATACCAGCAGATTCACCTCAATGCCAAGATCATGAAAACCACAGCCACTCGCCCCCAGTCACCTCCGTTTTGCCAAAAAATGCCTTCAAAGTCTCGGTTTTGCATTTTTTGATCTCTTCCTCCAGTGATTCTTAGGGGGCAAGGTAGATACCAAAAAGAAGCTCTTGACACCAGGAGTCGAACGGGACCAGCCATGCTCGATTTGGCCCCCGGAATCAACCGAAAACTGCCATTGAAGTCTCGGTGTCGACGGAACTTCTCTTCTCGCGTACGCCGCAGTCCGCCACCCGATCGGAGAGCCGCTGCCTTCGCTGAGATCACCGAACGGTGGGCTAGCCACTGGTGGTGGTGGTGTAGCCTGCAGCCAGATGGATGGTGGCTCACCACCCAGCACTCTCTCCCTCTCTCTCCCACTCCTCTGCTCTCTCTCTCCCTGTCTTCTTCTTCTGCTTCACCTCTCAGCCAATCAGCATTCACCATTCTTTTCTTTTTTCTTTTTCTTTTTATTTTCTTTTCTTCTCTTTTACACCAACACACATATATTTATATATATATAACACTAACACACACACATACACACACACATATATATATATACATATATAAATCAATAATAATAATAATAATAATAATAATAATAATAATAATAACAATAATAACAATAATACTAACAATAATAATAATACTAATAATAATACTACTAATAATAATGATAATAATAATAATAATAATAATAATAATAATAATAATAACCCATGGTTTATATAATAATGATAATAAGACTAATTTCTAATTTACATACTAATAATACAATTAATAAACTTATTCACAATAATAATAATTATAATAAATTCTCGAACTTCCAGTAATATATATATAATTAGCAACAGCAATATAATCTAGATTAATCAAACATAATATTAATATTCAAATATCAAAATACAATTTCTCCAATAACCATAATAATATTTCATAATAATATATACATATATAATATTGTAATATAATTACTATTAATAATACATATTTAAATGGTATAAATATATATATTTTAATAAAATATAACTTTAATATTTGCTTAAATAAATAAAATAATAGAATAATACCTTTCTGTATAAAAATAGGATTTTAGAAAAATAATTGAAAATTCAGGGTATTTCATATCAAATATCATATTACTGGATTCTATTTAACAAACAATTCTTAACTCAGAATATACATAATCACTGATAATTACATAAAATACAAATAGTAGAGGTAACATTACGGAGTTCTAGAATTATGATAAAATTATATAAATATTCTTTATACAATTCAGTATTTATGAAACAGAATACTGCCAGAAAGCAATTGGCAGTTTAACTCAATTACAATCCCTCCACAAGCTCATTTTACGACTTGAAAAATATAATTGAACAGGAATGAGCATTTGACTCAATGAATGATACCAAGTAATGTATTAAACTGGTGTCTTATAAACATGCATCTAATGTTTATGCCTATGCAGCGTATCACAGAGACAAACAAATCACACAAGTAACTAAGGATGAGATACAGTCCACAGTATCATACTAATACTCAATATGGGGAGTCAATCCCCCTATCCTGGCTCTCTGAATCCAACAATCTGTCTCTTATGTCCAATGGGCCCGGCTGTCACTGGTCTGTACTATACAGCCCTGACCCAACTGATAGCGGCCTTGGCGATGAGCAAGCCCAGCCAGCATCCACTAGTCATAACTCATCTTCTCAATCTCATCATAATCATAATTGTAATCATAATTATAATCATAATTATATCCATGATTCTTAGGTGGTACTATATCCTCCCGATCCTCATCCATCAACCACAACCATTATGTACATAGAATTTTAATTAATCAATCAGAATCAAATGTTAACATGCATCTATGCAATAATAATGCATAATATATACATATATAAATACATACAATAAATGCAAATGCATGAAAAGAAAGTATAATACATTAGGGAGTATCACTCACCTTGCTGACAACTCATCAGATCGACTAACCTTGGAAGTGCGACCTTAGAATCAAGAAGATACTGAAGATATTGACACTGACAACAAACAATACTATCAAAATACGAACGACTCACATACCACAACATAACTAAAAGACTATTAAGACTATCGCCAGAATTTCGGCAGAATCTTTCCTAAACTCGAACATTACCCAAAATCAACAAAAACACAATACTCTAAAACAATCTCAATAGTCAAACAACATCAATGACCCCTCCTGGGTCCGCCTAATTCTCCATCATTAACACAACATCAACAATCACTTCTATTCACAAACATCACAGTAACAACTATCAATAAAACCTATTAAACATAATGTAAATCAAATTATAACTCAAATAACAATTGAGGTTCAGGAGTTCAGGTTTACCTTGGCAAATTCCAATTGACTAAACGTTGAGAGTCGCACCGAAATGAAAAATGAAGCTGCTGGACTGGCCCCACGCGCTGCCACTAAAGCACCGCCGACCAGCCACACACCGCCGCTGCCAGTGGCCAAACAGGGCGATCTTCATGTCATCGGACTCGTCTCAATGCCAGGATCTCAAAGGTCCTCACCATTCGCCAGAAAACACCATTAAGATTTGGTGGTTTGGATTTCGATCTCCTTCCCTGGTGGTCAATCGGAGGCATGGCAGGTACCATCGTGAAGCTTGCTCTACCAGGAGTTGAAGGAGACCAGAATTGCTGGATTTCGCCGCTAGAATCAGTCAAAAAGTCATCTTGAAGATTCAATTGCCGGAAATCTTCCTTGTGTGAGTACTCCTTCACTGTTCATTGGCTTTGATGGAGGTCACCTCCCTCAGACTCGTCAGACGTTGGTTGTAATACCCAAGGTTTCTTTAGCCAACTATAAACAGTAAAAATGACATGATAACATCCATATACCGTATCAATTAAGGTACCCTTAGTATACTAAGAACCTTAAGAATATCACAAGAAGTGAATTTATGAATAATGTGACAATGAGTAGTGAAAGAAGTCAATATTGATATGTGCTTTTATGATAACATGAAAGTCAACTGAGTTTGACCTAATGGGACCGTGTTAGCTAGTTATATGAAATATGAATTTAAAGTGCTAGTAAATGAGTGTTCACATCTCCTAAGACATTGGGAGGTGATGATAGTGATATGGGAAATTGAATTCAATCAAAGTTTTAATAGTATAATGGAGGTCAAACTTAGTTTGACCCAATGAGCTTATGTGATATACATACTTGATCAATGCTAATAAAGAGTTAGTAAATGGGCACTATGATATGTATAGAATTTATCTAATAATGTCTAGAGTGTGTAGTGATATTAGAAGGTAGAAATATAGGTATTAGAGTGAAAGAAATGAAATGGAAAATATATTAAGTACCAAGTTTGAAACATGCATGTAAGGATTTGTTATTGGGCTTTTGGACTCAAAAGCCCAAGCCCATTGGGTGGCCGGCCCATTGGGCCTAAGAAGGATACAACATCCAAACTTGTGAGCAAATGGTTAGTCCTAAACAATATATAAAGTGTGTGTAGAAAATGGGTCTTTGGTGTGTAGCTCTTTTGTCACCAAAGGTGACTAAGTCAAACACTTAACCAAGTGAAATTCTTGTTCTTTCCTACACATGAGTCAAGCTTCCATTGGAACACCTAGCACCTTGTGATAACTCTCTCCATTGTAGAGAGAATCCTAACCCTCCACCTTGAACAAGTCATAGCCATCCATCAAGGTTACATCTTAGCCATTGGATGGAACTTGATCAAATCTCCACCATCCAACCTATTATTATATATATGAAAAAATTTGTATTACAATCTTCATTTTCCTATCTCTACACCAAAGTTCTACCATGGCAAAAAAAGAAGCTCTCTCTCTCTACACCAAGAACCTTAACAAATCAAAGCTAATCAAGGTGAGGAATCTTGATCATCTCTTCCTTTATATGTTTAAAGTTGATTTTGGTGACTAGGTTGCTTGAAAAATCTTTTGTGCACCTTATATGGGAATTCAGCCATGTTAGTGAATAGCCATGGAAATATTCTAAATTATGATTGATTACATCTATGGGTGCTTTAGATGAAGAATAATGAATTAGAAGTATTAAAGTGAACTTTAGAAGCTTGGGTTAAGATTTGAACATCTTAAGGGAACTTGAACTTTTATGCTAGATATTGACAATTGAATGATTATATGGGTTTTATGTTATGCTAATTACATAGTTCTATGATGAATTTGAAGATTTGATGATTTGGTGGAGAATTAATAGTTTTCCCCAAATTCTAGGGTTTATGGGAAAATTGGAGATTTTAAGTATTAAATTTGAATTAATAAAAGTAAAAGGAAAACAAGCTTAAGAATGGAATTAGATGATTTGTATAATGTTAGTTTTTAAATCCAATTAATAGAAGTGACTTTCTCCAAAATTAATGAACTAGACTTATTTATGGAATTTAATGGTAGAAATAGAATTGGTTCCATTGAACATTAGAATGTGTTTATATTTTTTGTACTCAAAGTTGAAATGTGAGATTTGGAGGAAAAGAATTATCCTTCCTACAATGTATAGCCTTAGCCATTTAAAGAATGACTAAGGAAAATGTTAAGAATAGTAACGGGTATATGTGTAGTATATCTTGGCTTTAATAGTGATTGAGGAGCAATTGAATTGCAAATGTGTAGAGTCTAAAGGCAATGGGTAAGGATGTTGTCATAAGTGTGAAGAGCACTACTAGCCTCAAGAGTCAAGTGTAATAGGAGCAAAGGAGTCCAATGTGAATACTTAATAATATAATATGCCTTGAAATATATGCTTTGAATCTTTATCGTTCAAACCGTCATTGCTAAATTGTTCAATATCTTGATGAGTATAAACTGTTAATCAAATATCAAACCATTGGATATGATGTTTCTTAACTCCTTGACAAGTTTGGATTGTTCATTGAAGCCATTGACATGATGCTTTTTGATAATCATTAAATACCGAAATCGTGTTGTGTTCATTGAAATTCTTAACATGAATCTTAAATGAATATCCTATTGAATACCTATTGATAAGCAGAAATCCCCTTTCTAATGTGGGAAAATACATCAGACCTTGTGCACTTGGTATATACCTGCGGGTAAAACAAGAGTACCCAACCTCTGTTAGGGGGAAACGCCTAACTGTAAGACCTGATCAGTCTTACGTAATGTGATACTTATGAGTGAGCAAGGCTCAGGCCGCCACTCTTGAATTAATATGTGTGGAAAGCATTCTGCTCCCAAGAAAGTGATATTTCTGCTAAAGATACTGTTTCCATTTGAAATGAGCCATTGAACTAAATTGACAACACTAATGGAAAATGTTTTATTACTAAAAGTACCATCTTGAGAATTATCCTTGTGCTTACCTTATGTATTGTATTATTTTGTACTCACTAAGCATTGTCTCATATTATAATGGTTTAAATTTTTCAGGTAAAGTCAATGAGTTGGCAAATTAAAGTTCCAAGCCCCATTCTCCACTTAGAAGTTGCTCGGTTAAGTTCTAGTGTTGTGACTCTTGATTATGAAGATTATTATTAGAACTCCATCAATATTGAAGGGTTTAACACTAATATGTCATAGGATATATAAGTAATGTGAATGGTATTATAATGGCTATTGTAATAATGTATAATGTATTAAATATTTGATTAATGATATAAAATACAATTTTTGAAGTTTTACAAGTTATGTGTTAATGATGTTATAAGTTAATGAGGATGTTACAAACAAATAATGGGTTCTATGGGTTTTCGGTGCCCTTATAGCCACCCTTGTTGTAGGACTGTCATGGCTCAAAAGGCGGGTCATGACACTAGTCTTCAACGGGGTGGTGGCAGTGTCAAGCATCACCGGCCAGAAGTTGATCAGCTATCCTCACCCTCAAAACACAACCATCTGATTAGCTCCTTCAAAACACAGCCATCTAATTACTACCTCTCTCTCTCTCTCTCTCTCTCTCTTTCTCTTTCTTCGTTTCTGTTTACCACCTTCAAAGCACAGCCATCTGATTAGCTGCCCATTTAGCCAATCAGATGGCCTTCACTCTTCCTTTCTTTTCTTTTCTTTTCTTTTACAAACCGTATGTATATATATATATATATATATATATATATATATATATATATATATATATATATATATATATATATATATATATATATATATATATATATATATATATATATATAAAACACTAAAACTTTGATGATGATAATAATAATAATAAACCTTAATTTACATAATAAAATTCAATTCATAAAAACCATTTATAATAATCAACAATATTAATTTAACAATATACTTTAGATTAATCAAACACAACATTAATTTCAAATATCAAAATATAAATTCTCCAAATAACCATTATAATATTTTCATAACTAAATATATAATACTTTTTCAATTATCCCACATACATAACATTAAAATAGAATTACGATTAATAATACATTTTTCAAATCATATGAATATATAAATTTCATAAAAATATAACTTCTTTATTTGCTTAAATAAAGAAAATAATAAACTAATACATTTCCGTACAAAAATAGGATTTTATAAAATAATTAAAAATTCAGGGTATTACAGCATTACTTTATTCTTTTAAATAGCAATTTGAATTAGAAAATGGGACTAGATTCTACAAGATAATCAAAGAAAAATTGTAGAAAGAAAAAAATTGTAGCAAATTTTACAAGAAATTGATTGGCATGAAGGGAAAAATATTATTTTATTGTGAGAATTACTGAATAAGATCATCTAAAAAATGAATTTAAAATTTTCATTGAGAAAGAGATTCAAGATATACCAATGATAAATATAGAAATAAATAAATATTAAAGAAAAAAAAGAAAATGAAAAAGCCCCACTACTAAGGAAAAAGATGAAAATAAAAAAAAGATTAAAAATTTATAATTATGGCATGACTGTTTCCACTTATAAGAAAAATTATTTAATTTTTATTAACAATAAAAGTAGACAAATTTGTTTATTTAAATACAATTTTAATTTTCAAAATAATAATTAATTTGTTATTTTATGACGATATATTACATTATGTTTCCTTTTATTTTAATATTTAATATCAAAATTGCAAAATTATAAGTTATCACAATAGAACAAATTAATATTTTCATTAATTTATGTAGTTAAAATTAACAATCTATTGCAAGTATATTTATAATACTATATTAATTAGCAATGTATTTTTTTAAAGGAAAAGACATGAGAAATTAGTAAATAATTTTGAAATTTTATTTTTAAACAAAATTATTATTTTATATTTTTAATGAACAAATCCAACAAAATAAAAATAATATTAATAATAAACAAAAGATTTATTCTTTCGTTTAGCCAAACAATATAAAATTTCTTTTTTAATAAAAGAAAAAAAATCAATGATCTACACTTGCTAAGATACAATTAAAGTTGACAATTTTTTTTTCATGTTCTATAACAACAAAAAATTAATTTATAGTTGCTCTTTAATTTTCTCTGTATTTGCTAAGCAAATAAGAACTAATCTGAAATTTAAATTATTGAATATTTTAAAAGAATAAAACTATTAAAAATTTCAAATTATTATATTATTAGATAAATTTTAACTTATATTAAAGAAAATTTTTATTCAAAAAATAAAAAAATAGAAGTATGACATTTAAAAATAAATGTAAATAAATAAATAAATTGAGTCCAAATTATCTAATATAATATATAAAAATATGTAAATAAGTAAATTTTTAATACAAATTGAAAAAGATAAAAATTAAGTCAAATTTTATATTTATTTTGAATCAAAAGATGTCTTTATTTGATATTTATTTTGGATTAAATAGTCGAATCATCATAAATTAAAAATTTCTTTTCTTATTTTTTTATTTATTCTATTACTTGCTAATAGGACAGTGCATTCAGTCAGTTCGGTTTTCAAACTAAACCGAAATAAATGGAATTTTAAAATCGAATTTGGTTTAGTAAATCGATAACCGTATACATAATTTTTGCTTTTAATTTCAAATATGATATTGAGGTATACTTAGGCAAATGATGTATAGTTAATTTATATGAGAGGCGCAAGTTCGATTTCTTAATAATGCTCAATTTCTTCTTTTTTTTAATTGTGTAACTAAAAAATTTAAATTACCATGTGTCGAACTTGAGACATTAAAGTAAGAAATCTCTACTTACAACTAAATTAAGAGGAAATAATTGACATTTATGACATAGTATATATACATATGTATAATTCAGTTCGGTTTGATTTTTTTGGTTTCTCTCACACAAAAACCGAACCGAACTGAAATTTCTTAAAATTTTCAAAATAAAAACCGAAATAAATTTTGGTTCGATTCAGTTCGGTTTAAACCAAATAGTGCACACTCGTACTTGCTAATATTAAAACTTACACTGATATACACAAATACAAAATCTAAATACAACACAATACCAATGAACTCCACTGCTTATTTCAGAATAATATACTTCTTTACACACAGTTCAGTGCATTGTATGACTATATATTTATAAAGAGTCAAATTTAAATATTTTATTTATAAAATTTATAAAAGCTCAATTTTTTCAAATTTAATAATATCAAATATAACAATAAAAAGAATATGTGGAATGTACCAATAAATATTTTTTAAATACATTATTACTAAATGACTTGTTACCTTACAAATTGGAAATAAAAGTTAATTGTTCTATAATATTACTCAATTAAACAATGATAGCGTGTAAAAAATTTAATGTAAATGTTATACATACTGAAATAATAGTAAGATAAAATGCAAAAAAATATGTTCTATTGTCAAAAATACTACTGTCACCAGCTGAAAATGAGGAATATTATTTTCATTTTAAAAGAAACAAGTTTCCTATGCATATTTGTTTTGAAATGACTATTAATAAAGCACAATGATAAAAAATACTTAATATAGAGGTGTATTTACCATTTATAATTGTATGTTATATTATCAACAGGTATTTAAGCATCTATTATGAAAATATTGATTAAAAGTGAAAAGTCAAATAAAAAAAAATATTTATACTAAGAATATAGTTTATAAAAAAATTTTGTTGTCTGCTAGATACTATAATTTAAAAAATAATATCACATAATATTCATTTAAATTATTTATATGTTATATAACATTTATACTAATATTTATTATATAAATATTTACAAATTAAATTATGTTTTAAAATGAATTATAACGAGTCATAATGAAAATTAATATATTTTAATGTGTAAAGTACGTTTAAAAAAAATCTATTATATATATATATTCTAATTTCACATATATGTTTTGATTTCACCAATAACTTTTGTGTTTCAATAATATAAATTTTGTTTCTAGTTTAAAATTTTAAGTAGATTATTGTTTAAAATTTTAAGTAGATTATTGTTTGTTACTTTCATAATAATTTTTATGTTTCAATAATTGATTTATTGTATATCCATGTATTAATAAAATAATTATTAAAAATAAAATATTATAAATTAAAAAATCATATAATTTATCTAATTTATTTGCAACGCATATATAAATACTAGTTTAATTTAAAAAAAAAAAAAAATCAAATCACGTGATTCCCTGGAACTAAAATATCCAGACTCTATTCACTTTAAGGCTGTTCCTCAACCATCTTCCCTTGGAAGAAAAAACACCATGGAGATACTTGGTTTACAAGGTTAGTCTCTTTCGCTATAGAACTTACAAGTTTTCATCTTCCTGAGTATCATCTGCAGTTAAAAGATGATTAAGCGCTATCCTTCGCCTTTTTTGTTCTGAAGAGGCTTCCTTAGTATCATTATCTTCTTCGCCCCTCCTCTTAACCTTTTCACCTTCCTGCTTTAGCTCTTCCTCAGTAGCAGGAGCTTCCCCATCACCACGCTCTGATTTATCTGCCAACGATGACTTTGGATTGGATTCTTCAGCTTCCTCTTTAGGATTGAGATTTCTCTGTTTAGATAACTGCTCACTTTCTTCTAGAAACAAATGGATTTCCTCGCTGCTTGCAAGATCAAGAGGGCTCTTTCCTGCTTTTGTTTTAGCAGTAAGGCTTGCACCCTTTTTTACCAAGTACTTGACTAACTCAAGATTAGAACCTTGAGCAGCGTAATGAAGCGGAGTTAGGCCCTTTCGGGTGGAAGTTTTGACAGAGACCCCAGATGAAAGCAGAATCCGGACAACTTCTAAATGACCTTTTTGGGCAGCAAAATGAATTGCACCCATATCATCCATTGCGGCAGCACCAACATCAGCCTTCTGCTTGCAGAGGTAACTCACCACAGATGCATGCCCTGACCAAGCTGCTAAATGCAATCTACGGGGCAAAGTTACTTTTGTCAAGGAAACAATATTGTTAAGGCTGGCTGAGTTCTTCAGAAGTTCACATCAGCGATTAACACAAAACACAGCAAACTAACATGATAATTAAAACCAGCAAATGTCATGAAAAGAAAGAAAAAGGAAGAATATTACAGACAAAACTAAAAAGTGAAAACCAACAAATAATACCGTGTGGTCACTTTCTTAGCCTCCTTTGGCAGATCAAACTTCAACAGCCAACATATTTTCTAGGACATTAGCATGTATTTCCCTTTGTACAAAAACCTACAATGACATGCACTCAAAACACAAAATATAGATAAATATGCCCTTCCGAACTCTAATTTGGTAATTCTCAAATACAAATGCTCCACGGATATTCATATTATTTTCAGTACTTACTGGAAATAAATGTCATATATTCTAATGTTTCACATTTCTTGTTAGTGTTTATTATATACCTTTTCCTTGTCGAAGTATCACAATTTATGTTTCATAGAGAGGAGTACGAGTCCAATAAACATTAAGAGGATGTTTGGTACACCCTAGGATTTGGAGTAGAATCCTATTCCAAGAATAAGATTCCATTTTTTGCTTTGATATACAAATAATCTTTTTTACAAGTATAATTATTAATCTAACTTCTATTTACTTATTTAAAAATTGAACTTGGAAATAGATGTGTTAGATTTTGGAGTCCTATTCTACTTGGATTCCGATTCCAAGGTGTACTAAAGAAGGTTCAGAGTTATATTGAGTCAACAAATATGATGTTTTCTTATCAATAAATATTAGGGTCCATTTGGATAGATGGTCATTTAAAATGATTATTTGAATTTGAGATTATGTTGATTTTTTTTATGATTTACACTTAAAACATGAATCCAAATCCTCAATAGTTTCAAATACACACCTATCCAAATGGATCCTTGGAGAATTTTCCAACTATTCGCCTCTTTCGGTTGTGTGGTGCAATTCAACCTTAGGTCTGGTGCATATGGAAACTTGGTTATCAAACTTGAGACTAAATGTGAATCATAGGAACCTATTACTTCAAATTTGCTAGGAATTCACATGTGAAATTCTTCTATCAACACCTAGAAACTTTTCAACAAAACCCTAATTTTCACTTCCCTAAAGAATCCTAAATACTATCCAAAATTAGTGCTGAATGGCCCAAATTTTCCTCGTCTTGATTCAGATCCCTAATCACACCTCTTTCACAAACACTAATCATCTATTAACTTCCCACCTTTTCTAGCTTTCAAATCAACATAAGTATAGCCAGTTGAAAATAGTTTGCAAACTATCTTACATTGACTTGGAATTGTATGAAGAATATCCATTATGATGAATTTCATGAATTACAAGCAAATCAATGTTTAGAAGACACAATTGGAAGAGGTGGTCCTTAAGAAGCTCCCCTAATGCCCTTCCCATTTTGAATTTATCAAAATTGGAAATATACAACACACTAAGGAGCAAGAGGTTGAAGCATTAAGACCACATCATAAACTATGACAACAAAAGCAAAAGCAGCAACTAAATTGACCAATAAATAAAGCAACTACCAAAATTAGACCAGCAGCTTAAAAGAGCAGAAACAATGGTCCTGAAGCTGTAAACAGCAAATAAAAGGATAACAGAGAATGTCGTGATGATAAAGAGTTGCAAACCATACAACCAAAAGTTCCAGAACCAACACAGACAGCATGGAACTAAAGCTATCACAAGTCTACCAATGAATTCAGAATTAAGGTATATTTTGGTCATTATTTGAGTACTTCACAAGTCCTAGCAGAGTCTTTATCTCTATGCTTACTCAAGTCGATTAGCTGCTAAACAAGTATTTTATCTTAGTAATTTCCAGATTTGGTGGAATGGGCTGGGTTTATAGCATCCAGGATTTTATTCGAGTGATGTAAGATAGATTTAGATAATCTGTTCTACTTTGAATTTTTCAGAAAATTAAAGGGTAAAAATTGAAAATCCAAAGTTGATTTTACAAGAATCAGATCTGGACAGGGATTAAGGAAAGGAAAAGGGGAAAAAAAACTTCTAAGAGTCACACTTAGAAGGTCTAGGAGTCACACATAGGATTGAAACCTTCCTTTGGGCTCATCTATGAACTGATCGGGATTAATAAATTCCATCTTCTCATCATCAGCAATAGGCAATAAAAATTCAGCATCTTGAAAAACAAAGTCAAGCTCCCCTATTCCTTCTAATCTCTTTGCACCACTTTGAACCATACCTATCGTTACATCCAAAAACGCTTGTGGGAATTCAATAGCTTCAGTCTCTTCAGCTTTGACTTGTTCTAGATGCAATTCTAGGAGTAGATTTTGCAGTTCAAGGATATGAGGATGGAAATTCTGATTGTCTGCCTCTTCTGCATGTTGGTAAGCATTATGAAAAGCATTTTCTGGTTGTTGCCTTTGTAATTCTTCCTTTGTTTGAATGTCTTCGACATGTGGATGTTGGAACAGGTTTTGAGGTTTGAGGTTTTGTGGCTGCGGATTTGACTTTCTGTCCCTTTTCCATGTTGATCATAGAGTTGAATGGGCTCTTTTAATAGCTGCAATTGCTGTTCCACCCCCTTTGCTTGTTGAGGAAGTGTCTCTAGATGTTTATACCACTTGCTATTTTGAAATTCCTGCATGTGAATCTAGCTTTGGAACTTCCAGTTGCAAACGTTGAAGTTTTTCCTTGTCATATTGTAAATTTGCAAAACTTTCTGGTTGCTGGTTCTGTACTTTTGGCTTTCCTGCTAATAGATTTCTTGCTCCTTCACCAACACTAGGCACAGTTTGCAGATTAGGTCTTAGATTTGGTTTTGGTACAACTTGTAGGTTTTGATCAACTTGTGGACATTGTTCTCCAACAATCTTGGATGCAACTTGTAGACTTAGGGCTGGTTTTTGTAGAAAGACTCGACTACTAATGGTTTCATTGCAAGCAGATCTGCAATCCTGTAAATAATTGCAGAAAATCTTCTCCAATCCAACCATAAACTTAAGAGTGCTAAATTTTTAACATAAACCCCTGTTTTCTTACAGAAATTCCAATTTAAATTTGTCATTTAAAAGATTATGTTATACTAACACATCACGACAAGGCATTTCTCTAAGCATTTGAAATTTGATCCATACGAAGGTAGACCAAGATTCACTTGTAAAATTCACAAGTAAATAATTTGGAAAATGACTAGGGAATACAGAACTTTGATAACACTAAAAAAGCATTTTTTTAAGCAAATATTAAATATTAAGTGTGACATAACTAAATGAATACAAAGCTATAAGGCAATATGGCCAATTTTTAATTAAGCAAAAGAGCAGTTTAGAAGAAACTATGACGCCAAATATGTTGTCTACAGGTCAGTTTTCAAAACTTTTGATCTATATAAAAAATAAAAAAAATTATATTTGCTTGATCATAATAAGCCATTAAGCCTGACTTCAGATTGTTAGAATTCTTTAACCTCTTTGTTTCCTTCTATTTCATTTTATTTTTAAATTCCAATTAGGCCTTCTGGTAAAAGCAAACAAGATTAATATAGGGCTCATCAACAGATCAGGTTATTGAAAGTTCTACAGGAAATCTTGTGGAACAAATTGCAGGGAACAGGACCTCTATATTAATTAAGGACATAGATGTTCCATCCACCAGCGAGATGCAACATAATACCACCATGTGCTATCAGGTAATCATCAATGACCTATGCAAAGTTATTGTAACAATAAACATCACGTAGACATAAAACAGAGGATCAGAACCTTGCCATTCAAGAGGCATATACTGGTGTAGTCACACAGGAGGGTGCAGTAATTAGCTTTCCAAGAGGAGATATAATTGCACATTCATAAACAAGGGAAGCAGTATTTTGTAAGGCAAATGGTTAAAGGAAACTAAGCACATGGAGGGAGCAGGTGTTTATGAGGTTAGTTTTGAAGGAGTATCAAATCCAAAGTGCCTGTTTATTAAAGTATAAACATGAGCATTATGTGGCATTTGCATGATAAACTAACCACAAAATGACATTGCAACAGCCATTCTTAACTTGTCCCCAAATGTAGTACCGCAATTCTCAGCCATAAGAAGTTAACAACATATAGTCACCTGCTCTCTCTCTCTCTCTCTCTCTCTCTCTCACACACACACACACACACACACACAAACACACACAAATAAAAAAATAAATAAATAAATAACACTTTAATTTTAGATGTAGTGTCATACTAAAGCCAGTCTTTCTTTCAGATCACCCCATAAAGTTATTGTTATAGCCTAATGCAAATTATACTGATCCCTTTTAAAAAAGATCTTTAGATATCTTTATCATAAATTAACAGATATCTTTTAAACCAAAAGAATCTAACTAGAACAAGTTTCTCCAATTATTTTACCCCACTTTTAATTAAAGAACAAATAATGTAATAAGAAACATATGAATTGTTCAAGAATCACTCAACCTAATGTTCAGATTTGTGGCCCCAAATGAGGATCCAAATCAAATAATAAGTTTTGAATCTCTAATGCGCCTCCTCACCTGAAAAGCTAAGAAGGCTTACCACGTGTACAAACATAAACCCAGTTCAACTTTACTATAAAATTTAATTAATAATATGAAATTTCCTAGGATACAAATTTTGAACCTTTTGATTAAAAGACTCTATGTGTGTGTGTGTATGTGTGTGTGTGTGTGTGTGTGTGTGTGTATAACCTAATGTTAAAGTTTGTGAGAACCAAAAAATTAAGGTTTATATCTTTAATGAACTTGGCATTGAAGTACGAAGAAAAAGTTTTCCGATACACCTTTTTCAAGCCTATTATAGGACAAGAACAATGGATTGAATTTTCCACCATAAAAAGGGCAGTTCCCCCCTAAACCTGCTCCAACATCATTAAGTTCATCTTGTGCTAAGATGCCATTTGTCCTCAATGGTGTCTTGATAGCACATTAAATATGCTAGTATTTTCTTTTCTATCCTTCGGAACACAAGTACAAACAAACAAGTTCAATTCACCCTTACACCTGAAGAAGAACAAATGCAATCCAGAAATTAAAAATTCCCAGTTTGAGGCTCCATTTGTTTCGCGGAGACTATTTTTCTGGAGAATATTTACCTGGAAACTATGCTTGAAGCTGAAAATGGTTTACCTGGGAAACTATGCGAATTTTTAGGAAAATGACCTCCTCTTTTCAAAAGAGAAAAAATCATTTCTCGAATTTAGACAAACAAACTTCTTTTCATATTTAACAATAAAATTTTAAAATGAAACTCTTATAAGTTTTAACATATTTATACTCTTATAAATTGAAGTCTTTAATATTTTTTAACTAATTTTGATGTTGTTACCATACAACAAAAAATTAGTATTTTCTAAAAATACAAGTTATTTTCCGAGAAATAAAAGGAATTCGAAACCAACCAAGTTTATCAGCAAAAGTAAAACGATAATTCAAATTGGAAGAGAAAAATTATATAAACATACACAAACCAGAAATTGAACCAATTCAAAGCAAAACAACGACTGTATCATAAAGTATAGAACATCATGTTTATAACAAATCAATAAGCAATGAGAACAAACCCATTAAAATTGAAAACAAAACAAACCCATTAAAATTGAAAACAAGTCTTATAAAACGATTAGGATACGGAGTTCTAGAGTGCTTATCTCTGGAGTTAATGGTCAAAGGGTTTGAACAGAGAATTGATTGAACCGTATCCAAGTCACCGGACCTTGCCGCTGCATGAAGCTCTAAGTCGCCTCCTCCTCCACTACCACTGTTCCTTCCCATTCTTACTTTCGAACTTCAACTTACCCTTTCCCCTCTCTGTGCGCACCACTTCCAGAATCTCTTAATTCAATAAAAACCCAATATATATCTAATTCTCAAAATTACGAGTTTTGGCGTTATTTATTGATAATAAATTTTCTCGACTTAAAATGTACTTCGTTCTGAAAAATATATCATTAAGAAAAATCATTATTTTTAAAATAATAAATATTATTAATTAAAAAAATATCTTTTATATTTAAAAAATAAAATGGTAAATTAGCTATTTTATTATTTTTTTTATTGAATTACTGAATAGTCATTTGTTTATTAACAAAACTAACTTTTTAATGATTATCATAATGGGGGAGTACTAGTTAGTTACAGGTTTTCACGTTATTTATTGATAATGAATTTTCTCGACTTAAAAGATACTGCTTGGCAATTTATATCATAGATCCAAGTCCACTTAATCAAAAATTCATCATTTTATTTAGAACGAATTCACCATTTTATTTAGAAAGAATCACAGAGAAATTTTTTTTTTTCTTTTTGTGGATGCACTATCTCTTCTTTGTCGGAATAGTCAAGACCAATTTTAATTTTCTTTTTCTTCTTCTTTGAAATTGTTTCTTTTTTTTTTTGCTTGAAACTATTTCTGTCTTCTTCTTCTTCATATTTCTAAATGTGAGTTTTTTATATTGTTTTGTGTGAAGATTTTGAATTATGTTTTTATTTGGAGTTTAATTAATTGGTATTTTCATCTTTCAATATTAAATATTAAATTATTAAGTTTATTAGATTCAAAATTTAGGTTCATCATATATTACATGCAAATTTATTTTTTTTATTGCCATATTCATTATTTAATTATTCTATAATTTAATTTCATTCATTTATTATATTTAAAATTTTCATTATTTAATATTTCACATATAATTATTATGTTCATTAGATTTAAAATTTTAATTCATCACATATAACTATCAGATTCATTAAATATAACATTTAGGTTCATTATATATCACATGCAGATTCATTGTATTTTACTGTCAAATTCATGATTTAATTATTTTATAATTTAATTTTATTCATTTCTCATATTTAAAATTTCAATCATTTAATATTTCACATATAATTATGAAGTTCATTAGATTTAAAGTTTAAATTTATCACATATAACTATCAAGTTCATTAGATATAATATTTAGATTTATCATATATCATATGTAAATTTATTATATTTTACTTTCGGATTCATGATTATAAATCATTAATAATATCTATTTTGTTTTTTTATTAATCAACAACTAGCTCTAAATTTAGCATAGAAATAAAAAAAATAAAAAAAAAGAGTAATAATTGTAAAAAACTTACAGTGAAATAGAGCTCTGATAATGTAAATGATTATTGAGTTTCTTTATACAAGATAATGAAATTAATAGGAAGTAGTTGATGTAATGTAGTAATAGATGGTTTTTGAAGTTGAGCAGTTGGAAGATTTTGGAGAATCATATAGATGAAGGTTTCTGGTTAGGTGAACAATGAGGAGAAATGGTTTATGATCTTTGAATTTTAAACTTTAATTAAAAATTAAAAAAAAAAAAGAAGGCAGCGGGAGATTTAATGAAACAGTGAGTTTTGAACTCAAATCCATTATAAGAACACATTGTGAATCCCATTTTAAATTATTAATCATTTGGATTTTAGTTTATCCATGCAGTGTAGTCCTACTTAAATTAACTAAATCATGTCATGCCATTGCCATGTCACACACAAAAGAATAAATTTTTTTAAAATTTATTTGGTAAAAATAAATTTTATGAAATTTATTTGTAAAATTGATTCACTTTTTGAATCATAGAAAATTTTATTTTATTAATTTTCATTTTTTTGAAGACCTCCGAAATGCATAGGTGAAATTTTATATTAAATTATTATTCTATTTAATAATACTTTAATTTTAAATATCATATCTAAAATAAAATATAAATTTTCAATTTTGTGTAGTGCAATGTAATATATATAAAAGGACATTATTAAACATATATTATTAAGTTAAAATATTAATAAAAAATTACATAATAGAAATATACACGTTAAATATTTTATATTAAATTATTATTTAAAAAAGACTATTTGAACATATATTATTAAGTTAAATTTATTTTAAAAAAATTAATAATATGAAAGACGCTTTTTATAATTTTTAAATATTTAATGATTATTAGATATCTCAATTAATTTTTAAAATATAATTTAAATTTTTATATATTTATTAGATTAATTATAAAACATGCTTTTTACATAAAACAAATGTAAAAGGCGTCCAATAGAAATGCAATGGACGCCTATTTATGTAAAAGGCGCTTGTTAAATGCAATGAACGCCTATTTATATTAAAGGCATCTGTTACAAATGCTACGTAAAAAGCACATGTTAAAATGCAACGAATGTCTGTTTTAGGTAAAAGGTGCTCGATGAGAATATAAAAATCGTCTGTTTGATTTATTATGCTTATTTTTTACTAAAACAAAATAAACTTATGTTTTATCTAGGTAATTTTTTGATAGCTCTTCCACTAATGTTAATAGCTTTTTTTTAAAAAAAAAAAAATCTATTTAGACAGCTAAATCTCTTGAGTACATGGGTTCGAGTTTAAAAATAAACTTTTTATTTTCGGTTTGTATATTTAAAAATTAATCTCTACATATATATATTATTACAAAAAATAAAATTATATATAATTTATAAGAAAAGAAGTAAATTATCCTATTAGTTAAATCAACTCTTAAAATTACTGTTCTTTATAGCATGCTATAGGAAGATTATTCAACTTTTTTTTTTTTTGAAAGGAATACTTGAATCATATTTAAGTAAGTAGTTCACAAGTGTTTCATTCTTGTCTACTCAATTCATATTCATCTTAAAAATTGAATAATCATCTTTTCTTATAAATTATATATAATTTCATTTTTTGAACTAGTATACATCAAAAGATTAATTTGGACAAAAAATTGCAAAACTAAGCTAACATATACTAACCTATTTTGGTCTGGCATTCGTGCTCTCATATGCCGAGTCTTGGTTCAAATCATTATCATTACTCATTTACCATTTTGAGTATATGAATATTTAAATTCATAATCCTTGCGTAAAAAAAAAAAAAAAAAATCCGGATCGACCTTCTACAATTTAATAGTGAATCTCACTTGAATTTAGATTTCAAAATAGTCACTTAATAAATTAATTTGCCACAATTATCTAACAACTGCAACTAGTTAATTATGATATTTTTTCATTTAATCAATCAAAAATTAATTTTGCAAATATATTGAGCAAAGGTTTGTTAATATATGGAGTATTTTTAATTTATTATCATATTTTCATTACCTATAAAAAGTTTATTATGATAATCATTTAATTATATATTATTTAACACTAAGTCTACGTATGATTAATTCATTTATAATAAAACAGGGCATCTACAAATTGATTATTAAGAGTTCTATAATCAAAATCAATTTTGACATAAATTATTAGTATAATTTTTTTATTCTTATAATTTTATTCCTTTAATAATTACATATCCAATTTGAAAATTTCAATTTAAGATTAGTTGAAAATGATTTTTTATGAATTTTATATTCAAATAAATGTAATCTATATATTGTTGATGATTCATTGGCAAAGAGCATGCCAAAAAATATTGTCGAACAAAAAAATATGTCATTGCCATTTGTAGTTGAAATTATTGCTGAGTTTACCACAGATTATTGGGGATCTTATTGGTACCTGATTTCTAATCAAATGATTGTATAAGAAATAAAGGGATAGTAATCTAAAGGAAATTGAATTCACTGATACAGTTTCACTAATTTTCATGTAAGGAATTAAGAAAAATGTGAATTTGTAATTTTTTAGTTTGTATTATTGTACTATTGAATTTATTGAATACAAGGATTTTGTAATATGAATTGTAAGTACAGTAAGAGTAAAAGAAAGTCTTAGAGGCTTAAATAATTTGAAAGTAAACAAAAGGGAAAGTTGTAGAAGCTTGAAAATTTGATAGACTTATAGTCTTTTGTTGATTGTTGTTTTGATTGATTGATTGTTGGGGCCTTCAGTTTGTGGAGTCTTCTATTATTTATAGTTTTGGCAGGTAGCTTGCTACTAAATTTCAGCTCCACTTCTCCACTAAGCCTCCATCTCTTTTCTTTTGACTTTAACTACTCATGTTCTGTGCTAGTGGTTATCTTTACTCTAAGTTTGTTAGTCCTACGTGCAGCACTTCACAATTCAACTTTCCTTTTAGATGTCTCTGAATTTAACTGAGAATTTGACCCATCCTCCCAAAGGCCTGTTAAGAACTAGTTTCCATAGACTCTAAATCTTCAATTTATGGGCCCAAATTAACTAATTATTATTTGGCCTAATACTTCTCAGCCCATTACAAATATGTGTGTCAATATATATATGTATATGTATAAATATATGTATATGTATAAGTATATGTGTGTGTGTGTGTATATATATATATATACACACATATACATATAAATGTACATACACATACATACATATATATACATATACATACATATATGTATATACATATACATATACATACATATATATACATATACATACATATATACATATATACACACATGTACATACATACACACACACACACACACACACATATATATATATACACACACATGTGTATATATATATACACACACACACATATATATATGTATACACACACACACACACACGTACATATGTGTGTGTGTGTGTGTATATATATGTATGTATATATGTATGTGGGTGTGTGTTGTTGTGAACTCTCAGTTTTGCACATCCCTTATCCAAATGCAACCTTAGCACTTACTAAGTTTAACACGTTATGCAGAGCTACTACGGTGGTCCTGCTAACTGGTTAGTGGGTGAGGGTTTGGGGGTAACACCCCTGAAAGAAAAATTTTTTAACCGTTAATTACATTGCCACTGGACATCCAAATTTTATAAACCCCATACTAACCAATCTCTAAAAAAAAAAAAAAGAAATCTTGAAAAACGTGCCAAGGCCACGTGGCATGCTGCACAGGGCACTACAGCTTTTGATGCCAGTGAGCCCCCCTCCTGCACAGGAAATGACCCTTTTACCCCCTTTCAGTCCAATTTTCAACTCTTTCTATCCCTACCCCTCATTGTCTTTTCACATTTTTACTACCTAAACTACCCTCACCCACTTCTCCTATAAATACCCCCCTCCATCTTTTTCAACACACCCATTGAATTTGAGTAGATTGTTATTCTCAATTTCCTCTCTTCTTCTCCTTCCAATCACTCTTCAATTAATTAATTAATCTTTTTAATTAATTAATTACCTCACTCTAACTAAGTTAATTAATCTTTTTAATTAACTAAAACTCTTTTTTTAATTAATTACTCAATTATTTAATTAATTAATCTTTTTAATTAATTAATTAATCACTCTTTTTTCAAAAATCATTCCTCTTTCCAAAATCAAATTAATCCTTTTTCCTAATCCACCCTTCATCTGAATTAATTAATTAATCATTTTAATTAATTAATCCATCAATCTATCCATTTCATCATATTAATTAGTTAATTAATCATTTTAATTAATTAATTAGTCTTTCAATCAATCCAATCACTTGATCCCGATAAAACGAAACTTCCATTCAGTAAATTCCTCCACCCATCAAAAGCAAAGATATCAACCTTTTTCATCACTCTCGAAAATACCCAAATCAAAATTAATCTGATCAACTCCTAAACCCCTCCACTTAATTGTGGAACGAATTATGTGGGTTTTGATCCACATTCAATGGGGTACGTAGGCACGTTTGGAATATAAGTTCAAAACTCAAATCCAAATCTCAATCAATCCCCTTTTCCCTTTTTTAATTAATTTATGGATATTTTATTTTCACCATGCATTCATATTATGCCATATTCATGCATTTTCTTTAATATCATTTTATAAATGTCATTCATGAAATCCAATTTTTAAGTCAAATTAAACTTAAGAGCCAAATTTTAATTATTTAAAACCAAAACCTAGTCCTCGAGTTTAACCTGGTTCTAGACTAGTGATTTTATCAATAGACAAATTAAAGTAAAAAATTAATAAATTGGAGTCAAATTAGGTTTTTCCTTACTTTTCCAATTTAAAAATAAATTAGGGTGGCGGCTCCTAAAATCATTTTCAAAATCAACCAATTCGAATATGAGGGTTGCATCATAAGACTAAACCCAAATGAGCATCTCAGTTCCTTCTAGCAGACCGGATCATGCTCAGGCGAGGCCTCACAGTTGTGTGTGTGTATGGGTGTGTATATATATATATACACACACACATGTGCATATATATATATATATATACAAACACACATACAAATATATATACACACACACACACACATATACACATACAAATATATATATATATATATATATATATATATATATATATATATATATATATATATATATATATATATATATATATATATATATATATATATATATATATATATATATATATATATAAAATCATTTTCAAAATCAACCAATTCGAATCTGAGGGTTGCATCATAAGACTAAACCCAAATGAGCATCTCAGTTCCTTCTAGCAGACCGGATCATGCTCAGGCGAGGCCTCACAGTTGTGTGTGTGTATGGGTGTGTATATATATATATACACACACACATGTGCATATATATATATATATATATACAAACACACATACAAATATATATACACACACACACACACATATACACATACAATATATATATATATATATATATATATATATATATATATATATATATATATATATATATATATATATATATGTATATATATATGTATGTATGTATGTATGTATGTATGTATGTATGTATGTATGTGTGTATATATATATATATATATATATATATATATATATATATATATATATATATATATATGCACACATACATACATACATACATACATACATACATACATACATACATATATATATATATATATATATATATATATATATATATATATATATATATATATATATATATACACATGTGTGTATACACATACACACACTCACAGATATATGTGTGTGTGTATGTGTGTATGTGTATATACACACACACATATATATGTGTGTGTGTGTGTGTATATACACACACAGAGAGATATATGTGTGTATCTGTATGTCTATACACACACACACACACATATATATATGTATGTGTGTATACATATACGTGTGTGTGTATATATATATATATTGTGTGTGTGTACATACATGCATATATATATATATGTGTGTGTCGGTGTGTGTGTGTGTGTATGTGTGTATATACATATACTATTTCAACTCAAAAAATACATAACTAAATATTAAACAAAATACAGGTAGAAGAAGTAACATTGTGGAGTTCTATAATTATAATACAGTTATACATATATTATTTTACACTTCTCAATACTCAATAATACAAACTACTGCTGAAGGGAAATTGACAGTTTACTTAGTTTATAATTTTTTCACCAGCTCATTCCCCGATCTGAAAAATAATAAGTTGAACAGGAATGAGCGTTCAACTCAATCAATGATACTAGTTAATATATTAAACTGGTATCCTACAGACAGGTTTCTAATGCTCGTACTATGCACCATATCACAGAGACAAACAAATCACACTATCAAGCAAGGATAGGATACAGTTCACAGTACCACACTAATAACCAATGTGGGGAGCTGATCCCCCTATCCTGGCTCTTTGAATCCAATAACCTGTCTCTTATATCCAATGAGTCAGGCCAGCACTGGTCTATACCATGCAGCCCTGACCCCACCGATAGCGGCTCAACCGATAAGCAGGCCTGACCAACATCCACCAGTTATAGCTCATCTTCTCAATCTCATCAGAATCATAATCATAATAGTAACCATATCCCTAATCATACCCATGATCATAGGTGGTACTGTATCCTCCCGATCTCCATCCGTCAACCACAATCACAGTATAGCATAAAATATTGATTAACCATTCACAATCAAATGTCACATGCATCTATGCAACAATAGTGCATAATATATATATATATATATATATATATATATATATATATATATATATATATATATATATATATATATATATATATATATATATATATATATATATATATATATATATATATATATATATATATATATATATATATATATATATATATATATATATATATATATATATATACATACAGTAAATGCAGATGCATATGAAAATAGAATAACATATTAGAAAGTATCACTCACCTAATTTATGACGCGTCTCACTGACTTCCCTTGGAAGTGCAACTCATGGAACCAGGAAGACGCCATAATACCGACACTGGACAACAAAGGATATTATCAGAAAAGAGCAACTCACATATCTAGACAATTTAAAGAACATTAAGACTTTTATCGAGGTCTCAACAGAACCACACTAAACTCGGATACCATCCAAAACAATAGAAAACATAACACTTCTAAAATAATTTTAACAGACAACACAATCTCAGTGACCCCTCCTGGGTCCTCCCAACTCATACTCATCAACACAATTCAACACTCACTTAACAATTACAAACTAGAATCCACTAAACATAATATAGCTCAATTAACAACTAAGATAAAGGAGTTTTGGGTTTACCCTCATAATTTCCAATCTAACGAACGTCGAGAGTTGCACCGGAACAATGAAAAGGAGCTACTGGACTGCCCCACGCGCCGCCCCCCGGCCACGCGCCGCCACTGCCAGTGGCGGATTTGAGCAATCTTCACACCAGCAGGTTCACCTCGATGCCAGGATCACGAAAATCATATCCACTCACCATCAGTCGCCGCAACCACATCCACTCACAGTCAGTCGCCACCGTCTCGCCGAAAAATGCCTCAGAAGCTTCGGCCTCCATAGCTCTAATCTCCATGTCCGGTGGCTGATCGGAGGCATGGCAGGTATCAAAAGGAAGCCCTTGACACCAGGAGTCAAACGGAACTGGCCTTGCTCGATTTGACCGCCATAATTGGTTAAAAATTTCATTTGAAGTCTCGGCGCCGGCGGGTTATTCTCTCCTCGCGTACGCCACTGTCCGTCGCCCGATCGGAGTGCCGCTACTTCCTCTAAGATCGTCGGATGGTGGGCTAGCCATTGGTGGTGGCGGTGCAGCCCATCGCCGATCGGACGGCGGTTCCCCCAGCGTCACAACCCTCTCTCTCTCTCTCCTTCTCTCCTTTCTTCTTTCTTTCCCCGTTTCTGTTCTTCCAAATCCGATCCCGTTCCCCCAACAGCCAATCAAATGCTCCATTCTTCTTCTTTTATTCACTTTAAACATACTTATACATATACTAAAATAATAATAATAGTAGTAATAATAATAATAATAATACCGGTAATAATACTGATCATAATAATAATAATAATAATAATAATAATAATAATAATAATAATAATAATAATAATAATAACCATAATTTACAGAATAATAATAATTATAGCGGGATCCCAAACTTTTGGTAATATATATAATTAGTAATATAATTTAGATTAATCAAACATAATATTAATTTCCGATATCAAAATATAAATTCTCCAAATAACCATTATAATATTTTCATAACTAAATATATATAATACTTCTTCAATTCTATATATACATATATAATATTTAAATAAAACTACCATTAATAATACGTATTCAAATAGTATGAATATATATATAATTTAATAAAATATAACTTCAACATTTGCTTAAATAAATAAAATAATAGAATAATACATTTTTGTCCAAAAATAGGATTTTAGAAAAATAATTAAAAATTCAAGGTATTACAATCCTCCCCCCTTAAGAAAATTCATCCCCGAATTTTCAAGCACAATACCTCTCAACTAAACTTCTTTACCATGCTTTCACTGCGCACTCTAACACACTATGCTAGCAACAAATAACATATCAAGTTCAACAAGTCACCAAAATGATATAAATAAATCTCCAATATCAATATCTAGTCTAACTAAACCTTAAACAATTTCTTAATAATTCCTTATCCCTAAATCTTGATTTAATCTTAGATAAAACTAGTATAACCCTTGATTTCACACACACACACACACACACACATATATATATATATATCTGTGTGTATATATATATGTACATATATATATATATATATATATATATATATATATATATATATATATATATATATATATATATATATATATATATATATATATATATATATACATACACACACAAATATATATATATATGTGTGTGTGTGTGTGTATATATATATATATTTATATGTAAATATGTATATACATATATATGTGTGTGTGTATCTATATATATATATATATATATATATATATATATATATATATATATATATATATATATATATATATATATATATATATATATATATATATATATATATATATATATATATATATATATATATATATATATATATATATATATATCTATGTGTATATATATATATATGTGTGTGTGTGTGTGTATTTATATATATGCACACACACACACACACACACACACACACACATATGCTCTTCCATCACAACTGCGGCCGTGTGTCAGTAGGGTTTGACACATGTGTATTTGTTAATCTAATTCTGTTCGACCCTCAGTTTGTTGTGTCACGTGTTAGTTAAGAGGCTAGCACGTGTTAAGAGGGCATGTTAGAGTTAAAAGATCTTACACTGAAAAATAACAAAGGATATCAAGGTTTAATATAATATTTGAACCTCACCACCTAATAGTTTAAGCTTTTGGGTTGGATTTGAGATTTCTTAGAACTATAAAAGAAAGAATGAAGAAATCTTGACCTAAGATTTCAAAAAAAAAAAAAGAAGTTATCAAAAGAATAGAATGAAATATCAAAAACATTACACAAAAAAAAAAAAAAAGAGTATAATAGACTAAATTTGAGAGGATTAATAGTTTACATTATTATCTTAACATTGATTTCAATTATCAATGTGGTTTTGCAGTCTCGAAAAACAAATAGTTATCAAAAGAATATCAAAAATATTACCAAAAAAAAAATTGAATACATATATAGTTCTTTTGTGATGATCTATAAAATGAAAATACAGAGGACCATCATTGCCTGATGGGATAAAACAAGCACCAAGTATGTCTTTTTACATAGAAGAATAAAGGCTTTACTTTGACTTTGAATAGGTGTGCTATATGTGTAATTTTTTGAATTTTTTTATCATTCAGTGATCGAGTGTAAATAGGGAAAATTTGGTCGCAAAAGGGAAAATTGTGGAAATTAGTGTTTTATCTTGGATATGGTGGTTAATGGCATATTAGTAGTTGGGTTACTAGTAGAATAATAAATTATGCCAAATATTTATCTTAAATTTACATCTTAGGTTTAATTAGGGGTTAGGTTAATAGGAAATGAACTCATTGATTTGAGGCCATGTTTACTTCATGACAAAATTTAGACAATGTATAGTCATTATCATGAATGCTTACATATGGTTAGTTAGTAGTGTCATTAATAGTTAGAGAACCTTTGGTTTGACTTGAAAAATAAATTTCCCTTAAATGGTCAACTCAGTTCATCTTGATACAAGCATAATGGTTATATTAATTACTTATGACCAAATTAATATTAGGTATATTGAAAAAATGATGACAATAAATGTAAATGAAACTACAATTTCAAAAGGAAAATTAAATTTTTCCTTAAACCAACAAATCAGCTCTATTCTTATAAGTGATCATAGCCATAGTTGTAGAATTATTGTTTGTGAATTTACATAAGTGATCATATCCATAGTTGCAGAAGGGTAAATGTCTATTTGTGTTACTTTTTGACAGATCCTAATGAACTATTCAAAGTTCATTTGTATTACAATGGAGAAAAAGGTGAGCAAGCATATCACAATGGTGATATTCATACCATGTGGGGCTGTCACCCTGACAATTTCTTTCAGCATAGTGTCAATGAAGTGGTTAATGACCTTAGTTTGGATGGCAACATGAGGTATTGGTAGAGGTTGCCTGGTAAACAATACAGTGAAGGATTAAGGTTGATACGAGGAGAGGCAGATATTTATGAGTTTGCAGTGACAGGTTTTGATGTTGGAGAGATTAACATGTTCATTAAAAAGGCAACTAATAGAACATGTCACTGATGAAATACCTACCCAAACTAATGTTTCTAATCACAAGGAGATGAAAAGGCAACTGTCAAATGTGGATGTTTGTGTAGAAGAAAAGGCTGAACATGCAGAAAAAGAGGTCAAACCTGCAGATGTACATGTAGAAGAAGTCGTTGAACATGCAACTAATAGTTTTGCATCTGCATCAGCTGTTGATGGCCTAACAGTTGATGACAATGAGTTTATTGACCTATATTATGATCGGGCAGACATGGATGATGACTTGGCTAAGGTGTTGAGAGAGAACACTTCAAATGCAGCAAGCAATATCCCAGCGGTGGATAAAAAACAAAGGGGAAGGCCAATTAGAACTGGCTAAACTGTGAATGAAATTATGCATGATGAAGTACATATTGAAGATTAAGACTCTGATTGTGCCCCTAGTGATGAACTCCATACTGAGTCAGATTCTGATGATGAAGGTAGAGGTATCCTAAATTTAATACAGAGACAAACATGGATAGCCCAAATTTTAGTATTAAGATGTTGTTTAAGGATAGACATGAGGTCAAAGAGGCCGCAAGAAATTTTGGTATCAAGCAGAGATACCAAAATTTGGTTTCCAAAGAATGATAAACTTAGAGTTGAAGCAATTTGTTGTGACAAAAGATGCAAATGGAGAATTTATGCAAGCATATATTAAAGGAAGTGCCTGGATGATCCCACTATCAAAATCAGGAGCGCAAATTTGAAGCACATATGTCCAAGAGTTTATAAGAATTTTCACATGACAGCTAAGTGGTTGGCAAACCAATACATGGATGAAATTAGGGAAAATCCAAATTGGATCTTAAATGCTATCATAGCTAGGGTGAAGAATGATTATAACTACATTATAGGAAGGATGAAAGCATGGAGAGCAAGGAACATTGCTTTGAAAAAATAAATGGGGATGAGGTAGAACAATATAGCAGACAACATGATTACAAGTTAGAGATCCTGACGAGTAACCCTAGCTCTATTGTGGAATTCATTGAAGAAAAGGGGGATTTTGATGGGATGGATATTGGTTTATCAACACTTAAAATGGGTTTCAAGGCAAGGTGTAGGCCTATCACCTATTTAGATGGTTGTTGGTTAAAGGGCACCTATGGTTGCCAACTATTAAGTGCTGTGGGTATAGATCCAAATGACTGCTTACTTATGTAGTTGTTAGGAAAGAGAATATGCATTATTAGAAATAGTTTATAAAGTGTTTGCAAGAGGATTTGGACCTATATAATTCAAGTCAATGGACATTTATGTCTGATAGGCAAAAGGTATGATATTTGTTGTGAATTTATTATTTTTTAGCCATTGTATGAACATCATGTAAATGACCAGTTTACAAACTCTTAAATGCAGGGACTAATTAATGTGAAAAGGGAGTTGTTTCCAAATATAAAGCATAGGTTTTGTATAAGGCATTTATGGACTAATATGAGGGCATCATATAAAGGGAAGGAATACAAGGATCTATTATGGGCTTGTGCTAGGGCAAGCTATATGAGTTGGTTAGAGGATTGCCTAGTGGAAGTTGAAAAGAAAAATCCTGAATGTAGAGAGTGGTTAATGGCAAGTCCTTGTGAACATTGGAGTAGAGCACATTTCAAGACAAAAACTAAATGTGATATACTATTAAACAACATGTATAAATGTTTCAATAGGTATATCTTGGATGCTAGAACTAGGTCCATAATTACAATATTAGAGATGATAAGCAACCAGATAATAAGAAGGATTGCAAAGAAGGAAGCTGATTTTGAGAAAGCCAAGAAGTCAAATAAGCTCCTATGTCCTAAGATACAGAAGAAACTTGATAAGATTATCAGGTGACTATTTCCCTACATTTACAGAGTCACCTAGAATACAAGTTTATGGAAAAGGCTACTAGTTTGTTATTGATCTTGAAGCACATACATGTACTTGCGGGAGATGGTAGTTGACTAGAATCCCATGTGCTCATGCTGTTGTATGCATCTTTAGGCAAAATCAGCTACCTTAACAATATGTTAATGAATTGTATCATGTCTCCACTACCTTGAAGGTATATAGCCATACAGTAGAACCTCTCAATGGTTCAAGTATGTATGTGGTCAAAAAGTGATGGGACATCCATCATCACTCCTCCACTTGTGGTTCAAAAGAAGAGGGGTAGTAAACCTTCTAAGCGAAGAAAGGAGATGAAAAATAAGGAAACAACACTAAATGAATGTGAATATATGAATGATGAAGAAGGAACCACTCTTAAATTGCCTAGAAAGGGTTTGGTAAGGGTGAGGTGCACTATTTGTAAAAAAGATGGTCACACCTACCAACTACAAAGAGGCTCCACATCACGTGTGCGTGCCTTTCCTGTTATGAAATTTTTTTTATTCATTTTTTGAAATTGTAAATAGTGGTATAAATATTCATTATTATATTTTCCAGTGGCAGGCTGTTGGACCACACACTAATGCAAAGACATGTGCAGAGATACCAATGAATCCAACTCAATTATGTATTTATCTCTTATCAATAATACATAATGCTTGCCTTCATATTGATAACCTCAAATTTGTCTTTTTATATTTTATCTATATAAATGGTTAGGGAGCAAGATTAGGAGCTATTGTCAATAATCCAACTATAGGACAAGCAACTACAGCAAAGGTATTTTTTTTTATTTTCTCCAAGCTTATTTGCTGCATGACTTGTATTTATATTGAATCTAAAAATTTAGACATAATGTGGCCCTTTTGCTATGGTTTTATTCACTCCCCTAACTTGTATTCATAGGCCATGATAGTATTGATGTTGGTGAATATAAATTTTATTTGTTGATGATTATGTAGGAACATGGTTCAAAGTTAATGCCAAAGAGGAGGTTGATTGGATTATCATCTCAACCCTAAAAAAGCTCAAACCATGTTCATACTAAGCAAAAGTTTTCAAGTCAGAAGAGTATTTTGACTCAACAAAGTAAAAAATGTAGCACTCAACATGACAATGATAGTACCAGGTTTAGGGCTGCATATGTCAGATCTCCAAAGGGCAAGCCATCCACATTAAGAGTCCATTATACTAGGGATTGAAGATACTCATCTAATGTAACCTTCATTTGTAGTCCAATTGAAGCTTGAATGATTAGAATTGTCTACTTTCATTTTGTTTATTTTGCAATTTAAGCAGTTGTCTTTTGAAGCTTCATATGTGGAACTATTACTTTTTGTTGGCTTCTCATAATGAAGTCTCATTAGGATTTGTATGATAAATACTGCTAACAATTTTTTGCAATTCTAAGGTGAAACTATAAAGTATAACTAGTTTCCTTTAGAATCAATTGTATTACTTGATGTGTAATGTTGAACAGTGTGAGGCCTCACCCGAGTATCGACCGGGTCTGCTAGAGGAAACCAGATGTTCATTCGGGTTTAGACTCACGATGGAACCCTCGGGTTCGAATTTGGTTGATTTTGAAAATGATTTTGGGAGTTGTCACCCTAATTTATTTTTAAATGGGAAAATTAAGGAAAAGCCCAATTGTAACTCAAATTCATTAATTTTCAATTAATTACCCAAGGATAAAATCACTAGTCTCGAACCAGATTGAGTTCAGGGACTAGGTTTTTAATTTTAAATAATCTAAATTTTGCTCTTAAGTTTAATTTGACTTTAGAAAAATTGATTTCATGAATGACAAATATCATATGGTAATTAATTAAATGTATGAACATGACATGAATGCAATGAGAAAATTAAAATGAAATATCCACAAGTTACATTTATTAAAAAGGGAAAAGGGGATTGATTGGGATTTGGATTTGAGGTTTGGATTTAGATTCCAAATGTGCCTACATACCCCATTAAATGGGGATCAAAACCCACGTAATTCACTCCACGATTAAGTTGAGGGGTTTAGGAGTTGATCAGATTGATTTTGGTTAGATGTGTTGAGAATGAGAAAAAAGGCTGATACCTTTGCTTTTGGTGCGCAGAGAGTTTTACCGAACTGAAATTCTGTTTTATTGAGACCGGATGATTAGACTGATTGGGAGATTAATTAATTAATTAAAAAGATTAATTAACTAACTAATATGATGAAAAGGATAGATGGAAATTAATTAATTAGGATGAAAGGTGGATTGAGAAAAAGGATTAATTTGATTTTGGAAAAAGATGATTAATTAATTAATTAAAAAGATTAATTAATTAATTGAGTGATTAATTTTAATTTAAAAAAAGAGTTTTAATTAATTAAAAAGATTAATTAACTTGGTTAGGGTGAGATAATTAATTAATTAAAAAGATTAATTAATTAATTAATTAAAGAGTGGTTGTAGGGAGAAAAAGAGAGGAATTAGTAAATAACCATCAATACTAATTCAAGAGGTGCCTTGAAATGAAAGATGGAGGGGGGTTTTTATAGGAAAAGTGGGTAAGGGTAGTTTGAGAAGTGGAAAAGTGAAAAAACCAATAGGGTAGAGCTAAAAAAAAGCTGAAAAATCATATTAGGGGCATTTTGGAAACTGTAAAAAGAGTAGTGGGGACCTTGCCACCTGGCCTCTATGTGGCGCCCCCGGTTGCTCTGAAGGCAGCTAACGTGGCTGTTTTTTTTTTTTTTTTAAAGATTGGTTAGTATGGAGTTTAGGAAATTTGGATGTCCGATAGCAATGTAATTGAAGGCTAAAAAATTTCTTTCGGGGGCGTTGCCCCTGAACCCCTTTCCACTAACTGGCTAGCAGGATTGCTGTAACAGCTTCACATAGCGTATTAAACTCAACAAGTACTAAAGTTGTGTTTCAATGATGAGGATGCAAAATTGAGGGTTCACAGTTGCCCTCTCATCAGAATTGGCTTTGAACAAAAGGTGATTCTAATGATTATGAACATTGGGAAGAGGTGCCATGTCAGACTCTAGGCTTATGTGTTCTTGTCATATCCTTTGAGAGGATGTCCTCTATGATAAATGAGATTTTATCAATGACTATATGTTCGGCCTTGACGTTGAATGCAATAATGGTCTTGGTGAATTTCAACTAAGGCTATCTGTTCGGCCCTAATGTTAGAAGATTAAGAAAGTTTAGTAAATTTTAATCAAGGCTATCTGTCCGGCCTTAATGTTAGAGATAAAGAAAGTTTGGTGAATTTCAATCAACGCTATCTGTCCGGCCTTAATATTAGAGATAAAGATGATCTGGGGTAAACAATCAAGGCTATCTGTCTAGCCTTAATGTTGGAGGTAAAGATGATTTGGGGTAAATTTTAATCAATACTATCTGTTCGGCCTTAATGTTGGAGGTAAAGAAGATTTGGGTAAATCTCAATCAAGGCTATCTGTTTGGCCTTAATGCTAAAGGTAAAGATGATTTGGGTAAATCTCAATCAAGGCTATCTGTCCAGTCTTAATTTTGGAGGTAAAGATGATTTGGGTAAAAGATGTGGATAGTGAAACCATATAGATATCTAGGTGATCATTTCTAGACATTTATTGGTGAAATTGATGGATTTAGACAAAAGAGATAGAAAAGGAACCACATTGATGTCTAGGTGATTGTTTCTAGACATTTATAGGTGGAGTTGACGAATTTTGATAAAAGAGATGGAAAAAGGAACCACATTGATGTCTAAGTGATCGTTTCTAGACATTTATGGGTGGAGTTAAATTTTGGACAAGATAATTTAGTGAAAGGAGAGCCTCGACCTATGACGAGTCAACTTAAGAGATTCTGACAAGATTTTAGTAAAGGGAGAGCCTCAGCTTATGGTGAGTCGGCTCGAAAGATTCTAATAAGATTTTGGTAAAAGGAGAGCCTTGGCTTATGGCAAGTCAGCTCAAGAAATTCTGAGAAGATTTTGGTAGGAAAGCCTAGGCTTAAGGTGAGTCGGCTCAAAAGATTCTGATAAGATTTTGGCAAAGGGAGAGCCTCGGCTTATGGCGAGTCAGCTTAAGAGATTCTAAAAAGATTTTGATTGCCCCAAAGAAACTTGGTCTTTTGAATGTGAGGGGTTGGGCCTTTTAAAAGGCTCAAAGGAACTTTGTTACGAGTATAAGGACTATGGAAGTCACACTTTATTGATTAGATCTAAAAAGCTATCATTTAGTTTTGAAGAGACACTAGTCAACTTTAAGAAGTATCGATCAGCTTTGAGGAAGTACTGGTTAGGTTTAGGAAAGGTTAGTGAGGCTATTGGCTTCGCTTATGCATGATGGTGCATGATTGCATAGATGCTGGTGCATAGATGATGCATATTTATATATGCATGTTTTAGAATTCATAGACCTTTTGTCCAATTTCTATGCCATGGATGATTCATGATGATGCTTGTAATAGATGATTGCATGGATGCATGAGGGTGAATTCATGAGTTTATTTTGTGAATGCAATTTTTCATGTGACTTTTGTGTCCGCGGAGATATGCATTTGTGGACTAAGAAACTCGACAAAGTTGAGAAACTCAACTTAGGTTGGTATGGAATAGTTGCTATACTGGCATTACAAGGAGTTCGAGTGGATTGAGATTTTTCTGAGGGCTTGCTTCAGGTTCTGAAATTTGGTGGCCCAGGGTTTTTGTTTTGGTGCTGCTGAGAAGGAGCTGTGTCCTTTCTCAAGTAGTTTGACATTTTTTATATTTTTTGCAAGTTTTGAACTTACCTTAAGATGTCGTAGGCCTGATGGTGGTTAGTGATGGTCAGGTGAATTTAATCGCTATGATTGAGAAATTCCATGATCTTGGTGACAAAGGAGATATGAGGGGGACAGAGGCCTAGGATAAAAGCCTTGGCTTTCTATTTGAGAGTCAGATATGGGTTTGTTGATTGGGATGATGCTAGAGTGGTAGATGAAACAGAGGCATTTTATGGTTACAGTTGTCCTGGCAAAGAAACTGATGAGCCTTGACTGCTTTGTTTGAGATTTAAAGAGATGAATTGTCTTGCCAGTTATTCACCAAGTGGGAAAATTTTGTCTATTCTTACCCTTTACATTCGGGGTGCTTTATGGGTGTCTATTTTAGGTTTTGAAAATGTAGCTGATGGATCATTTTTGGGTGGTAGCCCCTGCTTTTTAGTTTGCACATGCTTTATTGAGAGGACATATTTTTAGCATTGCCAATGGTAAATGATTAGATCTCTCATGACTAGAGGCCATGGGTGTCAAGTGGTTTGCCTGTTGGGCTTGGTTTGAATGACTTTCTACTAGGGGATGAGGGTCTTGAGGCAGATGGAGCAAACTCAGGATATGCTCCCAGTTTTTTCTTCTTGTTGTCTGTATAGATCACAGCTCCCATTGTCAGAGCTATCAGGTGGTGGCTGGCTAAGGAGTTATCATACTGTTTATTTTGGAATTTCACTTAGGACCATAAAGAGGTATGAAAGGTGGTCGACAAAGGTGGTTTGGCCATTTGAGAAAGAGTATCAGGCTATCCTACTGAGGGAATAAAGGATAACACAACTGAGGAAGGAGAGACTGTATGAGGAGCCACTAATAGCAAGAGGACTATAGTACAAATAGAGGGGTGACTTAATCTTTGGAGGAGACTCAGGGATCTACTAGAAGTGAGATGCCATAGGTTATAGTAGTGAGCCAAACTATGATAGTGGTGACAAAGAACACTGTGATTACAGTGAGATCGAATGACACTACAGTGGTGGTTTAGACAAGGACTACTATAATCAGGGCAAAAAGGGATATTGTAGTTTCTAAACTGCAGAGTAGGATTTTTGGAAGTAGTTTCAGGACTACTGGTACTCAAGAGAGAGTTTTCAATACTACTGTGGTGAACAGTTCTAATTTTATTGGTACTTCTACTATTGCGGAAGAATGAGCTACAGAGATCTGGAGGAAGGGTGTGCTCATTTGAGGAAATTATGGTAGACTTTGATTTTGATGAGGGCACAATAGATGTGTACCTCAAGAGGCAGAGGAGGACTGGCTAGACCATGACTATTTTTTTTGCTTTTTTGTTCAAAATACTTGCAGGTTGATAGGACTACACGATACAGGATAAGCTATAGAGGATATTGAAAGGGCTATCCTTTTAGTCAAAATGATGGGTTTGTATTTTGCAAAATTTGATCACCATTAAAGGAGACATCTTTTATTTTTGCTCTATTTCTGCCTAAGCTGCCCTTTTGGGTTTTCAATTTAGCGAGCATTATTTTTTTTCTTTTTTTTTGAGGTAAAAGAATTAAGTGAATGATGTATCAAGTGTAGAGAAAATGAGAATTCGATGCAAACAAAATATTTTATATTATGATTTGGACTGCACCCAATATGGGCTGCCTACGTATCCCTTATATCACTTTTCTGTTTCATTTCTTTTAAAGAGAATCAAGTCTACGTAGTTCTGATTACATATGCATGAAATATAGAAATGAAATGCAAATATCATCTTCGGATGATGCACTATTTCAGATTATCCAGGTTGCTAGGATTGGAGAATTCACTTCTATCCACATCTATGAAGATGGCGCCTCCATCAGATAGGATCTTCTTGAGCATGTACTGTCCAGCCAGTTCAGTTTTTAGATCATGAATAAGGCTTGGATTTCTCCCAAAATTGGATTTCCCTCTTGTGAACCCTTGTCTCTCACCTTTTAGTTAAAGTGCTTAGCTAGTCTCCTTTGATAACCTTGAATTTTGTACAGAGCATAGATTATCTTTTTCTCGATGGCATTCAGCTGGTTATGATATCTCTCGGTCTATTTTGTCTTCATTCTCTATAGCTTCTCTTTGACAAGTTTCTTATGTGTGTAGGTAGATATCTCATGAACTACAATGCTTGGATCAACTCTATCTTGTCTTGTATAGAATAGCCCATGAGCTTTTCCACTACTGCAGTGCAAATGCAATGTATGAAATTTTTTTTGCCATAATTAATTAATCCTTTTGCCCTTTTCATCTTTTTTTGTATTTTTTGTATTTTTTTTGTTCTTTCTCTTTTCTTTTTTTTTTTCTTTTTTAAGATGTCTCATTTAAAGATGAATCAAAAAAAAATTTAAAGCAAATTAAAAAGTTCAAACTTTTTACTATTGATAAAAGTCCCATCATGAGTATATTAAAGGATAAGTTGAAAAAAGAGGACAAGACTTGACAGACTCGAACTCAAAGAAAGATTACTCAAACACAGCCTTAGACTTAGACTTAGACATAGACTTAAATGACTCGAACATAGACTCGAAAGACTTAGATAGGGGCACATCAGTGCTGGCACTCTTCTCAAAATATCGGTTATTGGGTGAAGTTTGAGATGGTCGGTGAGCTCGGTGGTTCAAAAAGAATTGATGGTGGTGCTAGACTTTGGGTCTAAGAGTAATGATGTCTCTACTATTAATAAGGTCTTGAATTTTGTGCTTCAGAGCCCTACAAGCATTAGTTTTGTGCCTCAGCCCTTGATGAAAGTCGCAGTGCTCATTGGCATTATAACCCTTAGGCAAGGGGTTTAAAGGAGGTCATGGTTCTAAGGGCTTAACTAGATTAGTCTCTAAGGCTTTCTTGTAAATGACGTTAAGGGGCATGCCCAGCTTAGAGAAAGTCCTCTTTGTTTCTAACTTCATCGGCTGGTGACAGGACGCAACATTTACCTCTTTCTCTCTTTGGGTGGTGTTGGTGGTGTAGTTAGTGTTCTTGTGATACCTAGAGGATTCATCTTTGATTCGTCCTGATTGAATCAAATCCTCTATCTTGGTGGCAATAGCAATGAGAGCTTTGAAGATAGGGAGGTACTGCATTTGTAGGTGAGCCTGATATTGGGGGAGGAGGTTTTTGACGATGATGTCAATTTGCTCTACTTTAGATGGATGGTTCACCATTTGAGCTGCTTTTATCCTCCACCTTGTAAGGAACACGATGAAGGATTCTTTTGGCCCTTGTTTGGAGGTTTTCAAATCTTGACGGGTGACATCCACCTCGATGTTGTAGTGGTGTTGCTTGACAAATGTATTACATATGTCATCCCAAGACTTCTTGTGATTCTAGTCGAGATCTAGTAACCACTTAATAGCAGCTTCAGTCAAGGACTATTGGAATAACTGAGCAAGGAGCTCGTCGTCCATACTGAAAGGTCTCATGGCACCCATATACATCTTGAGATGAGTTTTAGGACACGTGGTACTGTTAAACTTGTCCATGACCGGCATTTTAAATTTTGATGGAACCCATACATTTAGGAAGAGAGTTAAGGAGTCAACATATATCATGTCTTCATGCTTTTTGACATTTTTAAGTGTTCTCTCCATGGCCTCAATTTTCTCCATCAATTTCTTAGCTTCGGGAAAGCTAGAGAAATCTCCACTTTGAAAAGGATTCGTAGTGCGAGAGAGAGTGGTTATGTTTAAGTCCACAGTGGGAGAGGTTGGAGTCTCAGGTGCTTTCCTTTTATTGGTGAGATCGATAATAGGGGGAGCAGGAGTAGGGGTATGGCTAGTCCCAACTTGGGTAGATGCAGGCTCAACACAAGCAGGAGGGGGAGTAATAATGGCATTGGTCATTTTCTTGACCTCATTGATGATGGACTGGCATTGGGAGTTAAGGGCATTGGCAAAGGTAGCAAATTGAGCATTGAGAGCATGGGTGAAAGTGTTAGCTTAGGTCTTAAGGGCGGTGACAAGTGCAGCTTGAAAAGTTTCCTCTTGTTTCTTGAGGAGATTGGTGAAAAAGGTGCTCATTGCCTCTTGGTCGAAGTTGGAGGTGTTGGCCATTAGTACATTAAAACAGACAGAAAAATGGGTAAGAATACAGAATGTGAAGGAAAAAAAAATGGAATGAATGTGAAAGTGTGTTTGGAAAAGAATTCCTTCCACGTGGTTTAGTCACTAGATTTACATGTTGACTGGGTGAGTGTGTGAGGTGTTTTGAGGTAACGGACCACTAGTTTGGGTCTTTGAGATGTTTGACCTTATCGAGTTTCCCATATTATGTATGCTTGATCATGATGTGATGTGTGCCAAAAAAGGTTTCATAAACACGCAAGAGTATCGATTATTATGGTACATGAAACCTAAAGTCAAAGGCTAGGGCGATTATATGCACAAGGTTGAAGGGTGATTTGATTTAAGGGTCCCCGTCCCAGTAGAGCATCAATATACCTAACCACATGTGAGGCAAGGAGCCTCGTGTGAGTCTAACAGTATTGATTGCTCGTTACACCACTGAAATGATCGGGGATTTGTCACAGGGTGGAATGCTCTCGCTATCTCCCAACATACTCAAAGAGAGTTCTTGAGCCAATGCTACTCATCATCCAAAATTTTTTCTAAAGTTAAGGTTGAGGCAAAGAGCCTTCATTATGCAAAATGATGCATGAAAGTCAAATTATACTTAATGAGCCAAATGTAGATTATTTTGGAAAAATTTTTCTTTAACCAAATAGTAATCTTCTTATTTTCCTTTTTATTTTAAAAAAGTGGCAACTAGTCTCCAGTAGAGTTGCCAGCTGTGAGGCCTCGCCCGAGTACAGGCTCGGTTCACTAGAGGGAACCGGGATGCTCATTTGAGTTTAAACTCACGATAGAACTCTTGGGTTCGAATTTGGTTGATTTTGAAAATGATTTTGGGAGTTGTCACCCTAATTTATTTTTAAATGGAAAAATTAAGGAAAAGCCCAATTGTGACTCAAATTCATTAATTTTCAATTAATTACCCAAGGATAAAATCACTAGTCTTGAACCAAGTTGAGTTCGGGGACTAGGTTTTTAGTTTTAAATAATCTAAATTTGGCTCTTAAGTTTAATTTGACTTTAGAAAAATTGATTTCATGAATGACAAATATCATATGACAATTAATTAAATATATGAACATGACATGAATGCAATGAGAAAATTAAAATGAAATATTCACAAGTTATGTTAATTAAAAAGGGAAAAGGGGATTGATTGGGATTTGGATTCGAGGTTTGGATTTAGATTACAAACATGCCTACGTATCCCATTGAATGGATATCAAAACCTACGTAGTTCGTTCCACGATTAAGTGGAGGAGTTTAGAAGTTGATCAGATTAATTTTGATTTAGGTGTGTTGAGAATGAGGAAAAAGGCTGATGCCTTTGCTTTTGGTGGGCATAGAGTTTTACGGGACTAGAGTTCCATTTTATCGGGACGGGTGATTAGATTGATGGGGAGATTAATTAATTAATTAAAAAGATTAATTAACTAATTAATATGATAAAAATGATAGATGGATTAATTAATTATGATTAATTAATTAATTTGGATGAAAGGTGGTTTGAGAAAAAGGATCAATTTGATTTTAGAAAAAGGTGATTAATTAATTAACTGATTAATTAATTGAGTGATTAATTTTAATTTAAAAAAAAGAGTTTTAGTTAATTAAAAAGATTAAGTAACTTGTTTAGGGTGAGATAATTAATTAATTAAAAAGATTAATTAATTAATTAGAGAGTGGTTGGAGGAAGAAAAAGAGAGGAATTAGTAGATATCTATCAATACTAATTTAAGAGGTGTCTTGGAATGAAAGATAGATGGGTATTTATAGAAAAAGTGGGTGAAAGTAGTTTGGGAAGTGGAAAAGTGAAAAGAACAAAAGGGTAGAGTTAGAAAAAAGCTGAAAAATCATATTAGGGACATTTTAGAAACTACAAAAAGGGTAGTGGGGACCGTGCCGCTAGGCCTCTGGGTAGCGCCGTCGGTGTTCTTGGCGATGCCGCCGCCTAGGAGGGTGGCGGCACCACCTAGACAGTCAGAGGCTCCGCCTGCTGCTCCAGCGGTAGTTGATGTGGCTTTTTTTTTTTTTAGAGATTGGTTGATATAGAGTTTAGGAAATTTGGATGTCCGGTAGCAATGTAATTGAAGACTAAAAAATTTTCTTTAGTGCCCCTAAACCCCTGCTCACTAACTAGCTAGCGGAATCGTCATAATGACTCTGCGTTGCGCGTTGAACTCAATAAGTGCTAAAGTTGCGTTTAGATAATGAGGGTGCAAAATTGAGGGTTGACAAACAGCAGTTCTTTGCATATTCTCTTATATTTCTGTTAAGTTAAAACCTTTTAAAGCCCCTTTTGCATATTTATTTATTTTTAATGTGCATTATCTACCACTTAACATTTCATACAAATAAAGACATAGTAGTAAACCTAAACAATGTTCCCTTCCATCCTTTTCATTCCAATTTCAAACAACAACCATTACAAAGAACAAAAAATAAAAAGAGGTTGATTCACCTACTGTTTCACTAGCTCAAACCCATTAACATACATCAACTACAACTACACTCCATGCCATTCAATGAATCAACAAGGTTGATGACTACTTATTTTCTCTTATGTAGCACTACTGCCAACATTAGGATACCAAGAAAGAGTACAATAATACCAAATGCAAAGACCTTTCCATACTTCACAGTGTATTCCCTCCTCTTCAATTCTTTATTTTCCTTCTCCAACCTCTTAGTTTTCCTCAGCAGACTATTAATGACATTCTTGGGATGCTCTGTGAATTCAGGATAAACCTAAACAAAGAATTTACGCTTTCCTTTTGGTGTCTGCAAAACAATAACCTTTAAATATTTTATGTAAATAAATAAAAAAGAAAACCCATTTTATTTTTGATTTACATTATATGAAGAAAGAACCCAATCCTATAATAATAATAATAATAATAATAATAATAATAATAATAATAATAATAATAATAATAATAATCAAAACCATTTCACTTACCCCATAGTTAGGACAACCATAAAACCTTCTTCTTGGGTTCATCTCAATCCAAGATGTTCTTAATGGAGCTTCTTCGCTACACTCGCACAATGGCCCACCTAAGGAACTTATGAACTCTGTAACCAGTTCATAATCCATTGAATCCATCTTCAAAAGGATGAAAATTCTTCGCAGATTAACAACACTGCAATTACGCTGCAAATCCAGATAAGATCTATTATCTCTTTTTCTTCTTCCCTCTATCTATATATACATAAAATGGATTAGGGTTAGTTTCATACTTAGAAACGGAGATTGAGATATATGCAGAGATAGAGGTTGAGTAAATCTATTAGTTCAAGCGTAGAGAGAGAAGCAATGGAAAGTTAGTGTGCTAACCTGTCACATATTGATCTAATGTGTATTCTTTATATAGGTTAATTATATAGGTGGAGTGCCACGTAATCAATTTAACAACTATTTTGGATGGATTTCATTAAAAACATTTTTAAGTGACCGTTACATATAGTTTAAGTATTTTTCTGTGGCATTTTATAATAGAAGTAACAACAAGTGGATTAGTTAATTCTTGGAGGACCATAGACAAAATTAACCCCTCTATTTGTGTCTTTTATTTTCCCTTCTATAAACATTTCAATCAATCTGGTACAATTAATCTTGGTTTCAATCGAACCCTCCTTTAATATATCCACCATTAAAGAAATCTTAACAGGTTGCAGCCAACTTGCTTTGGATGGAAAATCAAGATCCAAATTTACAAGAATCCCAATTGCCTCAGACCCAACAACTGTGCTGGCAAGCTCAAGAACACATCCCCGCCTTCAATGCCATAGAAACCATTAGCAAGGACTAAAATAGGGTGTATTTTCCTCTAGTCTCAAGGTATAGAGAAAGCCAAATTAGCTGAAGAGTACCCAATTGCCTAAGATATGTAACCTTTGAGATTAATCACTTCATATGCACTGTGCACAACTGCTTTGTGAATGTTCTCTAATGTCTCCTTCTCGTAGGCAATTTTGCTGCTTCTCTAAGAAGCTTAAAATTGGCACTCCATCTATATTTATACTGGATCATATTGCCACTGAGCTATCACCATGTTCACCAACAATGTAGGCCTGTGAAAATCGTATATACAAGATACCATTAATTCATCTAATTGGTTAATTTAAAACCCAACTTACTCATTAAATTGACTTTTGTCAATACCAAGAGCCAATTCTGGGCTCACTGTACGTCCTAGGCATTGACGTCGAGATGATATGCAATTAAGAACCGAAATCTTGAACTATCCAAGTTTATGCTCAACCCGATAACCCGATTGCATAGGAATCCGGAGAGTTTCTAAGCAATATAAGTCAGAATATCAACCGGATTAGAAACAATCAGCAGTGACAATACAGAGATTGGATCCAACGGTGACGGAGTAATCAGTAGTGGCAAGGATTTTCGCCTGGGGAAGTAAGGTAGCGGCGTGCTGAAGATCGAGCATCTCACCTTAAAGCTTGTCAGACTTGGCATCGATGAGAGCGAGAGACGAAGACTAAGTGAGGAAGAGAGGGTGAGAGATGATGATAATGAGACATGAATGGAGCGGTTGCTGAGTGGGGAAAAGTAAGGATCTGAGTGATTGCAGAGTGGTTGTAGAGATAGAAGATAAAGAGGGAAGGGTATTTTATGCTTTAAAAATTATTTTTTTTTTGTTTTTAATTACTTCTTTTTTTTATTTTTAACAGAATCTGTAAAAAAGTAGATGAAATGATCAAAATGCTGGACAAAATTAAAATTAAATAATGTAATGATTAATTTCTCAAAATAAAATAATTTTAGTGTTAATTGGTCAAAATTAAAATACTAAATAGTAATTTATTTAATTTTTTATATAATTTATATCACTTAATATTATTTATTATTTTAATGACAAAATAGCACAAAAATCAATGAGGATGCTCTTGCAGATATAATTTAGTAATACTGTATCTTCAACTAAGCAATACACTTACATCCCGTTGGAAACCAATAAATTATAAGTATGAAATTCATTTAAAATGAATTGTAAATAGGGTTTATTTAAAATTCGTTTGAAAATGAATTTCTATATTTAGAAAAATACAATTTAAAATATAAAATTTAATTGAATTCCATATTTTTGTGTTTGGAGTAAATCTATAATTGAGTTATTTTTTCTTATTTGCTTAAATACTCTCAATATAATTAAAAAAATAAAGTAACCAAAATAATTATATTTTATATTTATAATAATATTTTATTTAAAATAGTTGAGAGAAAAATAAGTAAAAATAAAGAGAGTGTGCGCAAGTAGGGAGGTGAGAAGGGAGGTGAGAGAGATGAGAAACACGAAAGAGAAAAGAGGAGGAAGAGAGAGAGAGAGAGAGAGAGAGAGGGAGAGAGAAAAGGAGAAAAAGCATGAATTAAAAATGAAGAAAAAGAATATTTTTATCTTTAATATTATTTTGTTATTTTTGTGAAATTCATTTGAAATTTACATATTTTAGTGAAATTTTTAGTATTCCAAATAGACAACTTTTTATTTCTCAATTTGTTTTGTAGTATGAAATATCTTGTTGCTCATAATATTTTGTTTTTCAATATAATTTTAATGTATGAAAATATGAAAACCGTATATTAACACAAATCATCAAATGATTAATTCACACGCTGTTGTTCATTAATACAAATTAAAAATAAATGTCTGATGAAATTAAGTCACAAATTCAGTAACTATATTAAGATTTTTTTTTTGAAAATAACTATATTAATACTCAAACTAAGTCAAGTTCTTAAAACTCAAATTGATTAAATTTAACATTTGAATACTTCTCAAGTTGATCTCAAGTAATTCACGAAGTACTCAAATAAGACCATTCCCAATAATACTTTTTATTTTACTTTATATTATATTATAAATAATTTAACTTCTTATTTTAACTTATTTTGAAAAAAGTATATACTCTAATAATACTTTCTATTTTATTCTCTATTTCATTTTTTATTAATAAACATACAATACCAATTTCTTTATACATAAATTTATAATTTCATTTTTTTTACTCTACATAAAATTTTTGAGGCTAAAAAAAATAATCTTTTTTAAAAATATTATAACAAATTATTATTATTATTATTTTTATTATTATTGCAATGTCATTTCTTTTACTCTATATAAAATTTCTATTACAAAAAAAAATAATAATTTGTTTTAAAATATTATAATATATACTATAATTTTTTCTAATTTACATAAAATTTTTCTACTAAATAAGAATGATTTAATTTATAATATTATAAAATGATATTTTAATAATAATATAGTAATTTAAGAATAATTAATTTTTTATGCTCAAGGGGAAGAAAATGAAAGAAAAAATAAGGAAAAAGGAGGAAAAAAAGAAAGAGAGAGAAATGATAAAATATTTTTAAAAGTCATTTTCTCTTTTCTAAAATTTAAAGAGGGAAATTATGACTTCTAAAAAATTTTAGAGAAGGAGCATGGATGGAGAATTTCTTGAAAACTCAATTTTTAAGTATACTCCCAGTAATAAAAAAGAAGCCTAATTTAGGAGCTTATTAGAAATGCTCTAACTCACATGTAACTCCACTCATTTACACTGTCCAACAGCTAGATTGCTAATCATTTGAAAATAAAAAGATATAAAAAATAAAAATTACAGCAGGAATATTCCCGCGTATGGTATTTCATGCGAATGATAAATTTCAAAATACATTAGTTAAGATTCAAAGACAATTCTAAAAATATACTGAAACGTAATCTGCACTGTTTCTTACACAATCAGTAGTAGTAATTCCAAATTCTGAATCAATATTCATCTGTCATCTGTCTAAAAAATAGGGATGATGAATAGCTTTGCCCATGTATTCCTAAGCATTTAACAAGATCAATGTTATTAAATGTTGTTTATATGACATGAGAATGATCCTGAGAATTTGACAAGACCAATCTGTCTGTCCATAAAACAAAAAGATATTCTTGAGCATTTAACGAGACCAATGTGTTCATAAAACACAATAACTCATTAGTCTCTGACAAGACCAATATGTTTATAAGACACAAAGCTACCATGTACTCGTTGTCTGTGGTTACCTTTCCAAGTTGAAAAACTATAGCATCTGATCTCCTCTCTGCATATGCTGAAAAACATTGGTTAATCTACCAAGGAAATGCTCTCCTGATTTGCATTGTGAAAGTCTGGGAGGTCATCGCTGACAGAGAACTTCATCCACCTCTTTTTCTCAACATATTTGAGACAGGGCTGCAGCACAAGGCCAATTGCCACAGCCATAAGGCTTACAACCATCACTTTGAATGTTGAAAGAACTAACACAACGCAAATCAATACAGTTGGAGGAATACACATAAGGATGGCTCCAACTGTTCCCACAGGTATCTTGTATGGTCGAGATGCAGATGGGTTTTTTATCCTTAATTGTATAAATGCTATAAACTCCAATATCATTCCAAAACAATACAGGAAATTCTCTGCAGCTACAATCTCTTGAAAGCTTAGCCATGATAACAAAATCACACCAGAAGCTGAAAACAAAATCCCAATAAGAGGCGTTCCATGACGAGACCTCTTAGCAAAGAACTCTGGAAGCATTCCTCGTTCTGCCATACCCAAAAGCTGGAAAGAGTCGCTGCTCATCTCCGCTACAAACATTCCCATATTTGACATTGCTGCAGCTCCTTGGATCCACCACCTCAACCAAACTCCCCCAAGCATTTTAGCAATATCTGAGAAATACCCATCACTCCACAAATCACGGTCAAGTGGAACAGCCCCAGTGCCAATCAAAAGAGGGAAGAAATAACCAAGAACAACCAATATCAGTGCATAAAAAAGAGCTTTAGGTAGAGTTTTCTTTGGGTTTTCCACCTCTCCAGCAAGAGTGCTGATTGAGTCCCAATAATTTAAATTCCAAAAGAGGGTGTTCAAATACAAATTCCAGTCCACATCATGAAGATTCACCACAAACCATCTTGAAGGATCCAACTTTGGAATTGCCACAAATCCCATAACCACAAAGGGGAGAATTGAAAAGAACCCCAAAAGAACTGCAACCCACCCCACAATAGTCAAACCCCTATAATTCATGTAAGTGAGCACAAATGTCAAAACTAGAGCTGCTGCAGTCCTTGGCAAGCCACTGCCTAAAGCTGGAATTCCAGACTTCAAATAGTCAAGAAAAAGAACTGGGTATAGAGCATTATCAATCACCCCACTTAGCCATTTCATCCATCCTTGCTGGAACCCCCAGTAGGGACCCAACGCCGATGAAACCCAAACAACATAACCCCCATTTTCAGGGAACATGGTGCCCATCTCAGCCGTGATTAATGCTTCAGGGACACTCCATATTAAGGGAAAAACTAAGAAGCCAAGAAGGGCTAAAAGTGGACCAGCTGCCTGGACACTGTCCTCAACGCCAAAAGGACCTCCAGAAACCTCATAAAAGATGAGGAAAACAAGGGGTAAAACTGATACTTTCTTAAAATTATGTAATCTAGGAGAAGGTATTTCATTGATATCCACATAATTAACATCATTGTACCGTCCCATTGTAAACGAAGCTAGCCTGTATGGTGAGTTCCTATATTTCTGCATTCAAAATCATGAAAGCAATTAAAAGAACAAATCAAACTCAGACATAATCTTTCACAAGACAAAGCTACCATTCAACAGAAAAAACCAGTCAGTCAATTACAATGTAAAATAATTATGGAAATGATAAAGGAAATAAGCTACGGTTCAACAAATTAGCAAATGGGTTTCTCAGATGCAACAAAATACACCTAATCAAGAGCATGATAAACGAAATACAATACAAAAACATCCCAATTCGAAGCATAGCATCCGTATTAAGATTTGCAATTCAAAATGAAATTAGAAATTGAAACAAGTGAGAAAATGAAAGGAGAAAGAAATAACATACCATGAAAGTTAAAGAAAGCACATCGCTCGCGGTAGATTGAGCAGCAATTCAACGCAATGGAATCTGCGATTGTTAGCCTCAGTCCTCAGTCATCAGTTATCACCAACAAACAAGTTTGTTTGCTGTCGATTTTCCAATAGAGGCTTGCTGCGTGGGCTTCAAAGGATTTAACGCTTTTTCCCACCTATTTATTCCACTATCACTGTTAGTCCTTATACTTTTTCATTCAGCGTAAACTCTTTGCACGAATTTTATCATATATATTTTTTGATTTCAATTGTATTTTCTTAACAGTTAAAAAAAAATTGTATTTTCTTAAATTTTTTAATTAATGTATAGAAATTATTATTATTTAATTTAAATATTATGAATGATAATTTTCAATATTAATATAAATAAAACACATAGGTCAACTAGAAAAATGATAAAATGATATTAAATATGGTTAATTCTAAGATGTCTCACAGATAATTTATCCCACTCCTTTTAAGTTGCTATAGTAGGTTTTTAACATATAAAATATAACATATTATTCAAATTGTAACTATTAATTTCACTTTATAAACACTTTAATTTTATATGTATTTTAATCAAATTAAAATTAAAGAAAATATGTAAAAGCACCTGCAAAAAATATTTAAAATGCACTTAAAAATTAGTTTTGTACTGAAATTTTTTTAATAAAATCTATAATTTTATAATATAAATATGTAATTTCATATAAAATTATATGTTATTTTACAGATTACTTTTATTTTTGATATTTTTTTAATTGACGCTAATCAACTATAATTTGAACAAAATAGATTAATAGATTTTTTTCTTAAATTTTATGATTGTATTAGTCCTTATTATTAATAAAATTATAATTATTAATCTTAATCATAAAATTTATAAAAAATATTTACAAAGCAAAGAGTGTAATTAAAAAGTTATTAAAATTATTTATTGCACTTCCAACCTTATATATATATATATATATATATATAAAGTTTTTTAAACTATAAATAACAAAATTAGTGAGAATAATTTAGTAATATCATTATTTAAAGTAGAGGTAATACAATAACATCTAGGAGTATGCATTATTCGGTTGAAACCGAAAAATCAAACCGAACCAAAATTTAGTTCAATTTTTGGTTTTTATTTTTAAAATTTTAAGAAATTTTGGTTCAGTTCGGTTTTTATGTGAGAAAAACCGAAAAATCCGAACCGAACTGAATTATACATATATATACAATGTCATAAAATGTCAATAATTTCCTCTTAGTTTGGTAGTAAGTAGACATTTATTACTTGAAGTTCTTATGTTCGATACACGATAATTTTAATTTTTTGATTATACAATTAAAAAAAAAGAAATTATGCATTAATGAGGAATCGAACTCACACCTCCCAAGTAAATTAACTGTACATCATGTACCCAAGCAAACCTCAATATCGTGTTTGAAATTAAAATGAAAAATTATATATATACGGTTACTGATTTACCGAACCGAACCAAACCAAATATTTTTAATTCGGTTCAATTCGGTTTCAGTTTTAAAATTTTCTTTATTTCATAACATCATATTTTTAGTAACTGCAATTTAACCCAAATAAGAGAGTGTTTGCACAATTTTTTGCCATTTTACCAATTTAAAAATTTAAAAATTAACTTTTAATTATATTGGAGTGCAATTAATCATAAATTCATTGAAAACGAATTAATAATGATAAGTTCGATAAAAATAATAATAATTTTTTTTATTAACATACTAATAAATATATATATGTAATTATAATTCATAATATATAATTAAATATATATATTTATTAGTATGTTAATAAAAAAATTATTATTATTTTTATTAAACTTATCATTATTAATTAGTTTTTAATGAATTTCTGATTAATTGCACTCTAATATGATATATATATATATATATATATATATATATATATATATATATATATATATATATATATATATATATATATATATATATATATATATATATATATATATATATATATAATTTCACATAAATATCAAAATAATGATAGTAAAAATTAACGAATTAAAATTTAATTTACATATTAAAAATAAATAAGGTTGGTTAGAAGAACAAAACAATTTATTTATCAGGGAGAATAACTTGTTAAGAAAGTTACAGGTGAAAAGATCTAATGATTATAATTAAATTTACATGATCTAATAGTTTTAAATTAATTAGAATAAATTATCCCTGAGACATCCTAAAAGTCCTCATTAAATATATAGATCTTAAAATGTTAATTTCACTCATGATCCATGAAGTATTAACTAATGCATATTATGGTCTCCAAATCAATTTTATTACTAAAATATCATTTGACTTCGTACATTAGTCACTTAAATATTCTTTTGAAACATGACATGGCGCACCAATAAGGTATTTTTTTTATTTAAAAAAATCACATGAGACTCTATCAACTCACACTCTCTCTCATCATGTGAAAGATTCCATTTTTCTCTCTTCCTTTGTTACATGTTATGGACTCTTATCTGTAGACTCCCATCAACTTATCTCGATACTGTTTCTCTATCATTTTCTCTCTCTTTCACTCTATTTTATAACAAGTGTGTCATATTGGTGGGATAGATTACCATTCAGTTCACTTTACTTTTGGATTGGGGAAATAAGAAAAGCAGGTATATTAATCCTGCCAAAGGGGTAAAATACAACTTGGAGTTTTCAAAGGAAACTTCAATTAAATAACAAGTGAATGGACTGGCATTGCCATGGGGACATAACAAGAAGTTAGAACAAAAGAGATTCTCTATCTTTTTCAATTATTGTTGAATAATAGATGCACATTTGAATTTTAGGTTATGGTTTTTTTAGGATTTGTTATTAGACGCTAAATAGACCATGAACTAATAAAGTAAAAATATAGTTAATGGAAGACATTTAATGAACTAAGGCCAATATGATATTATATCCTTTATTTTGCATGTAATTATTGATTTTGTTTTTATATTACTTAATTAGGAGATATATTAGTTTATGAGGTTTAGTTATCATAGGTCTAATAAGATGGAAATTCATAGCCATAATTAGTTAATCGCACAAGCTGAAACATTAATTATAGAAATTTTGATCTAAAGAAGTATCGAGTCATGCCCAATTAGGGTGTACATATATGAAAATTGATAGAAATTAGGATTATTTAGGGTCCACATCATTGAATTTTCACTTTTGTAAACTAGCACATACTATCAACTGGGTGAATCATTAATGTACATATGACTTATGTAAAGTAGGCCATAAATCATGGACATTGATGTATATTGATCATATTGCTTTAGAATCGGTAGTTATTGGCATTGTTCTTCATTAAGAACTGTTAGTTATGGTGTTTATCCATATTATAATTTCAACTTAATGTGCCATTGGCCTTTTTTGTTGTTTAACATATCTAACTAGACTATTTATTGTAGAAGTTCATTATAATGGGATCAAAGGGGATTAGGGACACTTTGATGGTGAAAAGCACTATGTATGGAATTGTCACATGGACTGGCTATTTGCAAGGAAGATTTATGAAGTGTTATATGATCTAGGATTGAGGGGTGCTCTTAGATATTGGTATAGAGAGCCTGGAAAAGACTGCAAAGGTGGTTTAAAGGTTATTAAGACACTATTTCTTTGAGATGTCATTGTATACAACTAATCATGGTGAGGTTGACTTTTATGTTGAACATGTATATGATGACCAGGTGCACAATGAAGTCCACTTAAAGACAAAAAAATATTGTTGTTATTAAAGAATTAGAAGAAATGGGGGATGCTAGCATAATTATTGCTAGAAGAAATAAGATTCCTGTTAGGGGTAAAATGGCAGGGGAAATAAGTGGTCTGAATGACAATTTTCTAGTAATTGATTTACCAACTGCAAAACCAACATCAACAGCACATCAATCAACATCCTGCCAAGCTTAAGCAACCGCCACTCAACTTGAAACTTAAAGTGTTCATGAAATGTTTGCAACATTAGCTACTGCATATGCACCTCAATATGAGGTAGACACTTATGGAGCATCAATTGCATATAAACCTAAACCCGAGGCTGGTCATGTACCTTCAACAATTTATATGTAAGAAGCAGAAGATAGTGGAAATACACCTATAACTGGCATAGAATCATAACCAGCTACAATTTTTGCATTACAAATAATAGTAAATGATGGTGATTTGAATTTTGTTGACCTAGACTATGACTTACCTTATATGGATAAAGACTTAGTTAAGGTTTTTAATAAGAACACCAATAATGTAGATGAAGGCATTGTTAGCATGGCTACAAAAGCAAGACCAATGGGAAGGCCTAAGGGTTCTAGTTAGTCTATACATGTACATGCTAAGGATCCTATTGGTAATGATCAGGCTGATCAAAAGTCAAATTATGATCTTAGTGATAAGCTTTACTCTACATCTAATTTTGAAGGTGGAGAAAGGCCTAGATATCCTGAGTTTGATGGGGCTATAGATATGGAGGATCCAACATTTATAGTGGGATGATTTTTAAGGATAGGGAAGAGTTAAAGGAAGCTATTAAAAATTGGTTGTACCAAGCATAGGTTTCAGTTATGGTTTCCTAAATATGACAAGGCCAAACTAAAAGCTATTTGTAAACAAGAATGTGGATGGAGGGTACATGCTTCTAAGAAAGATATCAAGGATAAGATTAATGAGACAATTCAAATAAAGATTGTTAACTTGAAAGGTAACTGTTGTAAGTTTATAGTAACTTTCATTCGACTGTTAAATGGCTAGCAAGTCACTATATGGAAGAAATTATATTGAATCCTGACTAGTTGTTTACATCATTCATTGCAAGTGTTCAAACTAGATATCATTTCATCACCATTGGCAAAATAAAGGCATATAGAGCAAGGAACTTAGCACTGCCAAAGATCAATGGTGATGAGGCTCAATAATACAAGTTGCATGATTACAAACTTGAGTATGGAATTCAAAGATGACTAAGGGAGTTTGATGGGATGTATGTTTGTTTGGCTATATTGAGGGAGGGTTTCAAGAGTGCATGCAAATCCATAATTTGCTTGGATGGTTATTGCCTTAAAAGGAGATATGATTGCCAATTGCTTTCTGTTGTAGGGATTGATCCCAATAACTACATTTTTTCCATTGCTTATACAGTGGTAAAGGTTGAGAATAAGATACACTAGGGATGGTTTTTTAAGCTTACTTAAGGAGGATTTCTAGATGTATAATTTCCATCACTAGACCTTTATATCAAATAGACAAAAGGTATTCTATATGTATTTGTACAGTTGTATATGTATATTGAAGGCATTGTTGAAAGCCTAATGCATTGAAATGTTATGGTAATACAGAGTTTAGTGTGTCTGCTAAGCACACAATGCGTGTTAGGCACTTATGGATAAACATGAGAGACAACTTCAAAGGTAAAGAGTATAATGACCTTTTTTGTGGAATTGTGTTAAGGGTAGCTACAAAAATTGGCTTAAAACTTGTCTTAAAGTAGTTGTTCTCTTATTGAATGATGAGATACATACTAAGAATGAAAAAAAAACACGTTGATGTGGATGGAAAGATTTTATCTATGGAAAGCATTATCAAAAAATTTGTATTATGAAACTTTGACTCATTGACTCTTGCTTGGTTCCCCTTTGAATGGCTTTAGAAGATTTGGACGAAAGGCATATGAAGGATTATTTTGATTTGCTTCATAAATAGGGCCTTCTCTGATTGGTGGAAAGCAGTTATTCTACTGGAGTTATGCAATGGATTGAGCAATAGCTTATAAAATTTCTTGAGGGAAGAAAATTGGCTTACAAGTTCTCTAAAGAAGATGAACATTTAGTAAAGTATTTATCCTAAGGACAATGTTTTTTACTGGACACTTGGGTTTTGGTTTGCAATCAAATCAAATTAAAAAAAAAAGAAGAAAAAAGGAAAATTATTTGGCTAAATTCAAAACCTGAAAGGATAACTTAAACAAAAATTAGAGCAAGCTCATCAAGTTAGAAATCCTAAAGGGCAACTTAAGCAAAAGTTAAAGCTATAAAAGAATTAAAGGAAAAAGGAAAGCAATAAAAAAAAAAGGAAATAGCTTGCTATGCTGAAACTCAAAAGGGCAGCTTAGAAAAAAGTTAGAGCAAGCTCGTTGAAAAGTTAGAGAAAGCTCATTGAATTGAAAACCTAAAAAGACAGCTCGAGAAAAGATAGAGCTAAAGAATTGAAAAGAAATTTAAAAATAAGAAACGAAATGATTGCAAATCTTCAACTAAGGTTCACTTGATGATGCTACACCAATTGATGAGATGGTAGATTTTGTAGTAATATGATGAACAGCTTTCTAAACTTGAGCAAGTTTAGAGTCACACACATAATCATACATACTATTATACATATATGCAGTCATATATGAAGTTTGAATTTGAGTGCCATATGTATTATACTAAGAAAAAGGAAAAGAATTCCAAAGAAAAGGAAAAAAAAAAAAAAAGACAGAGACATTTGCGTCATAATAGAAAATAAAAAAATAATGGAAATCCAAGCCTATAAATAGAGACTGGAGCCTCAATTTCTAACCCATATTCTTTTGAGGCCATTATATCTCACAATATAATAGACATCAGATCCAAAAGTAAGATAAGAGAATTATAGTACTCAGACTAGAATTAAAAAGCTGCACAAAAAAGATTTGTATGCATTGATATTGATGTCCTAGTCATCTAGATGAAATGGTAAATGCCTTGTTCCCTCTACTATTTCTCATACTTTATAGCAGGTCTATCCATCCATTATTCTAGTTCTCAGATGATTTAGAGCCAAGACTTAATTTGTTAAGGGGGTCTAAAGTAATCCCTCAAGACTAGCTCTTCCTTTTTCTTAAAGGGAAATGGAGAGGTTGGTGGGTGTGTGAAGTTTTTAGGACCCACTACACAACACTTTAAAGGTCAAATAAAAGTAGAAGTAGCCTACAAAAAAATATGGGTTAGAATTTTGAAAGGCTGGATAAAGCATTTGAAGGTCAATGGACAAGAATTGATTTAAAAGAGAAATGGCTATCTGAGGAGCTTGTTTTTTTCCAATAAAGCCATGGGAAATGGAACTTCTGTTGTCATCGATGTACTAGAATCTGTCAAAATGCCGAAACTAAGTAAAGTTAAACTTTAGCTTACATTTTCAGGTCATAATTAATTTTTATAGAAATTTTGATAGAGTTTTTCTGTAAAATGGACATTTCAGAGACACATATCCCTTTAAACCAAGAATAAAAATCATATCCCACATTCTTATTTCTTCAAACTTGCACAAAAATTTCAAAACTCCATTATAAAGCCCCAAAAAGACCAACGGATCAACACAAATTAACATCAACCAAATGTCCATAGTTTTATACATGTTAGTGCTTATTGAATTAAATAATTACTTAAGTCTCACAAAAGTCCAAAGACTTTGACAAAACTCAAAGGCTAATGATTTATTAAGTACTGTTTGATGCAAAATATCTAGATCAATGCAACAAATATCTATAGATTTTTTTTATGTGGGCTCCTATTTTAGTACTAGCAAAATCTGGAAAATTATACTATTGATATGATAGCTTTTGTACTTTTTCAAGATTGATAAATGAAATAACAAATTTTATATTACATTTTATAGAATCAAGGAGAATTATAGGCACTTTTTTAGAGAAACAGTAACTGTAAAATTAACATTTTTTGGTATTTTCTATATTTGTGTGAATAGTAAGAACATATATAGGGATAAAAGTGTCCCTTCAATAGTAGATCTTAGGTTTTATGCAAGTAAATTAACCTAAAAATGGGAATATGTAGGCCATTGGAGCTATCAATCACCAATTTTCCAAGGACGTGGTATATAAGTCCTCAAAAACCATCAACCAAGAAAGTGTATTTGTATATAGGCCGAGCCCTAGCCATCGACAATAATGATCATTAGAAATCATAAATTAATGAGAGTATTTGTGTTTATCTTGAAGTCATCACACTAACATTAATGAGGGTATTTATAGGGATTTGAGAAACCCTAAAACCCTCAGCTTGGCCAGCTATCTTCATGGGCTTTGCTACTCTTTGGGCTTTAGTAATTGATCTCTAGACTCATCAATTCTTTAATGAATTAGACCATGAGCTTTACAATTTATAGGCTAGTGTAAACAATGTCCTTGCTGTGAGGCCTCGCTCGAGCACTAGCCCAATCCGCTAGAGGGAATCGAGATGCTCATTTGGGTTTAGACTCATGATGAAATCCTCAGGTTCGGATTGGTTGTTTTTTAAAATGATTTTAGGAGTCGCCACCTTAATTTTATTTAGTTGGAAAAATATTAAGAAAAAAACACAAATTGATTTCAATTCATTAATTTTGCAATTAATTTACCCAAGGATAAAAATCACTAGTCTTTGAACCAAAGTCAACTTAGGGACTAGGTTTTTGGTTAAATAATCTAATTTTGGCTCTTAAGTTTAATTTGAATTTGAAAAATTAATTTCATGAATGACATTTATAAGATGATAATTATAAATAAAATGAATGAACATGGCATAATATGGATGCATGAGAAAATTGAAGAGCAAATAAAGTAAATCATTCACAAATAAGGAGAGTGTTCCCTATAGTCCTTATGGATTCTAGGGGACCTACATTGTTGCTTCTTAATTCTAAATTAAACTAATTACATAAATCAATTAAAAGGGGAATAGGAATTGATTGGGATTTGGATTTGAGATTTAGATTCCAAACGTGCCTATGTACCCCATTGAATGGGGATCAACACTCATGTAGTTTATTCCATAATTAAGTGGAGAAGTTTAAGAATTGATCAGATTGATTTTGGTTTGGGTGTTTTGAGAGTGAAAAAGACTTATACGTTTGCTTTTGGTGGACGAAGAATTTTACCGAATTGAAATTCTGTTTTATCAGGACTAGGTGATTGGATTGATTGAGAGATTAATTAAATAATTAAATTAATTAATTAATTAATTAATGTGATGAAATGGATGGATGGATTAATTAATTAAAAAAATTAATTAATTAATTTGGATTAAGGGTGGATTTGAAAAAAGGAAGGATTAATTTGATTTTGAAAAAAAAAGTGATCAATTAGTTAATTAAAAAGATTAATTAATTAATTAATTAAGTGATTATTCTTATTTTTTAAAAAAGAGTTTTAATTAATTAAAAAGATTAATTAACTTTATTAGGGTGAGATAATTAATTAATTAATTAGAGAGTGGTTGGAGGGAGAAGAAGAGATGAATTAGAAGGTAACTATTAACTGTAACTCAAGGGGTGAAGAAAAATGAGAAATGAGAAATAGAGGGGGTATTTATAAGAAAAGTGGTTGAGAGTAATTTAAAAATTGAAAAAGTAAAAAGACCAAAAGGATAGGGCTGAAAAGGGGTTAAAAATTAGGTTGAAAGGGGCAAAATAGACATTTTGGCATAGAAAGGGGGACCATGGGCACGGATCCACGTAGAACCTGGTGTGGATATGCATCAATGTTTGTGGATCTACGTTAGGTCGGCGCGGATCAACACCATACTGATGCAGTGGTCGCGCTAGTAATGCACAAATCTGCACTTGGCTTATGGGGCTTGACATTTTTTTTAGAGATTGTTTATTGGTTTAGGGTTTAGGAATTTGGATGTTTGGTAGTAATGTAAGTGAAAGCTAAAAAAATTTTCTTTCAGGGGCATTGTCCCTAAACCCCTGCTAGCTAACTGGATAGCAAAACTATGGCTTCCTTGAACTAAGGTGAGGGACCATCATTTTCACCCATCCTGGGAAAACTATGGCTTCCTTGCCCGAATCTTGCTTGTCTTGAAAGAGCCGTTCATGGGTTAAGATTTCTTACTTTTGTTTGGTAATCTTTTCCCTCTTTATTAAGGCTCTTTTATTTGCCTCAGTTTCAAGCTAGGCTTGTATGAGTTTTATTTGATGATACATCTCGATTAGTTTAGATAATTATATTTTATAATATTCAAAATTAATAATATCATGCAAGTGCACACCTTTTGATTTAGTTAACTTTAAACCCTACACAACATGAGATGAACCAGTGTCAGATTGACTAGTGCTAAAGGGGGTTGTGAAGTCTTGTAAAGCAAACATCTCATCCATAGATTTGTGCATATATTTTTATGTAATACTAGTCGACCACTCTATATAGAAATTGGTACAATCAAGGGGGATGGGTAAATCCTTGATCTCAAAATCAACTAGTCTTTCATGAAAAGATTATTTATTTCTACAATCAAGTCACTATGGACTAATGCCTGAGATCTATGTCCATCATTGGCCAAGAATGCAGTAGGAAAATGGAGTCCTTGTGTAAGACCAAATTGTCGGGAACACATATTTGGATGATACACTTCAATGCTGCATTTATTATCTAAAAGATGCTAAAGTGTAGATCCTAAGCAATTAAGGCATTGACCTAGGACTGAACCCATTCATCTAACAAGGTGTCAATAATTGGAGAGAGGTTTTCATATTGAAATCGAGTCCATTCAGGGCTAAACTTGGTCAAACGAAAGGGATAGAATAGATTCAATGGCTTGTGCTTAGTAGAATAAAAGAAGTAGGAGACTTATGTAAATTCAAGGTTCTTAAAAGTTTAATTTTGAAACCATCATCCATAGCTTAAGTTAATACCCATATCAAGTTTGGATAAGCAATGAGTGAGTTGGGGAAAATAGGAAAGTAGCCAATACTAAACCATCTGCATAGGATTGCACATTATTCCAAAAGATTAGGGAGGACCATTATAAAGAAAGGTGTGAATGGCTTAATATATATGGGCTAAGATGTATGGGCTAAAAGCAAGTTTATGACTAAAAACAAGTATTAGTGCAATCTTTAAGTGTTCTTTAGTGACCTTGACAGAGGATGTGCATAAAATAAATTTACACAACCAATAAAGTAGGAGAGCATCATATTCTTATTTTGAAGGCTGAGGGTTGGATGAATGATTTTTCAAGACAAAATTGCTATAATTGCAAGCAATTTCGCTGAAATCAATGTCAATGTTATTATCCTCGACCTCTAGGGAAGCATCAATAGATTCCCCAACTAAGGGGACGTTAAAAAGATTGTGGCTAAATATAGAAGGGTGATTGACATTAGACCAAAGCAAAAATAGAAAATGTTGCTCCTAGCCAACCAAAATAGTAAAGATGGAAAGAGTAGGTGTTTTTGAAAGCTGATGCTAGTTTTGGATAGTTTTAAGAGCTCTAAAATATCAAGGAATTTCCATTAATCATAAAAGAAAGATAAAGTCGGTCCAATAAGGAAACATAGTTAGATGGAATGGATGACCATGATCAAGGAATTTTCCCATACATGTATGAATTGAAAAAAATTTTGGAACTAAACCTAGGTGGCGTATGAGCACTAAATAAAAATCTTTCAAAGGAATGTTTACATTCAGTAAGAATAGGATAGAACATAAGGATAGGGTTAGAGCCATTAAGTACCTTAAGGAAAAGGGATTCATTGGATTCAACCACACTTTTGTAAGTCTCTTTGGGGTTGCTGGTAGATACTTCCTTTCCTTTAGACTTAGTCATCTTGGTAAATACAACCCGAACCAACATGAATAAGATTAGCATCCCGTTTTTGAATGATAAAAGATCAAAATGAGTGCTATATTAAAATAAATATAATACTTACTTGGAATAATCAAAATTGGAAGATGAGCAAGTTTGAAGATTTGAAGGCTAAACTGGAGAGAAGTTTGCAGGCCGAAGTAGAGTAGATTGATAGACAAGGAGAATAGAGGTAAATGTAAAAGTAAAAATTTTAACCCTATATATAGGAAAAAGAATTGGGAAATTGAGGAGCCGCGATGGTTTGGTTGCCCAAGAAATGCAAATTAACTATAATTACTACTAGCGGTTGAAATTCCCAAGACCTAAAGTTATGATGTTTCATTTGCATGGTCAAGTAACCTAGCTAAGGTAGTTAAATAATTAACTAGTACGGCCAGTTATCTAGATAGCAAAGTAATATTTAGGTCGAGCTCAAGAATAGGTTCGGCCAAGAAGGTGAACCATTCATCTACTATCATGCACCATCATTATTTAGTCGCACCTTGGCACCTACTAAGTTTAACGCGCTATGCAAAGCTGTTATGGCAGTTCTACAAGCTAGTTACTTGGCAGAGGTTTAGGGACAGTGCCCCCAAAAGAAAATTTTTTAGCTTTCACTTACATTGCTACCAAATATCAAAATTTCCTAAAACCCAAACTGATAAACAATCTCTAAAAAAAAAAAAAAAGTCAAGCCCCACAAGCCTAGTACGGATTTGCGCCTTACTAGCACGGCCGCAACATCAATATGGTGTTGATCTGTGCAGACCTAACATAGATCTGCAGACATTGACACGTATCTGCACCATGTTTTGCACGGATTAGTGCCTGTGGTCCCCCTTTCTGTGCCAAAATGTACCTAATTTTTAACCCCTTTTCAGCCCTATCCTTTTGGTCTTTTGACTTTTTCAATTTCTAAATTACTCTCACCCACTTTTTCTATAAATACCCCGTTTATTTCTCATTTCTCATTTCTCATTTCTCTTCACCCCTTGAGTTAGAGTTAATAGCTACCTTCTAATTCATCTCTTCTTCTCCCTCCAACAATTCTCTAAGTAATTAATTAATTATCTCACCCTAATCAAGTTAATTAATCTTTTTAATTAACTAAAATTCTTTTTTAAAAAATAAAAATAATCACTCAATTAATTAATTAATTAATCTTTTTAATTAACTAATTGATCACTTTTTTTTTTCAAAATCAAATTAATTCTTCCTTTTTTCAAATGCACCCTTAATCCAAATTAATTAATTAATTTTTTTAGTTAATTAATCCATCCATCTATTTCATCACATTAATTAGTTAATTAATCATTTTAATTATTTAATTAATCCCTCAATTAATCCAATCACCTGGTCTTGATAAAACAGAACTTCAATCCGGTAAAACTCTTCGTCCGCCAAATGCAAAGGTATAAGCCTTTTTCACTCTTAAAACATCCAAACTAAAATCAATCTAATCAATTCTTAAACTCCTCCACTTAATTATGGAACGAACTACGTGGGTGTTGATCCCCATTCAATAGGATACATAGGCACGTTTAGAATCTAAATCCAAATATCAAATCCAAACCCCAATCAATTCCTATTCCCCCTTTTAATTAATTTATGTAATTAGTTTAATTTAGAATTAAGAAGCGACTATATAGGTTCCCTAGAATCCATAAGGACTAGAAGGAACACTCTCCTTATTTGTAAATGATTTACTTTATTTGCTCTTCAATTTTCCCATGCATTCATATTATGCCATGTTCATGCATTTTATTTATAATTATCATCTTATAAATGTCATTTATGAAATTAATATTTCAAAGTCAAATTAAACTTAAGAGCCAAAATTAGATTATTTAACTAAAAACCTAGTCCTTAAGCTGAATTTGGTTCGAAGACTAGTGATTTTTATCCTTGTGTAAATCAGTTGCAAAATTAATGAATTGGAGTCAATTTGTATTTTTTCCTTAATATTTTTCCAACTAAATAAAATTAAGGTGGCGACTCCTAAAATTATTTTAAAAAATAACCAATCTGAACCTGAGGGCTAGAGAAGACATCCCAATTTTAATTAATGTAATTGGAATTAAGGAGTGATTATGTGGTTCTCCTAAATCCTCAAGTATTAGAGGGAACACTCTCCTTAATTTGTGAATGTTTATTTTAATTGTTTTATCAATCCTTGTGCAACATGCATTCATATTATGCTATATTCATACATTTTATTTACAATTATCATCCTATAAATGTCATTCATGAAATTAATTTTTTCTAATTATCATCCTATAAATGTCATTCATGAAATTAATTTTTTCTAAGTCAAAGTAAACTTAAGAGCCCAAATTTAAATTATTTAACCAAAATCTAGATTATTTAACTAAAAATCTAGTCCCCAAACTCAACCTGGTTTGAGGCCAGTAATTTTGTCCTTGGATAAATTAATTGAAAATTAATGAACTGGAGTCAATTGGATTTTTCCCTTAATTTTCCCATTTAAAAAATAAACTAGAGTGGCGACTCCTAAAATCATTTTCAAAATCAACCAATCTGAACCCGCAGGTTTCATCGCGAGTCTAAAACCAAATGAGCATCCCAATTCCCTTTAATAGATCAAGCCGATGCTTGGGCAAGGCCTCATAGCTAGCAACTTTATTCGGGAGTGGTTGCCATTTTTTTTAAATAAAAAAGAAAATAAAAGGATTAATATTTGGTTAAGGAAAAATTTTTCTAAAATAACCTCCATTTGGCTCATTAACGATAATTTTATTTTCATGCATCACTTTGCATAGTAAAGGCTCTTTGCCTAACCTTAACTTTAGGAGAACTTTTGGATGGTGAGTAGCATTAGAAATCAAGCCCTAACCATCCAAGCTGATGTACATGGGAAGAGTGACATTCCGAGTTCTATGCCAATTTTGGAAATGAAGCTTGAACACTTTGCCATTCCTCTGTCTGGCTTCTCATTTGATACTATCTAATTCATTCAAGAGGAAGGTAAAGAGTTTGTTACTTTCGACTTTGATCTATATAGTAATGTGATAGTAGCTAATATGATGAAGAAAATGGATTATTTTCTAGGTTTGGGGCTTGGATGGAACTAGTAAGGGATCACCCAATTTCCTTAGTGTCCCACTGCCATTCCTTCTTTTGGTCTTGGCTATGTGCCCAAACCCAAAGATGCTGTAGAATTGGAGGAAAGGGCTAAACTGGGAACTGAGGTTAAGAGGCAATGTAAGACATATGATTGGCTTATGTGCCCCTACTTCAAAACTCTTAATAGATATTTCATGAAAGAGGGAGAAGATTTTCCTTACTGTGGCTTTCCTCAACCTTGGTTCTATCTTATTTCTAAAAAGCTAATCCTTAGTTTTGAAATTTTCTTTGATATCAGACTCAATCTAGAAAAGTGCGAGCCCATCTACCAATTAGAGGAGGATTGGAAATGAGCATGGAGCCCTCTCTTTTTGAGACCATCCATATGATCACCAACCACTAAGAACTTGATCCCACCAAGCTCATTCAACTGTTTTAAGTGCTAATGAATAACTAGTATTTTAAGAAGAGCACCGACTCTGTTATATCCTCATTCAAGTCCTCTGAATCTTAGTTTGAGTTTGAGTATGAGTCTATTAAATCCTTTCAGTCTTTCCTGTTAGATTTTGTAACCCATCTTCCTAGCTCATTCTTTCAAGCTAATGTAACCCATGATTATGGGACCTTTATCTTTAATAAAATGAACAAGTTTTCTGCTTACTTGCCTGACTCTGTATGCTCTACTTCCTCTAACTCATTATTAAATGAGAAATATGAAAAAGAAAATAAAAATAAAAAAGAAATAAAAAAAGAAAAAAGTAAAGAACCAATCAACTATGGCATAAAAGTGTCACGACCCATCTTTAACTCATGACTGTCCTAAGGCATAGGGAGACTTAAGGTCACCTAAACCCATAAAACCCTCTTATAAGTTATTAAGTTTTGAGGAAGGCCATGCTACACTTATCACAAGATCGGAACCAAGACAACCATTCCTTATCATTAATTACCATATCATTCATCTATAAGATAACATTTATCATTATTTAGTTATAACTCATTCGTACATTACTCAAGTATTTAGACTAAAGTAAAATAATACCAACCCATATACAAGTTATGGATATCCTAAATTACATCATTATTACAGACCTTAAAATCCATGGAGCTCTAGAGTGAAACTTTCAAAATTAACATAATATATACAACACAACACCAAAATAGCAGTGCAATTTCTAAGTGAAGATGCAGAACTTGGAATTTACCTTGCCGATCTATTAGCTAGTCCTGAAAATGAACAACAACTATGAAGTGAGACAAGGCTCAGTGAGTACACAATAATATCAAAGGTTAAACATTGGTGTATGCTCAAAGGTAATTCTTTATAGCAATGAAGTAAAGTAGATCAGAAATTATTCTTATGAAAAAATTTTCCCATATGTATGTGTCAAATATTACATCTTTAGCAGAATAATTCCCTTCTTGGAAATGGTGTGTTTCCCCTATAATCAATCGAGTGGCAGCATACGCCTTACTCACTCTCGTATACCTCGTCACATGTACAACTAATCAGGCCATATGTACTGGGAACATTAAACCCTTCCTAGCTAGGGTTCGGATATTCTTTACCCCATCCATGGTCCATTACCATTGTGCAGAATGTCTGATGTATTGCCCTACATCAAAGGGGTATTCTGCTTATCATAATATCATTATAACATTTTTCCTTTCTATCCATGAAATAATTCAATGGATAATATATCAATAACAATTAGGTTCTCATCATTGATCACATTATAAGATCAAAACAATATAGGCTCATTTAGCCAAATGCCACAGAAGAATGTTTGATTCACTTTGGCTTAATAATCAAGAAGGTAAATAATGCTTGCCAAAGAATTGCAATGCATTCCAAATTTGAAATGAAACAACATTTATGCTTATATTTAAAGCTCAAGTTGAAAATATTATTAAGTACTCACCTCCTATTCCTTTGCTCCTATATTGACAATTTAACGCAAACTATAATGAGGCTCCTTGGCATCCTGAGCAATGCCCTTGCCTTTCTATTCTACAAACACATCCAACAATATACATCAATTTCTATTCCTTTAACCTTCTAACTAAACTCTAACCATTTCATATAAACATATCATTCATCAATGTCTTATATCATAAGATTATGAATGAGGAAATCCATAAAAATATTGATAAATTAATCTAGTATTAAGTCATGAATACTAGGACCAACTATTCTAATATGGCTAAAAACATGGCTTCCCATGGGTGAAACCTTAGCCGTGCCTGAAGGCTCTTATGATCGGTATATATCTCACACTTATCCCCATACAATTAGTGTCTCCATATTTTTAAAGCAAAGACAACTGCTGCCATTTCTACATCATGAGTAGGATAATTCACTTCATGTCTCTTCAATTACCTAGATGCATAGGCAATAACCTTCCTATTCTGCATTAGTACACACCCTAAACCAACTCTTGAGGCATCACAGTATATAGCAAAACCTTTATCCCCATCAGGTAAAGCTAATATTGGAGCTGAAATCAAGAGGTCTTTAAGCCTTTGGAAACTCTCCTCACAAGCTTCATCCCATTTATATCTAACCTGCTTCCTAGTAAGTTTAGTTAATGGAGCAACTATCTTGGAGAAGTCTTTTATGAATCGGCAGTAATAACCTGCCAATCTTAAGAAACTCCTCACTTTCGTGACCATAGTGGGTCGAGGCCAATTCGCTATTGCTTCTACTTTCTTGGGATCTATTTTGATTCCTTCCTTACTCACCACATGTCCAAGGAAACATACTTGCTTTAACCAAAAGTCACACTTTGATAGCTTGGCGTAAAGCTTATGTTGCCTCAGGGTCTGCGACACTATTCTTAAATGTTCTTCATGGTCCTTCTTACTCTTTGAGTAAATTAAGATATCATCAATAAACACGATCACAAACCTATATAAGAAAGGTTTGAATACCCGATTCATCAGGTCCATAAAAGCTGCTGGTGCGTTAGTCTGCCTAAATGGCAATAGGGTGAACTCATAATGACCATATCTCATTCTGAATGCAGTTTTACAAATGTTTCCACCTTGAATCTTTAGCTGGTGATATCCCGATCGCAAATCAATCTTTGAAAAGTAACTGGCTCCTTGTAGCTGATCGAATAAATCATCTATCCTTGGCAGAGGATATCTATTCTTCACAGTCACCTTATTCAACTGCCTATAATCAATATATAATCTAAAAGATTCATCCTTCAACAAAATTGGAGCACCCCACGGGGAACTACTCGATCTAATAAAACCCTTGTCAAGTAAATCTTGCAGCTGAACTTTGAATTCCCTTAATTCTGAAGGTGCCATCCGGTAAGGCAGTATCGATATCGTTTGAGTTCCAGGTAAGAGCTCAATTGAAAACTCAACTTCCCTATCCGGTGGCATTCCTGGCAAATCCTTAGGAAAAACATTAGAAAAATCCTTTATGATAGGTATCCTCTTAAGATCACTACTCTCCTTATTAACACCTACTACCTGTGCCAAAAATGCTTGGCATCCTTTCCTTAGCATTGTTTTTGGTCCTAAGACCGAAATAAGATTCATAGGAAAACTACTTTGATTCCCTTAGAACCTGAATTCCTACCCACATTATCCTTTGAAATCGATCCTTTTTCCTCGATAGTCTAAACTGGCATTATGCCTGGCTAACCAATCCATACTCAAAATGACATCAAATCCTAATATTTCTAGTTCAATCAAATTCATAAGAAGTTTCCTACCCTCAATTTGAACACTATAGTCTGTGTACAATTGGTCTACTATCACATCATTTCCTAACGGTGTGCTTATAATCAAAGGTTCATGCATAATTTCCTTATTCCTTCCTAATTTTCTAGTAAAATAAGGCGAAACAAAAGAATGTGTTGCACCTGAATCAAACAAGCAGCTAGCACTTATAGACTGAATAGAAACAGTACCTGTAATAACATTATTCGAAGCTCCTGCTTCTTGTTGATTAAGAGCATACACTCATCCTTGACCTTTGCCTTCTGTAGCTTTGACATTACTCGAGGATTGCCCTGATCCTCTTCCTCGTCCTCTTTGGCCATAGTATTTTGGTCGATACATCTGTATGGTAGGTTGTGACACCGCCATCATTACTCTTTGATTGATCGTCTATGGACAATGATGAAATGCCCCATCTGGCTGCATTTCAAACATGCTCCTGAGGCTCTCCTACGTCCTCCCTTATGTGGCCTTCCACGTAAAACACATATGGGAGTAGCTGAATTATTCGCATTACCCATTGTAGATATCATCATATCACTACTAGCCCGGAATTGATTTTGTCCACTTCTTTGTGGCTAAAAAGGGGTGGAAACAGGAAAAGTCTACTCCAAATCCCTATTATGACTAAAACCACCTTGCTGTTGGTTATCTGATCCCCTATTCTTATTCTTCTGTCTTTGGTCCCTTTCCATTCATTCTGCTTTTTTTGCCTTGTGCCTCACCTCCATGAGGTTAGCCTTGTCGATCAATTTGGCCATGGTGAGAAACTCAATGGGCACCAGAATATGATATAATGGAGCTACCAATCCTCAATGGAATCGATCAACTTTACTTGCTTTCATTGGCACGATATGAGTAGCATACTTGCTCAAGCTTTTGAATTCCTGGGCATACTCTGATACTGACATCCTAGGCCTCTACTTTAATTGCTCAAACTGAAGTGCACGATTCTGTCTCTCCCGTTCAGACAAAAATTCATTCATCAGCTCCTATTTGAACTCTTCCTAAATAGGTGGATCATCCCTATACAATAGCTCTTTGATATTCCTTTGAAACCAACCCCATGCATCACTCTGAAGTTAAACTCCTATCAACTCGATCAATTTCTCATCAGAGCATGTCATCCTCTGGGCTATCTTATCCATTTCCTCCAAAATTTTTTAGGGATCCTCACCTTCTTCCCCCAAAAATTCTGGCAGTTTAAACTTCTTTAAATCATGCACCATAACTCTTTCTCTTGGTAACATTTACCTCTTCACACTACGTGGTGCTCGTGGTACGATAGGAGGTACGTCATCCACTTGTGGTGCAGATGGCACCATAGGTGGTGGTGGAACTTCCTGACGTTGACGCCTTAATTCCAAAAGTTCCCGCCTCATCGCTTCATATTCTCATTGAAAAGCTTCCATATCCCCTAGTGGTCCTCGCTCTCCACCACTTGCAGTATGTTGCCCAGATCAGTAAGATTCTCGATTGGTAATTCGAACAGAAGCAGCATTAGATGCTACATTTAGAACAATACTAGTAGCTTTCTGGGACCCCTATCCCTCTAGCTGAGCAACCCCATGGGGCAACATCTATGTTGAAAACAACATACATAGTGTCATTCACACATCATAATTTTGATATTCAATATACAATTTTTCATATATGCATGAATTATCGATTTACCTTACTTATATCATCTCATTAATCATACCCATACCATTTAGCCATTATATGTGATTCATAAAGCAAAATCATTATCACAAATTCCCTTTTCCATATAAACATACTGATTGTTATTCCTTCATTTTATAATTTACATACCTATGTAAAAGTACTACATACTATAGCATTCTTTTAGTCATCCTACTTTTAGATCATCCATACTATTTGTACATATATCCATACCATACCCAAAATGTGATCATGGTATACTCATTCATGATCTATATCACTAATCCTTAGAGTTCTTATCATCATTGGAGGCCTCTCTCTCTCCCGGCCCCACCTGCCTATGACCTGTAGACATCATAGATGAGGATAACAAACGTCTCCTCATAGAACACCTCTCCTCAGAGTGGTCAAACCTCCCACATGCAGCACACAAGTGCTTAGGAAATCTCGGTATCAAATCCCTAAGAGGTGGAATTGGGTCCACCTCCGGATTCCTATATACATTACTAACCCTTGCCAGTTCCCACTTCAAGTCCCTCACTATCCTTCTTAGATTAAGTACCTCATCTCATAACATGTGTAGCTCTCCCATAATTTCTTCATTCCTAGTCTTCATCCTAGCTACCCAAATAGAATTAAGATTCTCCTCTGGATCAGTCTCCTCCGAGTCAGGATACGCAACCAAAGCTGCATTAGATACATCCCTCTCCTTAGCAGGATTACAAATCCTCGGCATCTACACATTACCAGTCACAAACAACATTTCCACAACTCAGTAATATCATGTAATAACAACATGTAAAATCTCACAAATATCACAGAAAGATAATAACCTAATGTAATATGTTAACGCAGATCTAACCTAACAAGATGCTTTATAGACAATAATGAATCCTATGCTCCATGGTTTAACTTATAACCCGAAATAAGTATAAAGACCTAAATCTTTGCTCTAATACCACCTTTGTCATGACCCATCTTTAAGCCATGACTGTTCTAGGGCATAGGAAGACTTAAGGTCACCTAAACCCATAGAACCCTCTTATAAGTTATTAAGTTCTAAGGAAAGTTATGCTACCCTTATCCCAAGATCGGAACCAAGACAACCATTCCTTAACATTAATTACCATATCATTCATCTATAAGATAACATTTATCATTATTTAGTTATAACTCATTCATACATTAATCAAGTATTTAGACTAAAGTAAAATAATACCAACCCATATACAAGCTATGGATATCCTAAATTACATCATTATTACAAACCTTAAAATCCATAGAGCTCTAGAGTGAACCTTCAAAATATAACATAGTATATACAACACAACACCAAAATAGTAGTGCAATTTCCAAGCAGAGATGTAGAACTTGGAATTTACCTTGCCGATCTATCAGCTAGTCTTGAAAATGAACAACAACTATGGGGTGAGACAAGGCTCAATGAATACAAAATAATATCAAAGGTTAAACACTGGTGTATGCTCAAAGGTAATTCTTTATAGCAATGAAGTAAGGTAGATCAGAAATTATTCTTATGAAACAATTTTCCCATATGTATGTGTCAAATATTACATCTTTAGCAAAACAATTCCCTTCTTGGAAACGGTGTGTTTCCCCCATAATCAATCGAGTAGCGGCATACGCAGTGCACACTCCCATATACCTCATCACACATATAACTGATTAGGCCATACGTACTGGGGACATTAAACTCTTCCCAACTATAGTTCAGATATTCTTTACCCTATCCGTGGGTCCATTACCATTGTGCACAATGTCTAATGTATTGCCCCATATCAAAGGGGTATTCTGCTTATCATAATATCATTATAACATTTTTTCCTTTCTATCCACGAAATAATTCAATGGATAATATATCAATAACAATTAGGTTCTCATCATTGATCACATTATAAGATCAAAACAATATAGGCTCATTTAGTCAAGTGCCACAAAGGAATGTTTGATTCACTTTGGCTCAATAATCAAGAAGGTAAACAATGTTTGCTAAAGAATTGCAATGCATTCCATATTTAAAATGAATAAACATTTATGCTTATATTTAAATTAAAGCTCAAGTTGAAAATATTATTAAGTACTCACCTTCTATTCCTTTGCTCCTAGATTGACAATTTAATGCAAACTATAACGAGGCTACTCGTTATCCCGAGCAATGCCTTTACCTTTCGATTCTACAAACACATCCAATAATATACATCATTTCTATTCCTTTAACCTTCTAACTAAACTCTAACCATTTTATATAAACATATCATTCATCAATGTCTTATATCATAGGATTATGAATGAGGAAATCTATAAAAATATTAATAAAATAATCTAGTATTAAGTCATAAACACTAGGACCAACTATTCTAATATGGCTAAAAACATGGCTTCCTATGGGTGAAACCTTAGCCGTGCCTCCACTTGTGGGAGGCTTTTGGATGAAATTCTAAACTTCTCTTATCACACAGCTGGAACCCCAGTGGTGGGGCAGCCTGTGTCTGCCCAACTCCCCTGAATCTTCTCATGCTTTCCTTGTTACCTCTTAATTTTTAAACCCCAAATTTCACCCATTTTCATATTCCCTCATCTAACATGCAATCTAAATCCTCCCTTGAATCTCTCCATCAAAATCAACCATAGAAATCAAAAGAAAAGTATATACTTGCTAACAACTTATCATTCTTAGGTTAGGGACAAGGAAAGAAACACTTAAACATAAAGTCTCACCTTGAAATGCTTTAAATTTGATCCTATGATGAAGAACAAGTTGAGAGAATTTAGCTTTTAGTGAGGATGTGATTTTGATGTTAGGTTACAAATGAGAGAAATTTACATATTTTCACTTTATATGTAAATGAAATCAATGGTGGTGATTTAATCTCACAAGATCAATGGTCACATTTTTACCTAAAATGGATGGTTAAGATTGATCAAGATAGATGGTTAAGATTGCCCTTAAGTGTATGGTGACTTGGCACCATAATAATAATTTTCATAATCACCAAAATGCATGTGGACAAGGTGATGAAAAAGTGGATTAGCTTAGGTGTCAAAGTTGATAAAGTCAACAAAGATGGCTATCATCCAAATGGTGACTAACCTAACCTAACCTCCCCCTAACACTTAGTTAACTTATTCTAACCTTAGTTGAGTTAAGTCCCACCAAATTTGGACCTTGGTGGGCCAGCCAATCAATGGGCTTGGGCCTTGAGTCCAAGGCCCATTAACAAGCTCGTCCAAACACATTTTTCGAACCTAAAAATTTTTCATAGCTTTTTCCTTTTCCTTTCACTTGACATTTCAAATCCTACCTTCCCATATCATAATAAACTCAACTAAGACATATCAACTTAAATTAACTCAATAAAATGCATATGAACATTCATACTTTATAAAGATACACAATCATGCACTTAACATCAAAAAGGATTTCTTTATCCCATCACTATATCATTGGTACTATGTTCATCGAAATTTATACTTTATGGTATTATTATAACTCTAATGAGCTATGGAAATCTTGTCTATTACAAAAAGAAAATCCTAAAATTATATACATTGCATCTGCATATTTTGACATATAGGTATTAGTAAAAAAAGTTCATAAGTTCTTAGACTATTTTGCATGGAAGCCTAAGGATACGGTAGGGGTAGATCCAAGCATAGCAGTTCATAAAATCTTGACTTACAAACATGTGAAGCCTATAAATCAGAAGCTGAGAAGAATGAAGACAAAATGGTCTTTGAAGATCAAGGAGGAATTAACCAAATTGCCAGATAATGGATTCATCGAGCCTATCACTTACCCCTCATGGTTGTGATGTGGGCAAATTATTATACCCTAGTCCTTATGACTAAATATAGGATGAGTAAGGGGTCGAACACTGGGAAAAATGATGAATTTATTATTAACCGAATAAATAATAAGATGAATAGGCAAAGAATAATTGGAGTTTGAGTAACTAATTAACTACTAATTTAACTACAAATCACTAAACTCTAAATAATTCAAAGTTATTAAACAATTTCTAGAAAGAGAACAGGTTAGAATTACAAATTAAATTTAAATCAATGAACTTCTAACATGTATATAAAATAAGATTATGAATAAGTTGATTGGAGAATTAACCTGAAATCTTTAAAAGCTTATCTCTAAGTCAATTAAAGGTATTTTTGAATAGACTTACACACACTCTCATGTCAATGTAAATGTAAACAAAAACCATGAAGTTCAATGTTAATTCTTTTTACCCCTTTAGAAGTAGATTCTAATTAATCTTTTAACTTAAGTGACATCAATTACTTTTCCATTAAGAATTTCAATTCTCATTGCAAATTCTTAACTAACATATTACATATGGTGATCAAGCATATATAACAACTATTAAGAACTTAATTGAAGCCAAATCAATCATTCATTAACAAAATATCAAAATGAAGTTCATAGACTAAATTTGCATTGCAATTCTAACCACAAGTACTTTAGCCTTGATGCATTGTTAGATATTTTATAAAAAGAAAGTTAAACATTCAATCATCAAAGAAATAAAATAGATTAAGTAAAGAAAAAGTTATAGAAATCTTTTACTAGCCCTTTTCAACATTAGAAGCCTTGATACAAGAATAGTTTCCCAAAGTGCTGTACTTGAAAGTGCTAAAACTTGTAAGATCTCTCTTTTTCTTCTTAATACAATACTCTCTACTTATATTTTGATTTTCTAGATGTCTTTTACAGAAGAAACTTCAACTATTTAAAAACCTTGAACAGTTAAAAGTCATAACATTCCATAAAGGAATGCAATACTTCATGAAAGGTCACCTAATAACTGCTTCAGAAACTTCAAGGACATTTTGGACAATTCAGATGGCAAAATTAGACTATAGTTCTTCATGAAAGTTGTAGGCCTTTTTATCAGCTTTCCATAGCCTCTTGAATCGTTTCAATCCAAGTTGTGTAGAGGAAGTTATGACTAAAACATTGTAGACTATTTGTGAAGAATCCTGTCTTTTGGTGTGTGCCGACTTGGCACCAACTCATCTCTCATTTATCAACTTGGCACAGCAAGCCCTGGTGTCGACTCGGCACCAACTGAGTTGAAGGGTGCCGACTCGGCACCAGTGCTTTCCGAATTTTGCTTTCTTTTTTTTATACTTGGCTTTTCTAGGAACCTCCAATTCTTCCCTTAACCTACTAAAACTTTATAAAATACTCTCAAAACCATCAGGTTAAGGAGAAATCTTGAGAAAATGTTAGTAGAATAAATTTTAAGGGAATAAAACACAAAATGCATTATAATATACTAAACATATACCTAAAAAGCAATTAAAATGCACTTGAAATAACACTAAATCCATACCATTTTACATCACATCAGGTTGGCCAACATAGTGCCCATTCCCAAGAAGGATAGAAAGGTTTGAATGTGTGTTGACTATAGGGACCTCAACAAGGCTTGCCCAAAGGATGATTTCCCTCTACCTCATATCGATTTGCTTATAGACCGCATGGCTGGTGCATTAATGGTCTCCTTGACCGATCTCTATACGGTTATACCTGGATCTAAGTCTATGTTCCTAATAAGGAAAAGACATCTTTTGCGATAAAGTGGGGCACCTACTGTTATCGAGTAATGCTTTGTGGTTTGAAGAATGTTGAGGCAACTTATCAGAGAATGGCCATTACTATATTCGACAACATGAAGCATAAGAGGATTAAATTTAAATTAATTAATAAATTTAAATTAATTAACAATTAAATTAATAAAATAATTAAAAAAAATTAGTAATTAAATTAAATTAATAAAAATTAATAAAATGATTGATAAGAATAATTAAAAATTTAAAGAAATTTATTTAAATAATTTAAATAAATTATTTCTAAATTTCTAAATAAACTAAATAAAATAGTTAAATAAAATAATAATATATTCTATAAAATAATATATTATATAATAATAGAATTATAATAATATAATTAATAATAGAATTATAATAATATAATTCTAATAAAATATATTCAAAATGCTCAGGATGTCGAGTTATATGCAGATGACATGGTTATAAAGTTTGAAACTCCTGAAGGCCATTTCGAAGCTCTGGATTGATTCTTCACTGAGCTCAAATAGTACAATCTCAAGTTGAACCTAGCTAAATGCCTTTTTGGTACCTCTTCAAGTGTGTTTATGGGGCACTTGGTCAGCTAAAGAGGTATAGAAGTGGATCCAGCTAAGTTAAAGGCAATTATAGAAATGCCTCCCCCTAAAATTGAAAAGAAGATTAGAGGTTTCCTAGGTCGCCTACAATATATTAGGCATTTTATTGCATAACTAGTAGACACCTGTGGGCTGATTTGCAAGCTACTGAGGAAAAAGGCCTCTAAGTAGTAGAATGAAGAATGACAGGAAGCCTTTGACAGAATCAAGCAATACTTTCTAAACCTACCAATACTGCAACACTTAAGGCTAAGTCAGCTATTATTGCTCTACTTATCAGTAACTTCAGAAGCTATAGGTGCGATGCTTGCCCAAAATGCTCTAGGCTCATACAAAGAGAATGTCATTTACTAGTGTGAGGCCTCACTTAAGCACCAACCCAATATTCTAGGGGGAACCAGGATGCTCATTTGGGTTTAGATTCAGGATGGAACTCTCAGGTTCATATTTGGTTGATTTTGAAAATGATTTTGGGAGTCACCACCCTAATTTATTTTTAAATGGAAAATTAAGGAAAAACTCAATTGTGACTCGAATTTATTAATTTAGTTAATTAATTTACCCAAGGATAAAATCACTAGCCTCGAACCAAGTTGAGCTCAGGGACTAGGTTTTTTGTTAAATAATCATGATTTGGCTCTTAAGTTTACTTTGACTTTGAAAAATTGATTTCATAAATGACAAATATTATATGATAATTATAATATTATGATTAATGCATGAGTATGGTATGAGTGCAATGAGAAAATTAAAATGAAACATTCATAAATTTAATTAAAAAGGGGAAAAAGATATTGATTGGGATTTAGATTTAAGGTTTGGATTTAGATTTTAAACGTACCTACGTACCCCATTAAATGAGAATCAAAACCCATGCAATTCGTTCACGATTAAGTAGAGGGGTTTAGGAGTTGTTTAGATTGATTCTGGTTTGAGTGTTTTGAAAGTGAGGGAAAAAGGCTGATACCTTTGCTTTTGAAGGGCAAAGGGTTTTACCGGATCGAAATTCCATTTTATCGGGAACGGGTAATTGGATTGATTGGGAGATTAATTAATTAATTAAAATAATTAATTAACTAATTAATATGATAAAAAGGATGGATGGATTAATTAATTAAAAAGATTAATTAATTAATTTGGATGAAGGGTGGATTAAGAAAAATGATTAATTTGATTTTTGAAAAGTGATTAATTAATTAATTAATTGAGTGATTAATTTTAATTAAAAAAAAGAGAGTTTTAGTTAATTAAAAAGATTAATTAACTTGGTTAGGGTGAGAAAATTAATTAATTAAAAAGATTAATTAATTAATTAGAGAGTGGTTGGAGGGAGAAGAAGAGAGGAATTAGAGGATAGCCATCAACTCTAACTCAAGAGGTGTGTTGGAATAAAAGATGGAGGACCAATTTATAGGTAAAGGGAGATAAGGGCAATTTAAGTAGTGAAAATGTGAAAAGACCAAAAGGGTAGGGCTGAAAAAATATTGAAAAATCATATTGGAAGCATTTTGGAGACTGCAAATGGAGGAGTGGGACCTGTGCCACCGGAGCCACCAGCTCCGCTGGCAAGCCTAGTGGCACCGGCAAGGTCTTGGTAGGTGCCTCATCTGGATTTTTGCTTTATACTCAAGTCTAATTTTGAGACTTTCAGGTTAGTTTTTGGGAGTTTCATAGTTGAAAAAATTAATAGGTTAGTTTTGATAGACTCAAAATTAATTTTAGAATAATTAAATAGTCAGTCTGAGAAAAGATCCGGTTAGTTTTGGAAAAATACTGTCTAATACAGAAGGTCCGGTCAGGGTAGGAAAAGTGTTAATGTCCAAAAATTAAGTACCTTTATACTAAAATGACTGAAAGTTCATTTTTTGCTTTGGGAGCACTACCCCCCTTAATCCCTACCTACTAACAGGCTAGCAGGACTGCCATACTGGCTCTGCATAGCACACTAATCTTAGCAGGTGTCAAGTTACAGCTAGATGATGAGGGTGTGAAATAAAGGGTTCACAACTAGTTAAGCAAATGTATGCTACCAGATTGAGCAATTATGCCTAGCCTTGGTCTAGGTATGCCATAAGCTCTAGCATTACCTATACTCATATACAACCCATATGCTAGCTAATAGGAGCCCTTTGAAATTCCTTATGGAGAGGCCATTTCTTGATAGCAAAATGGCATGATGGATGGCAATTCTCACAGCATTTAACCTAAAGTACGTCTCGAGAAAAGTAGTTAAAGAAAGCATAATTGCTTACCAGCTAGCTGCTACCCTTATGGAAGGAGAAGTATTTAAGCCTGAGTTCTCGGATGAGGACTTTTTGATCATAGACCCTAAAGTATGAAAGTTATTCTTTGATGATGCCTCTAATAGTAAAGGCTACACAGCCGGCATAGTTCTAGTCACCCCTAAAGGAGATCATCTACCTATGGCGATCAAGTTGGCCTTTGAAGTAACCAATAATAAAGAGGAATATGAAGCATGTATTGCTGGTCTAGAGATGGCCATTACATGAGAATAGACTACTTGGAGGTTTACTGTAATTCTAACCTCATTATTTCCTAAGCTCTTGGTAAGTGGAAAATTAGAGAAGAGGGTTTGGTTCCTTACCATAAATGCTCATATGACTTAGTTGAGAATTTTCATGAACTCTCTTTTCACTACTTATCAAGAGTAAAGAATCAATTCGTCGATGCTCTAGCCACTTTAGCCTTAATGATAGAAATGAGCAACAATGAGATACACAGGCCTGTTGTCATTAAAATAAAGCGGCAGCCTAAATATTACACTATGTACATGAATCTTCAGCTGGCTAATGCTAAACCCTAGTTTTGGGACATCTTTAATTACATCTAGAATGGTAAGTATCCAAAAAGGGCCTCAAAAGCATATTGGAGAATCGTAAGGCAGTTGTCTGTTGTTTTTATACCAAATGGCAATGTATTATATAAGAGAGCCTGGGATAACATCCATTTGTGATGTGTGACAGAAGAAGAAGCCCAATTAATTATGGGGTGGTCCATGGTAGAGAAGAAGGCCTATACATGAATGGTATAGCTTTGGCATAAAAGATAGTGAATCTGGGCTACTTTTGGCTAACCATGAACGAGGATTGCTCAAAGTATGTACAGAAATGTCACAAATGTCAAATCTTTGCCAAGCTCCAACATTGGCCCCATGTCCATTTGAACCCGATAGCAACACCATAGTCTTTTGCTACCTGGGGCATAGATGTCATTGTGAGGATATTGCTAAAGTCCTCTAGTGGACATAAGTACATTCTGGTGGCTATAGATTACTTTATAAAGTGGTCTTTTGCAATTTGGATTAGCTAAAAAGATATTTTGTCTAAGGACAACATCTGCATTCTTTCTATCTATTTTTTTGTTCAAAACAATGTAATCAGAACTACATGGACCTGATTCTCCTTGAGAAAAAAATGATAATGATGATAACTGTAAGGGATACGTAGGCAGCCTGACTTGAATGCAGTCCAAAGCATAATATAAAAATATTTTATTTGCATCACAATCTCATCTCCTCTATGCCTAATGCATCTTCATTTGGTTCTTTTGTCTAAAAAAAAGATAAAAAAATAAAGAAAAGAAAATTCTTGCTAAATTAAAAATTTGAAAGGGCAGCTTAAGCAAAAATTAGAGCAAAAGTAAAGGTATCTCGTATAATGATGATTAGAGTTTACAAGAATATACAATTCATCATCACAAAAAGGATAGCTTCTATCTATACCTATAGCTTATCTTACGGTCATATCAAGCTTGCAGACATATACAAAATAGAAATCTATAGCCAATGTCCTAACAAATACCAAAATAAAAATAAACAGATGACTATCTCTGTCTAGTCAACCCTTCTTCTCCTCCTAAGATGCACATCTCCCTTAGAATTAGACCTTGTCACAATCTCCTTAGTTGTCAGGCCACTAATCCTAGTCTCTATATCCTCCTCCATAACGTTAGTAGTTGGGGCACTTGCAGTACCAAAACTACTCCTCTCGGTCGGCCTACTCCTAGTCCCAATAACTTCGGAGCTGCTCCTTACAGTCATGCCTTAAACTCTCCTCTCTTGAACTGCTCGCTATAACCCTCCTTTGTGTCAAAGTCAATACAGCTAAAGCTCCTCTCTATACTCTAGCAACATTAGTCCTCCTCTGTGCACTCACTATTGTAATCCTCCTCCATGCGACTATAATAGTGTCGCCCTGGCATCTAATTGTAGTCACAATCCTTTGAGTCACCACCATTACAATCTAGGTCATTACTGCAGCCTATAGTGTTGGTTCTCCTGTAGAACCTCTAGTCTTTCCCACATGTCGGGTCACCTCCTTTGTCCTAATAGTAATCCCCTAGTCACTAGTATCTCTAACAGCTACCTCCTCTATCTCGTTACCCTCTATCTCCCTAAGCAAAACAACTTGGTGCTCTCTCTCGACTGGCCAGATAGTCTCAGTTAACCAACTGTGGTACCTCTTAGTAGTACCAAAGTCGACCTTTGGTCTCACTGTATGGAAACTCCTCATGCACCCTCATCTAATAGCCCTAGCAATGGGAGCTATAATTTGCACATACTTTAGAAAAGGCATAACTAGGGCCACATTTTGAGAATGACCCATCTATTGCAAGACCCTTGTACCCTAATAAAATGATATCCATGCTAAGCCTAGCAGACAAACTACTTGGTACTAATGGCTAATTGTCATAAAAGACTTGATCCTATACCACTAGCGATAACAGAGTATGTCCTCTTAGGCAAGCTCTAAGAGCTATCCAATCCACTTTTGAACTAATTCTTGCCTCACTAGGATGGGCCACATCTGATACTAAATGGTTATGTATGGGCTCCTATCTGAAGGAGCAACCACCCTCAAATGGTCCATCAATCATACCTATAATTACTTCAAAAAATAAAAATTAGACAACCATAAAATATCCGCCCAGAAAGGGTAAAAACAAACAAATTTTTTTTTCTCAACTAAAGGACTATCGGAGATACAATCTATCTCTCTAAGCCCCAAACAAAACAGTCGAGACTCATTAATGTCTTTGCTAGTATGACCCCAACCATGGAGCGACTCTGCTCTGTCTATAGTACCATAACTGCCACTCTGGCATCCCTCCCTGATAGATTCAGGAAATAGATATCCAAGGCTCACATCCTAAGCCTCTGTCTCCCTTTATCACGCTGGTCACCAAAATCATGAAATTTTTCAATGACGGTAATTAGATTCACCTGTCCCTCTACCACCATTCAACTGGTCATGTCCTCAGGCAAAGCTAAAAACTCTCTAGTGCCCAACTTTAAATTTTAGCACTACTAGAACTACCTCTAGATTGCTGCCTAGTATGGTGAAGAATTCCTCAAATGTAGGGCACAACTCCTCTATACCTATGCCGAATTGAAAAATCTAGGCCACTAAATCCCAAAATTGAAAACATGCCCTCAGGAAGTCCCAATCCATCTGAACTCCTCTCAAAGCCACCATAGCTATAATACCATACCTACCTAAATTTATCTTATCTACTTTATCAAGTTTCTTCATCCACATGTGCATATAGTGACTAAAACACGACTCCATGAATGTGAAAAAGAATATGAAAAGTGAAAAATTAAGCAAAAGAAGAGAAATTCGACAAATGGATAGAGTTTTGGCTCTTAATTGAAAAAAAAATGGATAAATCTACCTTTGAACACCTACCCATATATAAGCTTCGAGGTGTCAACATTAGAAAGTATAAAAAGTTGCACCTAATAGTTATACTATAAAAACCTAGTGCAGCACCACATTTCATCCTTGTGGCTAGCTGTCGATGGCCATTGTGGCACTATACAGGCTTGGTGCAGCGCCGCGCGGGCTTCATGTGTCACTTCCCTTAGATGATGCCTTGACCTTCATTCCACGTCCTTTGATGCTAGAATGGTGATTCCATATCTCTCGGTGCAAAGGTAAATAACCTTTCTTTCCTCCTTGGAATAGAAAATCTAGAAGATTAATGTTTTTCAGAGCCGTGGTTAAGCAAAAAATGTAAAAATGGAGCTATAATTGGACAAGAAGTCAAAGCATGTATACATCTCATTTCATCCATTTTTGCCTGGCACTAATGTGCATCCATAACATAAATATGCATGATAGGATAGGAAGCATCGGAAGATTACACAGAGTCATTCATAAACAACACACATAACATAAGCATAGCATATAAACATATCCATACATGACCATAAAAGTGTAGATTTGTATGTCATCCATGAAAGAGCACTACTTACCACTAAGGGAAATAAGAAACACAACCACCTGAGAAAGCTGCATAAAAAGAAAAAGTATAGGAAAGGTCAGAGCCAGCATCATTGCTGCCTAATCAATGGCGTCCTCCTCTCCTCCGTCTTTGGGGAACATCCTCATCACCAGCCTTGTGAGTATTAGCAATATCTAAATGTGTTAGCATCCTGCTGAGGGCAACCTCCATCCTATGAGAAACCTTATAGGTTTGGCAGATGAAATCCCAAGGTACCTGGTGAGAATAAGATGTCAGAAACTTTGGGTCCTTTTCAAAGGTACAAGTAAGCATAAATACTACCCCTGCATGAGGATCATTTTTGAATATAGGACAAAATCATACCTCGACGTCATCAGGGATGTCTCGCACGTCGGGCCGAATGACATCAGGAAATTGCCACATCTTTATCCAGCCATCTGCCCCATAGTATGAAATTTGCTTAGGGATGAAGAAATCCCTATCCTAGTTTATTATGCTAATGCCTTGGCTCAGCCCATTACCCCCACCTGTATCAGGAATAGGTTCTTTAGAAGTGCTCCTTTTAGGTATTTTAGAGGTTGCCTGGATAATTGGCTCCCTTAGGAGAGTAGAACCGATGGAGGAATAACCCTTCAAGGTGATCTTGCGCATCAAAAAAGCAGAACAAAAGTTGTGGTAGCTTTGACTTGAGCACTGGTGGGTGTATCCCTCATCACCATTATAAAGCACAGGGGAAGCCTAGATCGCTGACCTATATCTCATGTACACCGATGGAGGCTTAGGAACGCATCAAGAGTTAATGATTTGGAAGTGTGCTTTCTCACCTAAATAGAATAGGTGGTGATAAGGCAAGTGTAGTAGGAGCCACCTCTAAAAGATGTGCTCAACAAAAATTGCACTATCAAGACCGAGATGCCATAACTCCCCAAAGGGCCTTGAAATCTTTCACAGTAAATAGTAAGCAAAATAATTTAAATGGCAAAAGATAAAGGGGGAAAAGTAATGAGTGAAAACCTTAGACTCCGTCAAATTGTCAAAGAAGGCCAGGAGTGTCAAAATACTATGATTGTCCAAATTAGGACCCCAATTAGACTCCACCCATCTCCTCCTAGCAGGGAAATCCCCCAACCTCTGCCTGATCAGCCCAAGAGCTATAAAAGGGAAGTACTCATATGCCTAAAGCAACATACAACAAATAGTTAGAATCATTAAAGGTGCAAATCAAAGTACAAGTCAGAGTATGGAAACATTCCTCCTAAATGGGCGTATGGAAACATTCCTCCCAAATGGGCGTTGTGCCACCAACAAAAAGGACATTTCCTTGAGGCAACTCCACGATGTCATTGTATATAATACTAAGGACCGCATCACCCTAGTCGTACTCTCTCCAGGCATTCATATCAATTAAGCTAGCTAAAATGTTAAGGTCCACCATATCTCTTAAGCTATAAGATAAAGTGTAAACTGTAGTGATCAGCAGATACAGTTGGGCCACCACTGCATCTGAAATAATTTCACCAGTAGTGGCCACCCATTCCAACTTATCTGTTAGCAGGGTGTGCCTTACTTAAGTACTCTTGCAAAGTGGGTTGAAGCCAAGAAGGGCCTGTGTCTCATTAGTAGAGAATGCCTGTCTCTAGTCATTGCATATGTCAAGAATCTGAGTCCTAAATTGGATCCTAGAAAGCAAATACAGATCAAGCAGTGTACAGGTCAGCTCCCCGCAAGCAAAGTGGAAGGTATCTGTGGTATCCCACCATCTCTCTGCTAGAGCCTTAATTAAGTTAATGTTTAAGCTATCTGGGGTTTGCACACCTAGAAAGTCAATAAAACTAATGGGCTCCAGCATAGCTCTAACAGCACTGTCTGAGGAGGCACACCTAATCACCTCTCTAAGATTACTGCAGTTGCCTCTATTCCTAATCATATGTGCCTATGGTAAACCAGTAAATGCATAGAATAATTTGCATACATGGAATGCAAGCAGTGGACAAAATTGACTTTCAAATGGAATAAGCAAGACTACTAATTATTAACTGACCATCATAGGACATGTGATCTTCTAGGTCTTATAAGAGGAGAGTTGGATGCGGGTTGTCCCTTGGTGCCTCGTACTAGTGCCCCCGACCTCTTGCAGAAGAAGCAGAGATCCTCCTCAAGTAATTAGCTCTATGGTGGGATGTAGATGCCATCTTAATTGAATGTCGGGCCTGATAGGCAACGTAAGCAGGTAAGTATCGCAAAAAAGAAAAAAAAGAATTTCTCATTCATTATTTATTAGTATTAAGAAAAAGAAAAAAAAAGAATTTCTCATTTATTATTCATTAGTATTAAAAAAAAGAGAAAAAAAATAAATTAAAAAAAAAGGAGAGAAAGATGAAGCTCACATTAGTGTGTGCTTAAAAGAGAGGAGTGGAGTGTGTGTGTGCAGCAGGATGTGTGAAATGTGAGCTATTTACAGATTTTAAGGTGAAGAAAAGACAAAATAGCGCATAATAAAAAGTGCCCTATAATTATCCAGTTGCATTAAAATCTATTTTCCAGCCCATTTCAACTCAGAATCTAAATCTAAAAGTTCTTGTTATTTGTGAGATTTTTATCTACCTATAGACACCTCATTCGCTGATTTTTTGACTAAAATGCAGTTTTTACATTAGAAAAACCAAAAAAATTATGAACCTGAAAATTCACCAGTCTCCCAAAGATGGTCAAATTAATTCCAAAATTCACCAAAATTATCTCATTACAACCAAAATCATTTTCTGAATCCAAACCTACCAAAGTTCTAGGTTCACTCTCATCAAAACTATCTAATTGAAAGACAGCTTCAATGAGAAGGCAGCTATAAACTCTCATTTTATCACCTCAAAAATTAATTCTAAACTCTTTAGAATTGACCAAAATATTCTTGGCACAACCTAACGCTTTTCCTACCCTGACTGGACCTTCTGTATCACATAATATTTTTTTAAAACTAACTAAATTTTCTCCTAGACTGACTGTTCAGCTGTTTTAAAATTAATTTTGAGTCTATCAAAACTGACCAGTGAATTTTTTGAACTATAAAACTCCTAAAAACTTGTAACCTCTGAAAAACTAATCGGAAAAAAATTTCAAAAAATGAGCTGGGCCAGCACCACATGGCTGTCACAAGGCAGACCTGCGGCACTGTATCAGCACTATGCGGCACTTTAGGTATCACCTACAACATGCCACACTCTTTTGGTGCGGCTCTACAAGGACTTGGTGAGGCACCACACCCTTCTAGCACTCGTGGACCCCCATTTCTATGCAAAAAATGACCCTTTTACCCTTCTCTAGTCTCATTTTTGCCCTTTCTAACCTTCATGTTTTCACTTCCTAAACTATCCTCAGCCCCATTTGCCTATAAATATACCTCCCATTTCTCATTACTCACTCCAAAAATTGGTATTGATTGCTATCTATCAATTTTTCTTCTTCTTCTCCCTCCATCATTTTAATTAATTAATTTATTCACCCAAACCAAGTTAATTAATCCTTTTAATTAACTAAAATCTTTTTAATCACTCAAAATTTAATTAAGTAATTAATTTTTTAATTAATTAATTACTTCCTTTTTAATCAAATTAAATCAAAATCTTTTTTTTTTCACTCATCTACTATTTTAATTAATTAATTAATCATTTAAATTAATTCATTCATTCACTAGTCATTTTTTTTTAAATCCTTAATCAATCCAATCGTTTGGTCCAATAAAACAGAATTTTAGTCCAGCAAAACACTTTTTTCATCTCATCCACCAAAATCCAAGGTATTTTTCATCAACTCATTTCCAAAACCAAAAATCATTTTAATCAATCCATAAACCCCCTCCACTTAATCGTGGACTGAACTACGTTAGTTTTGATCCTCATTCAATAGGGTACGAAGTTACATTTGAAATTTAAATCCAAACTTCAAATCCAATTTTTCAAATTAAATTTATTTTCTATTTTTCCAAGTGTAATTAATTATTTTCTAAATGATATTTGTAAGGGAATCTGTGATCTTCCTAGAATCCCATAAGGGTTAGAGAAGACATTCCAATTTTTATTAATGTAATTAGAATTAAGGAGTGATTATGTAGTTCTCCATAATCCTTAAAGATTAAAGGGAACACTCTCCTTAATTTGTGAATGTTTATTTCAATTGCTTTATTAATCCCTATGCCCCATGCATTCATATTATGCCATATTGATGCATTTTATTTACAATTATCATCCTATAAATGTTATTCATGAAATCAATTTTTTCTAAGTCAAATTAAATTTTAGAGCCCAAATTTAGATTATTTAACCAAAATTCTAGTCCCCGAGCTCAATTTGGTTCGAGGCTAGTGATTTTGTCCTTGGGTAAATTAATTAAAAATTAATGAATTGGAGTCAATTGGATTTTTTCCTTAATTTTCCCATTTTAAAAATAAATTAGGGTGGCAACTCTCAAAATCATTTTGAAAATCAACCAATCTGAACCTGAGGGTTCTATCGTGAGTCTGAACCCGAATGAGCATCTTGATTCCCTCTAGCAGATTGAGCCGGTGCTCAAGCAAGGCCTTACACATACTGATAAGCTATTAGTTCATTTTGGAATCTTCTCCTTAAAGAATTCACTATTAACTTAGCATGGATCATTGCATTATGTCTAAACACGAATTTGTAAGGAGTTGCCCCTATGGCCATTCTCAAGATGGTTTGGAGGGCCCACAGCATTTCACTTAACAACTCATGCCAAACCCTTGGATTATCATCTACCATATTTTGGATATTAGCCTTATTTAATTTGTTTGTCACTTCAGCTTGATCATTAACTTGGTCATGATATGGTGTGGAGTGGATTACCTTAATACTTTATTCTTCACAAAATTCCTTCATTTCTTTACTAGTAAAAACCATCCCTTGGTTGGTTGTAATTGTTTAAGGTAGGCTATTTTGATGTAAGATGTATTCCTTGAAGAATTTAATGATTGATTGTTGGTTCACTACCTTCAAAGGTATGGCTTCTACCCATTTTGAAAAATAATCTATCACCACAAGGATGAAAGAGTGATGTTCAAAGGATGTTGGGTAAATTTTCCTAATGATATCAATAGCCGATCCTCTAAATGGCCAAGGCTTAATAACCGAATGTAGCTCATCAGTAAGAATGTGCTAGATCATCAATGTCTTTGGCAGGCTTTAATGAGGCCAAATGCAATGCTACCTCAAGTGCATGGGTCGTTCAAGTAATAAAATGATGAGTAAGATATCGTTCCACTGGGGACAAGTAACAAGTATTAGCTCAAATGTTGATTGTTGTTTAGTGATTCAAATATTTTGAGTACTGATTAAATGAATATAACTAATTAAGCTAAAAGACTTAAACTAAGAAATAACAAGTAAAGTTGCCAAAGATATTGATGACAAAAACTACCTAGATACTGAATTCTCCTAGACCCTATTTAGATTTCATAAACAGTGACTTAATTAAACCCAAACATTGAATTGAATTAGCATTCCACTAATCTAGATTAAAATCTCTCTCGAGCGAATCAATCCCTAATCACTAAGTAAAATGCGACGAATCTCTTCTCAAACACAATCAAATAGTTCATGCATAAAGAACAAAGAACAATAAGCCAAAGAATCTTATAGGTCTATCTCTAGCACCCCAATCAATTCTCAACCTTTATGAGTGTTTAATTCTAGTTAAGCTTTCTCAAGTCAATTAACAAGAAAACAACATCTAATTAAAAATCATGCTATTGCTAATTAGAGATAACAACATTAATCATAAATATAAAACAATTTAATGAATGATTTAATTGATTAAAAATGATTCAATCCATACAATAGAGTCTAGGATTCATCAAATATCCAGGTAAAAAGAAATTAGTTCATAATGACAATGAGAAAACAAGAACAAAAGAAGATTGGAAGAGAATTCAAACAATCAATGTCGAATGATTTAATTATCTCCACTCTAATCTTCGATTCTTAACTCAAAACTTAAAGTACTTAGATCTCCACCTTCAAAACTAGCTACAAACCATTGATTTTTCCTTAGAGAAGTCGTCTCTAAGTGATAGAATTCAGAACCCCTTACAAATCTGTCCAAAATTAGCTTACATATCTAGCTTAGACTGCACACATGAGTGTTCGCAGGGCCGTGTGATGACCCGTGTGATAAGCCCCAAAGTATTTTGGAAAAATTTTAATGAGAATTTCAAAAATAATAACCATATAGCTAGAGACACGGCCACTTGATGGCCCATGTGATATCATTCTGACTTTTCTGCTTCAAAAATCAGCTCGTTTCTTGTACTAAACTGCGTCATTTCAAGTTCTATTACTCTATGGCACCTTAAAACATAGAATTCTTAAAAAGAACTAAAAATCACACTAGAACAAACAAATTAAATTCAATTTAAAGAATAAACATGCTAAATTCGAGGGTAAAACATAAGCATTTAGGCATTTATCAAGCTTCACATCCCTTAGCCTAACTATAGTAATCTTTTCCCATAATCAACTACTAAAAGCCATACTGCTCGAGAAGTTGCTTCATCAACTTCCCAAATTGGTGAGCCCAAGCTACCCCTTCATAAACTTTAGCCATTATCAATATTGCTTCCTTTGGTTCGAGGCATAATAGAAGTTCTCCACTTGGGTGCCTTTTATACAACTCCCCCCTGATCTTCATAAAACCTTGGTGTAATCAATTTGATTTTTTGATATATGTCTGAGGATGGATCCTTTAAGTACCTAACAATCTTTGCTCACAAGTTAATGGCGAATACTCCATAGTGTTTCATGACTTGTTCCTCCAAGTGATCTATTCCTTTTATGCACAATACTAAGATTAGCCTGTATTCTAAAGGAACTTCACCGAACCAAGTCAAGTGACTAGATGCCCTCTACACTAGCTTATTACCTTCCTCATTTTTGGCCCTTAAAGCATATTATAAGGAAAAATGCTCAAAGTTGTCTAACAAATGCATAACTTTGTTACAATAAGGCCTAAGGGCTATTGATTCACAATTATACTCCCTAGAGATTTGCTTAATAACCAGCAAAGAATCACCCTTAATGTCCACTAATCAAATGCCAAGCTCAACTAAGATTTCAAGTCCAATAATTAAAGCCTCATATTGGCTTGATATAGGTGCATAGAAAATAAAGTATAAAACCCAACTTGCTAGAAATGCCCCCAAGTGAAGTAAGAACTATCCTAGCTCCAGCCGAACAAGCTATTTTTGAGCCATTAAACCATGTTTACCAATTACACTCAAATAAACAATTAATCCTTCCACATTCTCCTTATTGGCTGGGTGATGAGCTAAAAAGTTGGCTAGTGTTCGCCTTTTTACTACTTTTTGGGGTATATATTTTAATGCAAATTCAAACAATGTGATAGCCCATTTACCCATTTTGTTCTTTAGAAATGGCCAAGACAAGATATACTTTATGACATCAATCTTACTGATAACCAAGATAACTATAAGAAGCATGTAGTATCTTAGCTTAGTGCATAAAAAATACAAAGCTAGGCATAGCTTCTCGACTGATGTATACTTGACTTCAATTATCGTCAAACATCTGCTAAGGTATTATATTGCTCGTTCAAAACCTTCTTCCTCCTGAGCTAGCATATTTCTGATGGAGTCCATTGAAGCTAAAATATACAAAATTAATGGTTGGTTTAGCCTTGGAGGAATCATGACTAGAGGTTTGGTTAAGTAAGCCTTAATTTCATCAAATATGGCTTGGTGCTCCTCAGTCCAGACAAATTCATTATCATTTTTGATCTTCAACAATCCTCTTCATGATCGAAGTTTCCTTATAGTGTTTGTAATGAATCTCCTCAAAAAGTTAATTAGGCAAATTAACCTTTGTAGATCTTTCTTTTTTTAAAAAGGTGATGTTTCAATAATTACTTTGGCTTTATTCTTATCCACCTCCACTCTTCTTTGATGCACTAAATAGCTAAAAAAGTTTCCAGCCAACACTCTAAAAGCACATTTGAGAGGATTCATCTTCAACTTGTGATCCCTCATTTGTTTGAAAGCCTTATGGAGGCCAACCAAATGTTGCTCTTCCTGTTAGGACCGAATGACTACATCATTAATATATACCTCCATGAACTTCTTGATCATATCATGGAACATAAGGTTCATTACACATTGATAGGTAGCCCCAACATTCTTTAGGCCAATTGGCATGACTACCCATTCATATGTGCCAATTGACCTTAGGCATATAAAAGTTGTTTTGCTCACATCATCCTCAGCAATCTTAATCTGATTATAACTCAAGTGTCCATCCATGAAGCTAAGTATCATGTTGCGTGCAACTAAGTCTATTAATATATCTAGGATTGGCATTGGGTATTCATCCTTGGGAGTTGTTATATTGAGGTTCCTAAAATCCGCACATATCCTCAACTTCCCATTTTTCTTAATTACCCAGACAATGTTGGAAAGCCACTCCATATATGTAATTGTTCTTATAAACCTTGCCTCAAAAAGTCTTTTGATTTCTTCATACACTAGCTCCTTCACCTCTTTAGACATTCATGTTATGGGCTATTTGAATGGCTTGTATCCCGGCTTAATTAGTAATTAATGCTTAACCAAGGATCATTCTAAACCAAGCATTTCATCATAATTCCAAGTGAAGCAATCCTTATAATCTCTCAACAATTCAATTAGCTTCATCTTAAATTTATCATTTAACTTGACATTGATAAATGTTGGCCATAGGTCATCCCCAATTCCAATATTGATGTCTTTCAAAGGGTCTTAGACTTATGTTGGCTCATATTACAGCTTTTAGAAGCTACCTTTAGATCCTTTAATTGTAACTGTCCTATTAGATCTTACCCTTCATCCTCATAAATGCACTCGGCCACAATTACCTCTAATTCCTTGAAAAGCCCCTTTATCTTTTTCCAAACCTTCCTCTAAAGCTTAGACATATCTATAAAATTTATTGAAACAATGATACTCAGCTGTTAGGCTAAACTAAAGAATGCTTTGAGACTTTATCTACCAAGATCCTGGATTGATCCAAGACTATAAGCTCAGGTTGCTTCTTTGTGCTCTTGCCATTCAACGACACCACCTCATTTACCCGAGCTTGAGGCTCATAAAATAATGAATATGCCATGTGCACTTCCTCTTTAAATGGGTTGGCATCAACATGCACGATGTCCATATACCCCTTTAAGAAAAGTATCAAATTCTAATGCATAGAAGAAGGAATGCACCTATTAGAATGAATCCAATATTGGCCTAACATAATGTTGTAACTACTCTTCACATCTACTATAAACATTCCCTTGAGTTTCATAATCGACCTTCATCTGCACTTTCAAGAATCCTTCTACTATTGTTTTCCCCTAGTGAAGTTAGTTAATAAAATGTCAACCTTCTCCATATCACCCTTACCTTGGCCGAGCTTTTTAAGGAGTCTTAGAGGCATGATATTTACTCTAGCTCCATTATCCTCCAATACTCTATTTATTGGTACTCATTCACTTCGACCTTGATATATGGAGGCCGCATATGATTTATTAAAGCTAAAGCTAACTCTTTTAATATTATTGATTGTTGAACCTCTTCTCCTTCTTTGGAAGGTTCAGCTTCTAAGGCATCCCTGTCTAAAGTGGATCGTTACTCAGGCTTTGGGAGAAAGTCATTTGGCAAGATGGTAACCATTTTGATATTACCTAGATGGTAACCATGTTGATATTACCTCTGAATATAGAGAGCTCGAGTTTAAGGCTATATTCTTCATCAACTCGGTAGGTATCCCCATCAGTTACTTCTAACTCTGCCATTTCCTCTTTAATAAGATCATCCAATGCCATTTCTTCTTCATCCAAAACTTCTATCATGGCTGATTTTTCATATTCTTATTCTTGAGGCCAATCTTAGTTAGGCACCCTGAGTGGCAAAAAGGGTATTTCATCCCTATCCGAAAAGGGTGGCAACCACTCTCCAATGGAGTTGCCAGCTGTAAGACCTTGCCCGAACACTCCTCTCTCATTCAAGAAATTGCCTTAAGAGAAGTCGAGTGAATTTTAAGGAGGTTATGGAACGAGTTTCAGTGCTCACGATTGGAATGACTATCGTTCAAAAAATTGATTTTTTTTGAAAAGTGATTTTGGGAGTTGCCACTCTAATTTATTTTTAAAATGGAAAAATTAAGGAAAAACCCAATTTATTACTTCAATTTATTAATTTCTTAATTAATTTATCCAAGGATAAAATCATTAATCTTGAACCAGGTTGAGGTTGAAGAGTAGATTTTTGGTTTTTAAATAATCTTGATTTAGCTCTTGAGTTTAATTCAACTTGGAAAATTAATTTTATGAATAAAAATTATTAAATGACAATTATAAGATGACAAAAATGCATGAGCATGGCATAATATGAAAGCATGATAAAAATTAAAGATTAAATAAAGTAAACCATCTACAAATTAAAGAGAGTTTTCCTCTAGTTCGTATAGATTCTAGGGGAACCACATAATCACTTCTTAATTTAAAAATAATTAATTATATAATAAGATGGTGGAATGCCTTCTCTAACCCTTATAGTTTTAGGATGGCCACAAATTCTCTTACAAATATAGTAAAAATATAAATAATTACATTGGAAAATCAAAATGGGAAAAGGGATTTAATATGGATTTGGATTTGCGGTTTGGATTTAAATTCCAAACGTGCCTATGAACCCTATTGAATGGGGATCAAAATCCACATAGTTCATTCCATGATTAAGTGGAGGAGTTTACAGATTGATTAATTATGGTTTGGGAGTTGGATTAATGAAAATACCTTTTTTGGTGGACATAATGGATGGAATATTTTACTTGACTGAAATTTTGTTTTATCGAGATCAGATAATTTGGATTGATTGATGGATTAATTAATTAATTAAAATGATTAATTAAGTAATTAGTGTGATGAGTAAATTAATTAATTAATTAGGAAAATGAGTGGATTCTTAATTAATTAGATGGATTGATTTGAAAAGTGATTAATTAATTAATTAATTAAAAAGATTAATTAATTAATTAATTGAGTGATTCATTTTAAAAAAGGATTTAGTTAATTAAAATAATTAATTAACTTAGGTTAATATAGGGTAATTAATTAATTAAAAAGATTAATTAATTAATTTAAAAAGTGATTGGAAGGGGAAGAAGAGAGAAATTTGATAGATAGCTATTAATACCAAATTGAGAGGTGAATTGAAATGAGAAATGGAGGGCCTATTTATAGGCATATGGGGTGAGAGATAGTTAAGGAAAAGGAAAAGTGAAAAGACAAGGAAGAGTAGGGTTGAAAATGCTGAAAAATTGTACTAGATGGCGAAATCATAATTTTGGAAGGTAAAGGGGCAACTAGCCACCGGAGTGGTCGGTTGGGGCACCAGTGTTCCAAGCGGCCAATTAGCAATAGCTCCTAGACAAGTAGGCTTCTCTTTCTTTCTTTTTTTTTTTTTTAGAGATTCATGTTGGTCCATGTTGGGAAATGAAGCGTCTGGAGCAATATACTAAAAGGATAAAATTTTCTTTTGGGGGCGCTGTCCCCAAACCCCCGTCTGCTAACCAGCTAGCGGGATTGCCGTACCAGCTTTGTATAGTGCACTAAATTTAACAGGTGTTAGACTATGGCCGGATAACGAAAGTGCAAAATTAAGGGTTCACAACTGCTGCTTAAGCTTTGGGAGAAAGTCATTTGGCAAGATGTTAACCATATTGATATTACCTCTAGAATAAAGAGAGCTCAAGCTTAAGGCTATATTTTTCATCAACTCAATAGCGGTAACCCTGTCAACTACTTCCAACTCTACCATTTCCTCTTTAATAAATCATCCAATGCCATTTCTTCTTCATCTAGAACTTCTATCATGGCCAATTTTTCATATTTGTGTTCTTGAGGCTTATCTTGCTTAGGCACCCAAACCTTTTTCTTATATTCTATTATGCCTGTCTCCTTCATAGAATAAGACTTCAGCACCAGTCTCCTTATATTTTAGCCTTAAGCACCATTCTCCTTTGATTATATTCTTATAGTTGGACTTCAACCTCTATGGCTTTTTTCTCATTCCTAACTTGTAGCCTTTGTTCTACTTGCTTGATGGCCAAACTTTCTTTTAGTGGTTGCTGCACTAGATCAGGTGAAACTATAACTTTGCCCTTTTAAGTAGCCAATTCGACACACTAGGCTTGCTTTGTCTCCATAACCTTCTTTTTTGTGTCTTAGTTAGCATAAGCCTTCTTTCTTATCTTTGTGCGATCCTATTAAAAAAGCTTTGACGCTGCTACTTAGGAGGTGAGTGTTGTTCTCATCTTTTACATATTGAGGCCTTGGCTTGAATGCATTCAAAAGTCTTTCTTTATGGGTTATTTTGGGAGGAGCATTAATAAATGGATCTCTAGATAACCTACTATCGGATGAATCCTTAGGTGGAGGCATTGGCCTTTTAACTACTAGAAGTTGACCCTAATTTCTTGGATGGTTTTGACCCAATGCATGCTTCCATTCCCCATGCCTTTCAAGTGATTCTCTTAGTTATAGAATTCAGACCGGCTCAGGCTCCTTCCTCTTGATCATAACCTTTTGTACTTGATTATACCTATGTTGAGTTGGCTCAGGCTCCTTCATCCTCGATACAACCTATAACTCAGACTTGCAAGATAGGTTAACAAGGCATGCCTTAGCTGTGGCATCCATGTCCTGAAGTGGCCGTGCTTTCCTGAGAGCCTTAGGTTTTTCATCTTTTACTTCAGCAACAGGCCATTTTCCTTTAACCTTTTCTTAAATGTCTATTTTTTACTTTGGCTGATCTACTAGATTTTGCTGGTGCTTAGGCCTAAGGATTCTAAGGTCGACCATATTTATCTTGGCCATATGAGTTGCTATGGTTGTCCCTTAAGGAAATGGATAGTCTCCACTTGTGCCTTGCTTTTTCCCAGAAATGAAATTCAGCCTTCATTGATTGCCTTCTAGATGATGTTCCTAAAAACAATACAATTGTTAGTATTATGCTTAATAAACAATTAAACATTTCATTAGCTCTAGTGAGGTCAAATGAGTACTCAGCAGTTTTCTTTTTAAATGCCAAAGGTTGGCTGAACACTCATATGCACCACCAGCTTTTAGTTTGGCCAAGCAAATCTCGTCTTTAGAATCAAAATTCTCTTCAGCTTGAATATTAGAGACTTCAGTTTTTTCTTTGTAATAAGTCCACTTGGATGAAGACTTTCTCTAATTTTTCTTCTTTATAAGCCTCTTGTAACCATTGACTTAGTCCAACAAGTTATGAAAATATTTCATCTATGACATTCAAAATGTTCTTTAATGGTTATATTCATACTATGAAAAGCAAGACTCACCAGTTCTTGCTCAGAAATATTCATATTACAATATGCCTTCGTCTTCCAAAACCTTGCAACATACTTCTCGGCCGACTCACCAGGTATCTAATAAGCTTAGGCTAAGTCAGCAATGTAATGGTTGGAAGAGTATGGTAAAACTTATTGTGGAACTTCTCTTTCATTTGGTCCCAAGTAGTGATGGAATCTACCTTTAAATTAGTATATCAAGTGAACGCAGTCTTGGTGAGAGAATTTCCAAATAGTCGAAGCTTGAGAAAGTCTTCAGCCAAGGCTTCACTATACTGAGTGGTAAACCTAGATACATGCTCTATTATGCTGGAATTATCCTCACTAGAGAAAAGGATGAATTCTGGGATCTTAAATCCCCTTGGGAACAAATAAACTTAGTCTATCCAATTGGGATACAGTTTCTTATAAATTAGCTGATCACTATCTCTGAAGTCCACTCCTATCCTATGCAAGGCCTCGATCAAGTCATTTTCCATTGGCTAATTAGCTTGATAGTCTTCATCCTAATTGTTTTCATTAAACTCTCTATCATTATAGCCAAATTCGGCTACCTATCAATGTGTTGACGATATTCTAGTTTAAGCCCTCCCCTTTCATACCTGCAGTCATTATAGTACTAGTCATCATAAGAAAGGTTATTTCCTTAATTGAATTGGGCTAGGTGTAAATCACCTTGCCCATCCTGGCCAATCCTCGACCTTGATATATCTAGGCTCATCACAAGGCTTAAGCCTCCTATTTTCTGGAGCATTTCTTCATAATTGCTTACCGAATATCTTCATTTTGTCCTTCCATGAGTCTGGCAAAATGAGTTAGGGCCATTGTGAAATGGTCAAGAGATCGATCAATGGTGCGCTGCACAATTCAGTTTTCATCCATTAGGGGCCGCGTTACAGTAGCAATTTGTTCTACCATCCCTATGTACATCTCATTGTTAGCCTAAGGCACACTTTCCACAATAGCTAATTGATCAGCATTACTTAGGACTATTGGCCTTGGTGGAATCATTTGCCAATTATAGTTAAGGTCCTGAATACCATCTGGGAATAGGTCTCGGCTACGTCTCCCTTGTTACCCCTACTGTGGAATGCCTTCAACTCTTAGGGCGAGATTCTGATTGGTAACATCGGACACCATGGCTGAATTTTTTGCAGGGGCCATGTTTTTTTCCAAACTTAGCCATATTCCTATATAAGAGGGTCCTGTTAGGCATGCCAAAAAGATTGTTTAGAGCAAAAATATCTGGATCAATACAGTAAATATCTTTAAATTATTTTTATGTGGGCTCCTGTTTTAGTGCTAGTAGAATCTAGAAAATTATACTATTGACATGATAGTTTTTGTACTTTCCCAAGATTGATAAATGAAATAACAAATTTTATATTACTTTTTATAGAATCAAGGAGAATTATAGGCACTTCTTCAAAGAAACAGTAACTGAAAAATTAACATTTTTTGGTATTTTCTATATCTTTATGAATAGTAAGAACAAACAACCCAAGTACGACGTATGTAGAGATGAAAGTGCCCCGTCAACAGTAGATCTTGGGTTTTGTGCAAGTAAATTAACCTAAAAATGGGAATATGTAGGCCGCTTGAGTCATCAATCACCAATTTTTAATGATTTGGTACATAGGTTTTCAAAAACCATCAACCAAGAAAGGGTATTTGTATAAACGTCGAGCCCCCAGCCGTCAACAATGATGATCATTAGAAATCATAAATCAATGAGAGAATTTGTTTTTGTCTTGAAAACAGTGATGATTTCATATTGACATTAATGAGAGTATTTATAGGGATTTGAGAAACTTTAAAACCCTCAGCTTTGCCAATTGACTTCACGGGCTTTGTTGCTCCTTAGGCTTTAATAATTGATTTTTGGACTATCAATTCTTTAATGAACTGGATCGTGGGATTTATAATTTAAGGGCGGTGCAAACAAGTACTTAAGAAATTATTATTATTATTATTATTATTTTGCCAAGATACTTAACAAATTATTTGATTTAAAGACTTTCATGTTTTCGCATTTCCTCTAGAGTATTTCCTTTCAAATTGGTCATTTCATTTTCACATTTTTCTTTCTTTATTCATAAATTTTGGCCAGCTTACACTCAAGCCGTAATTTCAAAATATCAAAAAAGTTTTTTGGGCTCACCATGTTTTTTCCTTTGCTGGAGATTTCGAGACTAGGTACTTGTATGTTTTATTATTTCAGTTTGTTTTTTATTACTTTATTATCTATCTATGTTATCTTTTTATCATATATCATTGTTTTTTGTTAGATTTTTTCATAGTTTGAAAAATTAATTTCAGGAATGCAGATGGTATATTGTGAAACATGCCATTGAGAAGCAGAGAATACTTTTGAGAAGAATCAATTATTAATTTGCTATTTCTCTTGCTTTTCTACCGTTGCCATATTTTTATCTAATTTGTTAAAGTTTTTAATATCTGTTTTAGTTTAACTCCTGCATAATTTAATTTTATTAATATTATTTGGCTCTTAGTTTATATATATATATATATAAACAAGGGCGAAGTTATATGCACGTGAGTGAGGTCACGTGACCCCGCTCAATTTTTATAATATATATATATTTTAATACATGAGCCATTAAATTTACTAAAGTGACCCATGGAAATTAATTGAGGTGACCCCACGTAATAAAACGAAACACTAAACAAGAGTTCCAATTCAGCAAAATTATTTCCATTGAAGTCAGCTTTGAATGGAGACTCATTTGCTAATTAAGGGGAAACAAATTATCAGGTGAGTTAATTCTTTATTTCTTTCTTTTCTTTTATTTAATTTAACACTAAATTTAGTTTAGAAATATTTCTTTATTGGTTAAATTAATTAAATTCGTTTCAATTTTTTTCTATTCAAACCTAATTAGTAAATGAATTTTTCTTTCAGAATTATGTGTAATATTTTTATGTTGATTTTTTTTCTATGGTTAAAGTTCAATAAATTAATTAAAATGATGCTAATAAAAATTTATATTAGTCTATTTTATTTATGAAAAATCTTTTAATATTTTCAATAAAAATAATTTTTTTAGCTATATATATGTATAAGTGCGTGACCCCACAGGATATACATATATATATATATATATATATATATAAGCAAAAAGCAAATTTATGTAAAAATTCTCATTAAATTCTTTCTAATTATACATTTATAATGGGTAATATGGTCATTTATTACTTAAATAATATAATTATGTAATTGTATCAATTTAATTTAAATAAAAAGAATTCAATTAAAATAATTTATTTTTTATATTTTTTAATATTAAAAAGCTTTTTTAGCAAACTTCTTAATATTTGAAAAATATGAAAAAAATATTTTTTTAGACGTTATAAAAATTTTAATTTGACTTTAATTGTTCGAATTATAACAAGTTAGAGAAATTGTAATTTGACTTTTATTGTATAAATTATTATTTTTCCTACTATAAATTTTAAAATTAGTTTTTTTCAATAATTACTAATAATTTATATGTTCTAAAAAAAAGTTGAATAAATCAATTCAATTAGAATAATTTATATTTTTTATGTTATTTCAAATATTAAGAAGTTAGAAAAATTCTAATTTTACTTTGAAAAATTTTATTATAAATTAGAAAAATTATTTTTTGTTCTATTAGAAAATGCAACAGAAAAAAAAAAGGTACACTCATTAAGAGTTCATTTAACAATAACGAGCAAAATCTTATTATTGCATTATCAAATATCAAAATTTTTATTTATAATGGTATATTCTTCTCTAAAAAAATTAATTTGATTGTGATTTTATAAATACTTAAACTTAATATTTATTTTTAAAATTTTTTATACTATAGCCGATATTCAACTATTGACATTAAAACATTTAACTTAAATTTACTTTTTTAAAAATTTTATACTATAGTTGAGGTCCAACTATAAATAGTGAAAATTAGTATGCTTCAAATTAATCAAAATATACCAGAAATTCATGAACTACGAGATTTGTGAATATATTATTTTTAAATTTTATTTTTAACAATTTTGGAAATCCATTGTTTATTTATAAAAATACTAATGTGATTATATTTTATGAAATTATTAATTATGATGATATGATGTTAAAAGGCAGTGAAAAGTATTTGTAATTAAATATAAAAATATTCACACAAGTACCAAAAGTGAGTCTAAAAGAAACAACAAGAAAGTATTTTAAGTAAATAATCAAATGATATATATTGATAAATACTTGAATTTGTTATATTTTTATAGTAATATATTTTTTTAAATTTTAATTTTGCACAAAATACAAAATTAAAGTTTATCCTGTCGTATTGAGAGGGAAACAGAGATGTGGCAAGTGCGATAATAATTGTCACGTCCCGAACCCGAGGGCACGTGATCGGCACTAGGACACGGGAAAAGCACGTGGCTACCAATGCCTGTAGTAAGCTAACAGAAAACACAACAACAGGAATCCAAAACTGTAAAGGGCTATGGGCTCACACAAGTTAAGCAGACCCAATCCAATTTCAATATAAAACAAGGCCACGTTGGGCCAATAACTTACTTATCTCAATTATCTCATAAATATAATATTATACAAGTGGATTCTGCTTAACAATAATATCTTAACTCATCAAGTACATAACTGAATATTAAACATATACAGGTAAAAGATGTAACCTTGCGGAGTTCTATAACTATGATACAATTATACATACATTATATACACTTCTCAATACTCAAAAATACAAACTACTGCCGAACGGAAATTGGCAGTTTACTCAGTTTACAATTCCTTCACAGGCTCATTTCCCGACCTGAAAAATAACAAAATGAATAGGAATGAGCATCCGACTCAGCAAATGATACTAACTAATATATTAAACTGGTATCCTACATACAGGTTTCTAGTGTTTATGCTATTCACCATGTCACAGAGATAGACAAATCATACTATTAAGCAAGGACGGGATACGGTCCACAGTACCACACTAATACTCAATAAAGGGAGCTGATCCCACTGTCCTGGCTCCCTGAATCTAATAATCTGTCTCTTATGTCCAATGGACCTGGCAACACTAGTCTGTACTATGTAGCCCTAACCCAACTGATAGCGGCCCTAGCGATGAGTAAGCCCGGCCAGCATACACCAGTCATAACTCATCTTCTCAATCCATCATAATCCCAATCATAACCGTAATCATAACCAAACCCATGATCCTAGGTGGTACTGTATCCTCTTGACCTCCATCCGTCAATCACAATCACAATATAACATAGAATAAAGAATATCGATTCATCATTCACAATCAAATGTTACATGCATCTATGCAATAATAGTGCATAATACACACACACACACACACATACACACACACACACACACACACAATAAATGCAGATATATATGGAAACAGAATAACATATTAGGGAGTATCACTCACCTAACTGATGACGCGTTCGACTGGCTTCCCTTGGAAGTATAGCCTTTGAAACTAGGAAGACGCTAGAACACTGACACTTCATAACAAAGGATATTATCATAAAAGAATGACTCACATAACCAGACACAACTTAAAGACTATTGAGATTCTTATTGAGATCTTGACAGAACTACACTAAACTCAGATACTACCCAAAATAACAGAAAATATAATACTTCTAAAACAACCTTAACAGACAACATAATCTCAGTGACCCCTCTTGGGTCCTCCCAACTCATACTCAATAATAGACTCAACAACCTCACCACAACTACAACCTAGAATCTGTTAAACATAATGCTTAATTAACAACTGAGATATAAGAGTTTCGAGTTAACCTTCATAAATTTTGATCATATGAATGTCGAGAGTTGTGTCGGAACGACGAAACAGAGCTGCTGGACTGCCCCACGCGCTGCTGCCGGCCAGCCACGCGCTGCCACTGCTAGTGGTGGATCTAGGTGATCTCCACACCATGAGGTTCAGCTCGACGCCAAGAGCATGAAAACGGTCACCACTTGCCGCCACTCGCCCATATGCCGTCGAAAAATGCCTCAAAAGATTCAGTTTTGGATTTTCTGATCTCTTCCTTCAGTAGACGATCGGAGGCATGGTTGGTACCAAATCAAAGCTCTCATCCTCAGGAGTCGAACGGAACCAACCTTGCTTAACTTGGCCGCCGAAATTGGCCAGAAACTGCAATTGAAGTCTTGGCGCTGGTGGTCCCTCTCTCCTCGCGTACGCTGCCATCTGCCACCCGATCGGAGTGCCACTGCTTCCTCTGAGATCGCCGGACTGTGGGCTAGCTACTGGTGGCGGCGGCGCAACCCACCACCAAACGGACAGTGACCCTCCAATGCCACAGCCCGCTCTCTCTCCCTCTTTCTCTTCTCTATTCTTTCTCATTTCTGTTTCTTCTTCCCAATCTAATCTCGTTTTCCCCACGTAGCCAATCAAAATCCTCCCTTTTTCTTCTTCTTTTAATTTGCAACACAACACATATATATGTATATATAAAATAATGATAATACTAATAATAATAATAATAACAACAACAACAATAATACTAATAATAGCCGTAGTTTACATAATAATGATAATAAGAATAAATTCTAATTTACATACTAATAATTTAATTAATAAACTTATTCAGAATAATAGTAATTATAATGAAATCCCAAACTTTCGGCAATTTATATAATTAAAATTGATCGAATATCATATTAATATTCAAATATCAAAATATAATTTCTTCAATAACCATTATGATATTTCATAATAATATACATATATAATATTATAATAAAATTACCATTAATAATATATATTCAAATGGTATGAATATATATAATTTAATAAAATATAACTTTAATATTTGCTTAAATAAATAAAATAATAGAATAATACCTTTCCGTACAAAAATAGAATTTTAAAAAAATAATCGAAAATTCAGGATATTTCAATTCTTCCCCGCTTAAGAAAATTCATCCCCGAATTTTCAAACACAACACCTTTCAATTAAACTTCTCGACCACGCTTCCACTGCGCACTCTGACACACTATCTAAATTATAGGTAAAGTAAGATATCAAATTCAACAAGATACAAAATCATAAAAATAAACCTCCAACAAAATTTATTCTAATATCAATATCTCGTCTAACTAAACTTTAAAACAATTCCTTTAAATTCGTTATCCCTAAAGTTTGATTTAATCTTAGACAAAACTAGTATAACCTTTGATTTCACCTTTAATCAATACTACTCTTAAACTTATCCTTTCCTTAAATCCTTATTCATACTAATGCTAATATGAATTCCTAAATTATCCCTTCCATTGATTACTTATTATATTTGATCATGAACAATAAGTCTAATAATAATTTTCTTAATGTATATAAACTTTTATCTTATCAATTTAAAATCATCACATGTACGTACATAATAATTAATATACCAACCAGTAATTCTACAATTTATTCTAGACTTACTCTCTTTCTATATACATCAATATCCTAACTTAAAGAGCTATTGCCTTACAATCAAGTATACTTAATCTATAACATTATCTTATTTCTAAATTTCCATTAACATTTTATTATATTTCATATTTCTAATCCTTCAATTTATCCACATAAAAATGATGAATTCACTAATATTAATGATACTCAATAAAATCTCCATGTAAGTTTTATGTCTTTCTTAATCTATGCCATTCTATTTTGATCTCAACTTATACATATATACTTCATAAGTATTCTTAAATAATAACTCCACTTTATTACATAATAAAATTCTTTCCTTAATAAAAATCAATACCTAATCTTTAATCATTCCCACAACATATTATAGAATCTAATACCTCAAAATATTATCTCATCCCGAGAACTTAAATCCATTTTAGGTATATCCAAAATTGTTTCAATTTGCAAAACTATTTAAAATCATTTATAATAATTAAAACATTTTTTTATTTTTATTTATTTTTATTTTTATTTTAGAACTCACGATACTGTGTCCAGGGATGCTACTCAATATGTAACCCTAATGCAATGTTTAATAAGGGACATGATGTATGAATAATGACTGATGATTTTATAATGCTTGATTCGACGCATGTAGACAGATACGCTGGACACAAGTACAAAGTCCCAAATAATAAAATCTGAAAGCTATCTTTAAAACTATACTTTAAAATTAATTATCATATTTAAACTCATTTAAAACATTCTATTTCCAAATCATTTAAAATTTTGAATAAAATCATTTATACCCTTCTGGATTAAGTTCTCGAGGATCCTTAAATTCACAATTCATAACCCTTAACGTCTTATCACTTTATAAAAGCTCAAATCGTTATGCTCCTATTATACTCTCTACACTCAAAGAATTTGATCGCTAAAGAATCTCTGGTAATATTGTATAGATATACAACTTTCTGATTATCATAATTCGAATATCCTCAGTTCAATTTCTTATATTTCCCTAAATTCTAAACAAACCACATCGTAATTTTATTCTATTTCATTAGAATATCCAACTTTAATAAACCTTATAATCATAAAATTAATTTCATTTAGATCTATGAACCTCTAAATCATCACAATCATTATAAATTATTCAAGATGCACCAATACTTAATTACTCTTATATACTATACTGGATATGCATTTATACTCACACCATATTCATACACTTATAAAGAAAAAGGAGTACATCACATAAGTTTCCACAACCTACCGAGGTAGTGTCTCTAGTCCCGTTACCTGCCTCAACACACCTACACATATCACAACCAAAATAGAAAAGAAAATTACTCTCCCACAACCAAGAAAAGAAAGACATACACATATACTAATTCATTGCCTGGCTATCCTAACAAACCACACATCATAAATACCATCAACTTCCACAAGAAATTTCTTAACCTGTCACTTCTTGATTGGCTCATGTGAGGGAGACAAATTCATAATGTCATCATCATCATCATCATTATACTGACTGAAGAAGGCTGTCTCATCAAAATCAGTTAAGTCTAAAGAAGGCTCCACAAGGTGAGTCCAAATGTGATTAGTAGGGTCAAACTTATCATCATTAGGCACTATAGGCTAAAGACCATCTCTCTAGTACAATTCCTTAAGACAATTCTAATCCCAATCATCTTTAGCAGTACAAATCTCGCAATAATACTCAGGAGAAAAATCCCACCATAGAGCATCAGGTTTATTAGGGGGCCACCTTTCACGCAAAACAACATTTTTTCTCACACATAAAGTGCTGAAAGACAGTAAACTCATTTGAATAATCAAACACGTCCCTATAAAATGAAAAATAACATGATTTATAAATAAGGACTTGGGGATTCATGACCAGACGGGTGCTTGAAAGATCACTCACAGCAGTATAAGGACGATGAAAAACAAGCATAGTTCGAACGGTGGGACCATTTGTCCAAAAAGACTTACCTAAACTAGTAATATGAAACCTCATCCAGTGGTCCAAAGGGTTAAAGCAGTGCAGGAAGGTAGGCAAATGTGGGTTAGCCGCATTATTGCCTTCCAAATACTGGATATACCGCAGAAAATGAAAGGGCTAAATTTCTACAGCAATATGATAGAGATGAAGGAAATACCACAGAAAGCAAAGGAATTCTTTAGGCCATATCCAAAATGAATCCACTGTCATATCCATGAAAGCATATGGCCTTAAAAAAGGATACTTAGGGTGGATAGTTAGTTCTTTTACAAACTGAGGGACATATTTTTGAATCAGACATGTTTAATACTTAAAAATCTGCTCAAAGGCTAAGTTCTTGAGGTCTCTTTCGGAGATATTGCTTCGAATCTCTAGGGGAAGGCCTTGGTAAAGAAAAGGATCAGGTCCAGAGGGAGAGGAAGATGAAGAAGATGCCATAAAATTAAGCTGATAATTAGAAAGGATAAATATTAGGTCAAAAGAAAATTCTCAAACGCATAAGAAAGTTAGAATTAGATGGTGAATTGCCTGATACCTGTGTCTCTAATAAATAATAGACTCAGTCTCCTTACCAACAAAACTATAGTAAACTTTTTTTTTTTTCGAAAATTGGTTTAGCTAATAAGAAAGTCTTGTTTAGATATAACTGAGGAGACCAGTCAAACAACTACAATCCTCAACTCTATCTAAGGTGACAATTGTTCATTTGCATGTAACTGAAAATAATCAAATTACTTCACGGGATAGACAGAAATAAAGTAAGCTAGGGCTTATCTTATCTTTTAGGCAATAGGGTACTTCCAATACTAAAAGACACTAACAAAGTAAATCTCCAGACCTAATACCCCGATAATTAAGAAAAGTAAAGATGTCAATCACATGTCCATTCTATTATATTTCCTAACTAATAATTAACAATCGTATTAAATCTTAACAAATAAGCATTAAGCTCGCTACTAACTAAAATCTCATCATCACTATCCATAATCATTATATGCTCCCAACGAAAATTTGAAAAGTTCAAATACTGCACATCTAATTAATATAAATACTCATCATAACACCACATTAACGCTGAATTAGAAGCAAGAGAAACTCAAGAAGACAATTAGGAATCCTACACTCTGCATGTTACAGAAACAAGGACCCACAACACTGAATATACTAGAGGTCACAAGATCTCTGCTCTGATACCATCTTTGTCATGCCTCAAACCCAAGGGCCTGTGACCAGCACTAGGATACGGGAAAAGCACGAGGCTACCAGTGCCCGTAGTAAGCCTAACAGAAAACACAACAACAAAAATCCAAAACTTTAAAGGGCTATGGGCCCACACAAGTTAAGCAAATCCAATCCAATCTCAATATAAAATAAGGCCACGTTGGGCCAATAACATATTTATCTCGATTGTCTCATAAATATAATATTATACAAGTGGATTCTACTCAACAATAGTATCTTAACTCATCAAATACATAACTGAATATTAAACAATATACAGGTAAAAGATGTAACCTTGCGAAGTTCTATAATTATGATACAATTGTACATATATTATATACACTTCTCAATACTCAAAAATACAAACTACTGCTAAAAAAAATTGGCAGTTTACTCAGTTTACAATTCCTTCACAGGCTCATTCCCCGACCTGAAAAATAACAAAATGAACAGGAATGAGCATCCGACTCAGTGCATGATACTAACTAATATATTAAACTGGTGTCCTACAGGCAGGTTTCTAGTGTTCGTGCTATGCACCATGTCACAGAGATAGACAAATCATACTATTAAGCAAGGACGTGATACGGTCCACAGTACCACACTAATACTCAATAAGGGGAGCCGATCCCTTTGTCCTAGCTCCTTGAATCCAATAATCTATCTCTTATATCTAATGGATCCGGCCAGCACTGGTCTGTACTATACAACCCTGACCTAACTGATAGTGACCCTAGCGATGAGCAGGTCCGGCCAGCATACACTAGTCATAGCTCATCTTCTCAATCCATCATAATCCCAATCATAACAGTAATCATAACGAAATCCATGATCCTAGGTGGTATTGTATCCTCCCAACATTCATCCGTCAATCACAATCACAATATAGCATAGAATAAAGAATATCGATTCATCATTCCCAATCAAATGTTACGTGCATCTATACAATAATAGTGCATAATATACATATATATATATATATATATATATATATATATATATATATATATATATATATATATATACACACACACACAGTAAATGCAGATGTATATAAAAACAGAATAACATATTAAGGAGTATCACTCACCTAACTGACGACGCGTCCGACTGGCTTCTCTCGGAAGTATAGCCTTTGGAACCAGGAAGACGCCAGAATACTGACACTTCACAACAAAGGATATTATACAAAAAAAAATGACTCACATAACTAGACACAACTTAAAGACTATTGAGATTCTTATCGAGATCTCGACAGAACTACATTAAACTCGGATACTACCCCAAATAACATAAAATATAATACTTCTAAAACAACCTTAACAGACAACACATTCTCAGTGACCCCTCCTGGGTTCTCCCAACTCATACTCAACAACAGACTCAACAACCTCACCACAACTACAACCTAGAATCCGTTAAACATAATGCAACTTTATTAACAACTGAGATATAAGAGTTTCGGGTTAACCTTCATAAATTTTGATCATACAAATGTCGAGAGTCATGCTGGAATGACAAAACGGAGCTGCTGGACTGCCCCACGCGCCGCTGCTGGCCGGCCATGCGCTACCACTGCTGGTGGCGGATTTAGGTGATCTCCCCACCAGCAGGTTCAGCTCGATGCCAGGAGCATGAAAATGGTCACCACTCACTGCCACTCGCCCTTATGCCGTCGAAAAATGCCTCAAAAGATTCAGTTTTAGATTTTATGATCTCTTCCTTTGGTAGCTGATCGGAGGCATGATTGGTACCAAATCAAAGCTCTCATCATTAGGAGTCGAACGGAACCAACCTTGTTTGATTTGGCCCCCTAAATTAGCCGAAAACTACAATTGAAGTCTCAGCGCCTGCGGTCCCTCTCTCCTCGCATAAGCCGCCGTCCGCCTCCTGATCGGAGTGCTGCTACTTCCTCTAAGATCGCTGGATGGTGGGCTAGCCACTAGTGGTGGCAGTGCAGCCCACCGCCGGATGGACAGTGGCCCTTCGATGCCACAACCCGCTTTCTCTCTCTCTCCCTCCTTCTCTTCTTTATTCTTTCTCATTTATGTTTCTTCTTCCCAATATGATCCCGTTTTCCGCATATGGCCAATCAAAATCTTCCCTTTTTCTTTTTCTTTTAATTTGCAACACAACACATATATATGTATATATAAAATAATAATAATAATAATAATAATAATAATAATAATAATAATAACCATAGTTTACATAATAATGATAATAAGAATAAATTCTAATTTATATACTAATAATTCAATTAATAAACTTATTCACAATAATAGTAATTATAATGAAATCCTGAACTTCTAGCAATTTATATAATTAAGATTGATCGAACATCATGTTAATATTCAAATATCAAAATATAATTTCACCAATAATAATGCTAAATATATTAATAAGTATTTCCTTTTTCACATTATTAATAAGTATTTACTTTATATCATAGGTATATATTAAAATTTTGAGTATTTGATAGAGATATAAATTTTTATATAACTTTATATGAAAATACTTAAATATTGATGAGATGTGCAATTGATGAATATAAAAAATCTATAAAGGTATGCTTTCATAATATGTTATACTATGTTAATATAACATTTAATTAATCATATATTTATTATATCACTTATCATTTTAAAATTTTATTATATCTTATTTTTTATTTATCGTAAAAAGAAAGAGACCGTAACAAATTCTACAAAAAATTGATTGGCATGAGATGAAAAAATATTATTTTTATAAGATTAACTAAACAAGATCATCTAAAAGATAAAATTAAAGTTTATATTGCATAATAGATTCAAGATGTGTCAATGTTATAACAGAAATAATAAATATTGAAAAGAAAGAAGAAGATTAATAAACTCCACTACTAAAGAAAAATATCAAGATCGAAAAAGATTAAAAAGTTATAATTATAACATGATTGTATCCTCTTATAGGAAAAGTTATCTAATTTTTTTATTAATAATAATAGTAGACTATTTTATTTATTTAAATACAATTTTAATTTTCAAAAATAATAATTAATTTGTTATTTTATGATAATATATTACATTATATTTTCTTATATTTTGATATTTAATATCAAAATTATAAAAATATAAGCTGTCACAATAAAACAAATTAATATTTTCATTAATTTTATAGTTTAAATTAATAATCTATTACAAGTGTATTTATAATACTATATTAATTAGTAATGTATTTTTTTATATGTAAGAAAATGAGAAATTAGTAAATAATTTTAAAAATTTATCTTTAAGTAAAATTATTATTTTTTATTTTTTTAACAAACAAATCCAACAGAATAAAAATAGTATTAATAATAAACAAAACATTTGTTCTTTTATTTAGCCAAACAATATAAAATTTCTTTTTTGATAAAAGAATAAAGAAATTAACAATGTTTACTAAGATTATATTAAACTCCACATTTTTTTTTTTAGTTTCTGCATGTTATGTCTATTAATAGCAAAAAATTAATTTATAATTGCTCTTTAATTTTCTATCTATTTACTAAGCAAATAAGAACTAATTCAAAATTCAAACTATTAATCCTTTGAAGGAATAAAGCTATCAAAAATTTTAAAATATTAGATTATCAGATAAATTTTAATTTATATTAAACAAATCTTTATTAAAAAATAAAAACATAAAAGTATGAACTTTAAAAAATAAATGTTGATAAATAAATAAATTAAGTCTAAAATATCTAAAATAATATATAAAAATTTATAAATAAGTAAAATTTTAATACGAATTGAAAAAGACAAAAATTAAATTAAATTTTATATTTATTTTGAATTAAAAGATATCTTTATTTTATATTTATTTTATATTGAATAGTGGAATCATCATAAATTAAAAAAAATCATATTTTTTATTCATTCTATTACTTACTAACGCAAAGTCTCATACTGTTATATACAAGTATAAAATCTAAATATAACACAATACCCACTAGATCCACTGCTTATTCAAAGAATAATATATTTCTTCACATACAATTTAGTGCATTGTGTAATTGTCCAATTATAAAGAGCCATATTAGATTTAAATATTTTATTTATAAAATTTCATAAATGCTCAATTTTTTTTTTAAATTTGAAGAGGTTTTATTTAAACTGGATAGAAAGATCAAGAGAGAATATCGAACAATGATATCGAATATAACAAGAAAAACAATATGTAGATTGTACCAAAAAATAATTTCTAAATACATTATTACTAAATGGCTTACTACCTCATAAATTAGAACTAAAAGTTAATTGTTCCATAATATTGCTCAATGGATCTAGGATGGTGTGCAAAAAAAATTTAATAGAAATGTTATACATGTAAAAATAACAGTAGGATAACATCTAGGATAACATGTAGGAAAACATGTCCTATTGCCAAGGATACTTCTATCACCGGCTAAAAATGAGGGATATCATTTTCATTTTAAAAGAAAATAATTCTCTGTGCATCTTTGTTTTGCAATAACTATTAATAAAACACAAGGACAAATAATATATAATGTAGAAGTGTATTTACCATGAATAATTGTATGTTGCATTTGTCAAGTGGTGTTTAAGTATCTACTATAAAAGTATTGGTCAAAAGTGAAAACTCAAATAAAAAAAAAAAAAGCAACTTACACTAAAAATATAATTTATAAAGTAGTTTTATTGTCCAACAGGTACCATAATTTAAGAAATAATATTGCATAATATTCATTTAAATTATTTACATGTCATATAGTATATTTACTAATATTTAAAATATAAATATTTGCAAATTAAATTATGTTTTAAAATGAGTCATAACAAGTCATAATGAAAAAAAAAATAGTGTATATATGCAACATACAATTGTAGAAAGGTGGGTAGCCAAGGTTGATTTTCACGGATACCAAAAAAAAGAAATATAAAAATTAAAAAAAAAAGAAAGGAATAAGATGTGATGGAGCTAGAAACTCACTTGATCGGTTAAAGGATGGCTTGGGCATTGTGCAGTGGTTGGCGGCTGAAATCAAACAATGAATAGAAGGAATTTCTATGTGTTGATTCCTAACCTTACGGGTATGCAAAGCTAATCCTTTTTAGGAAGGTCAATTATTCTAATTCCTATAATTCAGTTATATCAAATTTTCCTAATCAATATACATTCCTATTTTCTTAATTTACATCATGTAACAATTCCCCTTAATATGGAGCATAGATATTAATCATGCCCAACTTGTTACAAAGATATTTAACCTGAACCCCATTTAAAAGTTGAACTCCGTTTAAAGGCTTTGTAAAAATATCTCCTAATTATTCTCCTGTCTTGATATAACCAGTGGAGATTATACCATGTTGAATCTTTTCACGAACGAAATGGCAATCAATCTCAATATACTTTGTTTGTCCATGAAATATGGGATTGGATGCAATATAAAGAGAAGCCTGATTATCACACTACAATTTAGCTGGTACTAAAGTTTTAAGACCAACTTTAGTCAAAAGTTGATATGTCCATATGATTTCACACATAGATTGTGCCATAGCCCGATATTATGATTATGCACTTGAATGGGATACAACAGTCTGCTTCTTTCTCTTTCATGAAATCATGTTTTTACCAATAAAAACACAATAGCCTGAAGTAGATCTTTAATATTCCTTAGATCCCGTCCAATCAGTATCTGAAAAACATTTGATTCTAGTATAACTTTGATTGCCATACATAATAACTCGTCCAAATGCTACCTTTAAACAGCATAAAATTTCTACTATTTTCTAGTAATGAATAGTTAGGAAGGCATGTACTGACTCACAACACTAATTGAATATCCAATATTTGGAGAGTCATAGTAAGATAGTTTAACTTCCCAACCAACCTTTTATATCTCTCAGGATCCTCAAACAATTCATTTTGTTTTGTGAGTTGCAAATTAGGAACCATTAGAGTGGTACATGGTTTAGCTCCTAAATTTCCTGGCTCAGACAATAAATCAAGCACACATTTCCTTTAAGATAAAAAGATTCCCTTCTTACTTTTGGTTACTTCAACACCCAAAAAGTATTTTAACATCCCTAAATCTTTGGCATGGAGCTGACTATGGAGAAATGATTTAAGAGATGAAATACCTATATTGTCACTTCCAATACTGATAATATCATCAACATACACTACTAATAGATTGATGCCATTTGCAGAGTGTTTATAGAAAAAACAAGTGATCAAACTGACTTTTCCACATACTAAACTTCTCAATGGTCTGACTGAGTTTACCAAACCAAGCATGAATTTTTACCCATACAGAGGCTTATAAAGATAACACACCTTCCCATACTCCCTCTGAGCAACAAAGGCAAGTGGTTGCTCCATATATATTTCCTCCTAATGATCACCATGGAGAAAAGCATTCTTGATACCCAATTGGTACAGTGGCTAAGGATACCATTGTCACCGGCTAAAAATGAGAGGTATCCTTTTCATTTTAAAAGAAAATAATTCTCTATGCATCATTATTTGGCAAAGACTATTGATAAAATATAAGGACAAACAATATATAATGTAGAGGTGTATTTACCATGGATAATTATATGTTGCATTTTTCAAGAGGTGTTTAAGCATCTACTATGAAAATATTGATCAAAAGTGAAAAGCCAAATAAAAAGAAAGCAAATTACACTAAAAATGTAGTTTATAAAGCAGTTTTGTTATCTAACAGATACCATAATTTAAAAAATAGTATCATATAATATTCATTTAAATTATTTACATGTCATATAACATCTATACCAATATTTAAAATATAAATATTTACAAATTAAATTATATTTTAAAAAGAGTGGTAAAGAATCATAATAAAAAAAAAAAAAAAAACTAGTGTATATATGCAACATACAATTGTGGAAAGATGGGTGGCCAAATTGGTCTTCACAAGTACCCAAAAAAAAGAAATCTAAAAATTAAAAAACAAAGAATAAAGGAGCTAGAAACTCACTTGATTGGGTAAAGCATGGCTTGGACATTGTGCGGTGGTTGGCAGTTGAAATCAAAGAATGAATAGAAGGAATTTTTGTGTGTTGATTCACAACCTTATAGGTATATAAAGCTAATCCTTTTTTAGGAAGGTAAACTATTCTTATTCTTATAATTCAAGTATATTAAATCTTCCTAATCAATATACATTCCTATTTTGTTAATTTACATCCTGTAACACTCCCCCTTAAGTTAGAGCATAGATATTAATCATGCCCAGCTTGTTACAAAAATATTCAATCTGAACCCCATTTAAAGGCTTTGTAAAAATATCTTCCAGTTGTTATTTTGTCTTGACATAACAAGTGGAGATTATACCATGCTAAATCTTTTCATGAACAAAATGGTAAGCAATCTCAATATGTTTTATTCATCCATGAAATATGGGATTGGATGCAATATTAAGAGTAGCCTAATTATCACTCTATAATTTAGCTGATACTAAAGTTTTAAGACCAAATTTAGTTAAAAGTTGATATATCCACATGATTTCACACATAGATTATGCCATAGCCTGATATTATGATTCTGCGCTTGAATGGGAGACAACAGTTTACTTCTTGCTCTTTCATGAAATCAAATTTCCACCAATAAAGACACAATAGCCTAAAGTAGATCTTCAATCTTCCTTAGATCCTGCCCAATCCGCATCAGAAAAACATTTGATCCTAGTATAACCTTGATTGCCATACACAATAACTCACCCAAATGTTGTTTTTAAACAACACAAAATTTGTTCTACTATTGTCCAGTGATGAACAGTTACGAGGCATGTACTAACTCACAACATGGACTAAATATGCAATCTATGGAGAGTCACATTAAGATAGTTCAAATTCCCAACCAACCTTCTATATGTCTCAAGATCCTCAAATAATTCACCTTCTTTTATGAGTTGCATATTAGGAACCATCAGACTGCGACATGGTTTAGCTCCCAATTTTCTTGTCTCAGACAACAAATCAAGCACATATTTCCTTTGAGATAAGAAGATTCCCTTCTTACTTTTGGTTACTTTAACACCCAAAAAATATTTTAACATCCTTAAATCTTTGGTATGGGACTAACTATGGAGAAATGATTTAAGATATGAGATATCTGTATTATCACTTCCAGTACTGACAATATCATCCACATATACTATTAACAAAATGATGCCATCTGGAAACTGTTTATAGAAAAATAAGTGATCAAACTGACTTTTTCACATACTAAACTTCTCAATAGTCTTACTAAATTTACCAAACTAAGCATGAGGGCTTTGTTTTAACCCATACAGAGACTTACGAAGATAACACACCTTCCTATACTCCCCCTAAGCAACAAAGCCAGGCGGTTGCTCCATATATATTTCCCCATATATATTTCCTCTTGATGATCACCATGGAGAAAAGCATTCTTGATACCCAATTGGTACAGTGGCCAAGGATACCACTATCACTAGCTGAAAATGAGGAATATCATTTTCATTTTAAAAGAAAATAGTTCTTTGTGCATCTTTATTTGGCAATGACTATTGATAAAATATAAGGACAAACAATATATAATGTAGAGGTGTATTTACCATGGATAATTGTATGTTGCATTTTTCAAGAGGTGTTTAAATATCTACTATGAAAGTATTAGTCAAAAGTGAAAAGCCAAATAAAAAAAAGCAACTTACACTAAGAATGTAGTTTACAAAGCAGTTTTGTTGTCTAACAGATACCTTAATTTAAAAAATAGCATCATGTAATATTCATTGAAATTATTTACATGTCATATAACATCTATACTAATATTTAAAATATAAATATTTGTAAATTAAATTATATTTTAAAATGAGTGGTAAAGAGTCATAATGAAAAAAAAAAAAAAGAGGTATATATGCAATGTACAATTATGGAAAGATGGGTGGCCAGGGTTAGTCTTTACTAGTACCCCAAAAGAAAAGAAATCTAAAAATTAAAAAACAAAGAAGAAAGGAAGCAGATTGAGATGAGATGGAGCTAGAAACTCACTTGATCGGGTAAAGCATGGCTTAGGCATTATGCAGTGGTTAGTGGTTGATATGAACCCCAAACAACCTGCTTTGAGACTCAATACCTTTATACTTGAATAAGGATTCGACCTTAAAAGGATTAGACCTCGAATCTATACTTCTATTGAGGAGATAAGGATTTGAAACTAGAAGTGCAGAAATAACATAATATCTATATTGGGCTTGCAGCTTGTAAATTATTCCTCCAAAACTTGATGCTCTTTTTCTATAAATAGGAATTTGTAGCACATAATGGCAAAATTTTCCAATCATAATTCCTATCTTGGCTCCACCCTTCTTTGTTACTTGGACTACATTGAATATGGAATCACTATCATGCTTTCTCCATAACAATCCTTCTTTGAAATCCTAAAAAAGAAAAATAAGAAAACTAGAGGAAGATAAAGGAATTTTGTTAGTGAATAACACCCTCCTTTTTCTTTTTTTGGACTTAATTCTTCTCTCTTTCTTCTTTTCAAATCTGTACACCCATTTTTTTGTTTCAACTCATCACTCTCTTTTCTTTTCAGCTCATCCTCAACTACTTCTACATGAGAAAGAGGTACAAGATTAATGTGTTTGCCATCCTTATCAAAAGTGTATCGATTTGTAAAATAATCATATATAGACCTTCTATCAAACGGCCAATGCCTCCTAAAAGAATGTGTCCAGCTTGCATAGGTATAATATCACACAAGACTTCATTTTTCTACATATCTATGGAAAAGGTAACTAAGACTCGTTTTGTAACTTTAAGATGAGCACTCTTATTAAACCACTTCAAATAATAAGGATTAGGATGTTTCAATGTTTGTAATTTAAGATTCTCAATAAGACTATAACTAGCCATATTAGTATAGCTACCTCCATCAATGATTAAATTATAAACTTTGTCTTGAATAAGGCACCTAGTGTAGAACAAGTTTTCCCTTTACTGGTTATCTTCTACTCGAACTTGTGAACTCAACACTCTTCTTGTGATCAATGACTCTTTTCATTCTAACCTTGCTATGATCTCATCTCCACTATTTTCTTGATCACTTACATCTTCCAAAGAGGGCATGCTTTCATTGTCATCATCTTTGTCACTTTCAGAAAAGAGCTATCCATGGGATGTAATCATCACCCTCTTATTAGGGCATTGGAAAGCTATATGACCTAAACCCAAACACTTAAAGCATTTAATATTATGAGAATGGTTTGGACTTTTAGATTTACCTTTCTCCTTCTCCTTTGACATTGGTGCAGCTTGTCCCTTTCTTGAAATGAATTTGGACTTGAAATCAGTCCCTTCATCTTTCTTCCAACTTGATTTCCATGGCTTAAATGAATTTGAAGAATATGAACTTTGATTGTTGCCCTTGTACCTAAGTTGCCTCTCAACCTTGATTGCCATATACAACATATACTTAAGCTCTATATAATGTTGCAATTATACAATGTTGGCAATTTCACGATTCAGGCCATATAGAAATCTAGCCATGGTGGCCTCTCTATCTTTATCAATGTTGGCTCAAATCATAGCAACTTCTATTTTTTTGTGGTACTCATCCACACTCTTAGATCGTTAAGTAAGGCCTTGTAATTGATTATGCAAATCCTTATAAAAATGGGTAGGGACAAAACGCCTCCTTGTTATTGCCTTAAAGTCTTCCCATACTTTAATTGGTCTCTCAACATACCTTCTTCTTCTTTGTTTGGTATCATCCCACTAAGTGATAGCATAGTCATCAAACTCAGCTACAGCAAGCCTCAACTTCTTGGATTCAAAATAGTCACGGCAATCAAACACTAGCTCCACCTTCTTTTCCTAATCAAGATATGCCTTAGGATCATTATTACCTCTAAAAGTAGAAATCTTCAATTTGATACCCCCATTACTTTTGTGCCTTCTTTCCCCTCTATTTCTTCTTCTTTCAATGGCAGCATCTTCAAAGTCATTATTAGATTCAAAATCTTCATCATCTTGCCTCCTTTGGACTCTTCTCCTAGGTGGAGTTTGTTGTGAGCTTTCTCTTTTTAACTCATCAAGATTAGAACTGTATCTTTCCATGGTGTCCCTCATGTTATCAAACCAAACATTTAACCATTGGAAGATTTGTTGAATAGCTTGCATATTGAAGGCTTGATCATTATCTTGAGTATTAGTCTTTTTTTTTTTTTTTTTGAATTTGAAAAACAAGGTAAGTAAAGCAAAAATAACCTCACTTCACTCCCTCATGTGTTTCACTCAAGGACTAAATCCTTCAAATTCATTCGTGTTTATTATCACACAAATCAGTAGGCTTTTCTCTAGATAAACTCACACTCTTGCCTTTTACCTCTCAACTCTCAATTCCAACCCAAATAAAATTTAATGTTTGAATGGTTCACAACAACTAAGAGTAATAAAGAATTTGACATAAATTTGAAAGAAAACAAAAATAATTGAAAATTAAACGAAATGAAGACACAAAAAAAAAAAAAAAAAAAACAAGAAATAAAAAATAAGAAATCCTAATGACACTAGGAAAATGAAAATCCTAATTGGACTAGGAACCAAAAATTAGAATTTGACTTAAAAAATAAAATTAGAAATCCTAATTGAAATTGGAAAACAAAAGTTGAAATCCTAATAGAACTAGGGAAATAATATAGGAATCCTAATTGTATTAGGAAACCTAATTAGACACGATTAAAAGAAGATAACTTAGAATGGAAGTAGGAAAGTTAAACCAAAAATTGGTAAGGATTAGGAAACCAGCTTCTAGCTTATTGTGGAGGGATACTTGACTTGGTCAACTCTTTGTTGAAATCTGAAATCCTTTTTTATTCTCCTTGATTTGGTTGGAATTCCAGCAATCTTCCTTTTCCTTTCCACTCTAAAATTAGAAACAAACACTATATATATTCCTATATAATTCAGAATTGCCAAGACTCTTTTCTTTTCTTTCCTTTTTATTTTCTTGGCCGATTTCTTTCTTTCTTTCTTTTTCTTTTTTTTTTTTATAATTACAACAACAATTCAAAAGGAAATTAACAAACAAACTAAAGATCAAATACAAGAAGCCAAACCAAATCAATGTCTTCAAGCTTATGATGAATGAATCCTCCACTTCCTTTTTCTTGAATTCAAATTGGTTTCTAAGTAAGTATGGATGAATTTGACCTTCCAATACTTGAATTTTAATGAAACACAAATGATACAAAAAGATAGAATGAACAAAGAGATAAAACGAACAAAAAAAAGAAGGGTAAAGGATTTTGAATTTTTTTTTATTTTCAAATTTTAGACTTGAAACACAAAAAAATAGAATTAATGAAAACAAAAACAAAGGAATTTTAATGAAAATGAAAATAGATGGAAATAAGAACAACGAACAAAAATGAAAAAAATACAAATGAAATGGAAAGATATAACCAGATTTAAAGCCTAAGCTCTGATACCAAATTGATAAGAACCCCAAAAATCCTACTTTGAGACCTAATACCTTTAAGCTTGGAAGCGACTCCCTTGGAAGGCAAATCAAGTTTATAAGGAAAACCTCAACTCAATGATGAGCCTATGTCAAGGAACTTTGGTATGTTGTGAATAAGCAAAGTAATTAGCTTTGAAAGTTTGGATATTTTATTCTAATCCTAGAACTAGATTTGAGAAAACTCTCACAAGCTTAAAGGTTAATTTGGGAAAAATCAACTTATCTTTATTGATAGAATAGCTAAGTATTTATAGTGTTACAAAAACCCTAAATAAGAATTAGCTAAGGATTAGGAAATCTTCCTATACAAGGATTGAAGATTTCTAATTAGAAATAACTCCTAAACTACTTGTTATACAAGAAAAATAATTCTTAAACAAGAAAACAAGCTAATCCTATTTTAGGGCTTAAACCTAATATAAATATGCCCAAAACTAACTAATTATATACGCAAACTTAATTTAATTGAATATGGGCTTATATCATATTGATAGGGGCCCAAAAAATCAAAAACCAAAGAAAAATAATTAAATTCAAAAATAAAATGTAGCGCATAACAGCCAACACACCCACGAACATGCCCACATACGAGGGTATGTTGAGCAACCTAAAAACATGTTACAGGGGACAGAAGCTAACATGTCTTGGAACATGGGTGTGTTCCAGGCAGTGTTGAGGCTTTCATTTAGCTTTTAATACTTGGCCATGTTTCACACTTGCATTTCTAAGTCTTGCCCTTTCTCTAGCCTCTTCCATATAGTTTCATCATAGTTATATCACTTTGAAGGGACTTCTTGAATTCCTTTTTGTGCATATCTTTGTATGCTTCTTGTAAGGCTATCGAATTCCCATTAGCGGCTAAAATCAAAGAATGAATAGAAGGAATTTTTGTGTGTTGATTCTTAACCTTACAAGTTATTAGGACTCAATTTTTAGTTTGTGACGATCTTAGAGCTTAGGGAGACATAAAGTCACCTAAACCCGTAGAACCCCATTGAACTTATTATCACTTAATATATTCCATTTTATAACTTATATGAAGACGAAAACCCCATTCACTCTTTACCATTTCCATTAGCACTTTAACCATTCATTTATAGTCAATGCACTTTAATACCATTTATATTGATTAGCATACCATTCTTAAGTATTAATAAATACTATCCATACATTCTTATCATAAATATGTATATATAACAACTACTATAATTTGTTTACAATACTTTGAAACCCAATACATTTTAATACTAAGCTTTCAGATACTATGGAGCTCTAGATTGATGATCCTCAAGATGACACAAGTAAACACAAAACATAGCAATTTAGCGAAGCAAGTCTCAAGCGAAGACAAATAGCTCAGAATTTACCTTGCTAATGAATCATCCTGACTTGAAAAATTTTGAACAACTATGGAATGAAACAAGCTCAATGAGTACATAATAACATAACATAATATAGAGGCAATACAAGATATCACTTGGATTAGTCCAAGATGACAATGGAATGATGTTAATCAAAATTAGTCATTTTGAACTTAAGAACATGTTTTAGCATAAATAATAATGTCTTGGAAGCAGAAAGCTTTCCACACATGAATATTAAAGAGTGATAGTCGAAGCCTTGCTCACTTATATAGATTACATTACGCAAGATTGATTGGGCCTTACTATTAGGCATTCCCTCCTAATAGAGGTTGGGTACTCTCACCCTACCCACGGGCTTATATCAAGTACACAAGGTCTGATGTATTTCCTCACACCAGAGAGGATTTCTGCTTAATCAAGGGTAATAATGAAAGACACATCTAAGATCTATAATAGGAATTCAATGGAAAATAGTTTGGCATATCAATCATTCTTATCATTGAGCGCAACATAAAATCAATGTAGGAGGCTCATCATGGTCAAATATCATATAAGAAAGATATGGATTTCTAAAGGCTCAACAATTAATGGGCAATCACATATTCAATGTCACTTTAAGGTACATGTCAAAGGATGGCAACTCAAGCATTGGTTTCTAGCAAAAAGGCATAATTACATCATATTATTAAGTACTCACCTTGAACTCCTTTGTTCCTATTAATGTTTACTCTTGATTAACTTAGTGTTCTTTAAGATCTTGAGCAATTCCCTTGCCCTTGCCTTGATGTTCTACACCCATATCATTTTAATTACATATCAATTAATAATTAATGATGTTACTAATTATAACTTATCTATCTTACATTTATTTTATTATTTCAACTTACAATAGGGGTGTATCAATACTGTTATATTCATACTTATACTTATTCTTAGTTCTAATTATTGTCAAGCTAAATTCCTTATTCAATTTCATGAATTCAAGTTTAAATCTCATAATTCCCAAATTGTTCCACAAACACTAGAATTTGGGAAAAACAATCAATTTTCCTTTCAAACTTAAAATTAGCCATAGATTCATCAAATTAACACCTAGGCAATCAATTTCCACTAATTATTTTAAGTTAATTCACTCTTATTCATATGAACCCTAATTTGTCCCGCTTAGGTCAAATTTGGGGAAAACTGATAATTCCTCATCAAATCTTCAAATTAATTATAGAAATGTAAAATTAACATAACATAAAATATATATGATTACTCAATTATCACAATCTAGTATTAGAACACTAAGTTTCTCTTTTAACTAAGCTTATGCCACTAAAATTTCTAAGTCGTGAATCGAATTCCAAAAATTCATTTTAACATTTCTAAATCATTTTTCTTCATCTAAAATAACCATAGATTATTCAATTAGAATTTGGAACACTTCCTTGATCTTTTACTAATGTTGGTCGAATTTCCCCTTTAGTGATACTTATGTATTTTCATGTTTTCTTTATCTATCTTCACATTAATCCTTTAATTCTCTAGCCAAATTTCCATATTTTATCTAAGCACATCCAAAACTATATCTTATGTATGCAAACCCTTTATGGCCAAACTTATATATATGGTGTAGAAGAAATTTTGTGTAGCTAAAATGCTAAAATTATACTTAGAACATAGAAAGGGAAAGATGTACAAGATTTCTTACCTTGGATAACTTTAGTTTGCTAAGGTTCTTGTTGCTATTGGTGTAGAGAGAATTTCTTTTGTTATTGTGAAACTTTAGTGTAGAGACAGGCAAAATGATGTTCATGTTCTGTTCATGTTATAAGTATAAGTTATCATGATATGTGAACCTTTGAGATTCTTGAAACTTAAGTTCCTTTCTATCCTAAATTATTATTATATGAATTTTTTGTTAAACTTAGGTTGCCAGAGGACAATTGGTCCAATACTATCCTTGATCATTCATTAACAAGGAAGAACTTTTGTGAATGTTGCCTTACCTTACATTCTTTCTAGAACCACACTATTGTTTATCTTTTGTTCAATAAGCTAAACTTTTATTGCTACCATTTTACATGTGATTTTATTCTTCAATGCTATTGTTACCCCCTCCTTTATGTTACGAGTAGACAAGGCAGCAGCCTTCACTCTATATTTATGTTACGAGTGGACAAGGCAGCAGTCTTCACTCTATATTTATGTTACAAGTGGACAAGGAAGCAGCGTTCACTCTATGTTTATGTTAATAGTGAATAAGGCAGCAGCTTTCACTCTATATTTATGTTACAAGTAAATAAGGCAATAGCCTTCACTCTACCTTTATGTTACGAGTGAATAGGGCAGCAACCTTCACTCTATATGATATAAGTTATAACTTTGATTTTTGTAAACCTTGCTAAATTGCAACTATGAACTATGAATTATGAACTATGAACTATGAACCCTTCTAAGGGATATGTGTTACTATATAAGTTATATTGTTTACTCATTAAGATCATCTATCTCACCCCTTTTCCTTGTATGGTTCCAGGTGAGCATTATGAGGAGGCAAGGTGATAGCTCAAGTAGTCTACTCTGCTTGGGAGGTTTCCTTGTCCAATTTATTTTACATACTATGATATGGAAAGTCACTCTTAGATGCTCCAGGAGTCTTATTTTTGGAACATTATGCTTCGACAATAAATTTGGAGTTTTAATTGTTCTTGTCTTAAGGATTATATTAAAAGTATTTTTAAACTATTCTTTTGCTAGTCAAAGATTACTTTTATTATTGGTCATTCAAGTAAATATATGAGATTTTAGTATGATCCTAGGCAATATTTATATGTACATGAGTAGGTTCTATGGGTGTGGGTGACCTTATGTATCCCTATATTCTAAGACCGTCATATCTCAAAAATTAGGATGTGACACCTATACTCCTCCTGCGCAATAAAGCTAGGCGATTGCTCCGTGTATAATTCCTCTGAAAGACCATTATAGAGAAAAGCATTCTTGATATCTAACTAGTGCAGTGGCTAGTTATGAGTAGTAACCATAAAAATGAACAATCTGATAGAGGTAAGCTTCACAATAGGAGAAAAAGTATCGAAATAATCTACCCCATAAGTTTGAGCATAGCCTTTAGAAACAAAGCAAAATTTTAAGCGAGCAACAATCTGTCAGGATTAACTTTAATAGCAAACACCTATTTACAGCCAATGGTTTTCTTATTTATAGGTAAATTCACTAGAGTCCAACTACCATTGTCCTCTAAAGCATTCATTTTCTCAATCATAGCACTATACCATCCAAGATGAGAAAGTGCCTTAATTACAGTTTTAGGAACAGAAATAGAATCCAAAAAGGCAATAAAGGAACAAGATGAGGGAGATAAATGATTGTAAAACACAAAGGAAGACACAGGATAAGTACACTGATGTTTACCTTTCCGAATAGCAATAACAAGATCATCCCTAAAAATTGGATCTAATAATGAAGGAGCCGATGCAACTAGTGCAGGACATAAGTCAAAAGGAGTCTTTCATTGGAAATACACTTGTACTATAGAGGCTTTGGCTTAAGAGGAACAGGATCAATAGGATGAGAAATTGAGGATATGATAGTATAGATGAGCAAATCATCATCCTCCCTTTGACTTGTATAAGAATTAGATGGGAAAAAATGAGTATTTTCAAAGAAAGTGACATTTGCAAACACAAGGTACCTATTAAGAGTAGGGCAATAACATTTACATCCCTTTTGAACATAAGAATACCCAAGAAAGATGCATTTCAAAGATTTAGGATTTAATCTCGTGACCTGTGGATGAACATCCCAAACAAAACAAGTACACCCAAATACCCTAGGTTCAATAGGAAATAATAGTTTATTTGGAAAAATAACATGTTAAGGTGTCTCACCTTGAAGAATAGAAGATGACATATGGTTGATCGGAAAACTAGCTATGGAAACAACATCAGCCCAAAGGCTTTTAGAAACCTGCATTTGAAACAATAAAGCCCGTGTAATTTCTAAAAGATGTCTATTTTTTTTCTCAGCTACCCTATTTTGAGATGGTATATCAACACAAAAAGTTTGATGAAGAATGCCATGTTTAAGCATGTAATTTTGAAAAGTTTCAGATAAGTATTCCTTAGCATTATCACTTCTCTATGTTTGAACAGAAACATTAAATTGAGTTTTAATTTCAAAAAAAAAAAAGGAGAAAAATGAGAAAACACCTCAAAAAAAATTTCATTAAATATAACCATGTCATTCGAGAATAGTGGTAAAAAAAAGTAACAAAATACCTATACCCAGTTTTAGATGTAATTGGACAAGGACCGCAAACATCTTAATGAACTAATTCAAAAGGAACACTAGCTCGTTTATAGACTCTTAGACTTGAACTAAGAAGATGATGTTTAGCAAATTGACACGACTCACATTCTAATGAAGAGAAACTTTGAAATTGAGAACACAATTTCTTTAACACAAAAAGAGAAGGATGACCGAACTGACAATGTGCTTCAAATGGGGTAATCACTCTAGAATAAGCTATGAATCTTGGTACTTATATATCAAGGATGTAGAGGACCCTAAACTAATGTCTCTTACCAATAATCTTCTTCATCGTAAGATCCTTAAAAAAAATAATAATCTGGAAAGAATAAGAAACAACAATTTAAGGTACGAGTGAGCTTGTTAATAGAAATTAAATTAAAAGATAACTAAGGTAAACTAAAAATAGATGACAAAGGAAGTGATGGAGTTGGAACAATTGTGCTAAATCCAAGAATGGAAGATGTTGACCCATCTACGAAAGTAACATTTGAAGTAGATTTATGTGACTTAAAGGTAGAAAATAGACTAGAATTGCCTTTTATGTGATTTGTGGCACCATAATCAATGACCCATTCAGAAGGGGAGGACATAAGACATATATTGGGTTTACTTGACTCGACAATGACAGTTATAAGATTAGATTGTGGTTAAAATGAATCTTGGTACTTGGTATATTCATCTGCAGATATCATGATAGATTTCTCAAAGGTGTTAGTGGTAGATGCAACATGAGCTTTCTTATTCTACATTTTCATGTAGTCCCACTTCATATGACTAGGCTTATGACAATAGTCACTAACTATCCCTCCTAAATCCAACCCTTGAGTGTCTATGTTTCGATCATAAGTACTATATCAATTAGAATTGTTAAAACTTATCTCCTTACTACTGTTCTTATATAGTTGGTTTCCAGAATCAAATGTGTTATTTTGACTGACGAGAGCACTACTAAGTTGAACATGTTGAGAACTTTTTGTGCAAAGTATTCTACTAAAAGCATCTTATAGAGAAGATATCTCAAAACGTGACAAAATTTGAGATTTAACAGTCTGAAATTCAAATGGAAGCCCATTTACAAAACTCATAACTGCCATCTTCTCTATTTGAGCTTGTTGAACTTTTACATCAGTGCTAAATGGAATAAGTATATTAAGCTCCTCATATGCTTTCATGAAATCCATAAAGTAGCAGGTAAGAGATCTATCGCCTTTTTCTGCACAATAAAGTAGCTGGTAAGAGATTTATCGCCTTTTTCTGCATGATAAAAATCTTTGCACACCTCATAAATACGGGAGATATTATTTTTTCCAGAGTATAAGAAATCCAAATAATCCATTAATTCTTTCACAAACTCACAGTAATTGACCAGACCAATTTCCTCACTATTAATAAAATTATGTATTTGTAAGAACAAATGCACATCTTCTCTAAGCTAGAACTGTTTTGAGTCATCACTAGGTGGGTCATCAATTAAATGATCATCTTTAGTAATACTCCTTAAATAAATTTGAACAGTTTTACTCCAATCTAAATAATTAGAATCCTTAAGTTTATGTTTGATGATTTTTGACATCACTGGAACCACATCATAAACAACCATAGCCTTTGTCTCGTCCATATTTTGTCAAAATAATCAAAAGAACCAAAGAACAAAAATTCTAAAACATTGAGAGAGAGAAAACTAGACCTGTAACATAAAAAGCCTCACACCATATTGATGCAGACCTAACCAGATATGAGAAGATATTGTGGAAGTCAAGGTGAGCTGAACAAGATGGACTGGAACAATTTTCAGCAAGGGATGTGCTTCCACACGTTGGCACATGACGCTTGGGCAGGAAGCTTCTAAAGGGGCGTGTGGCTCACATGCAATGACTCTGATGACCAAACTCTAGGTGAAGGCTGATTGGTGAGTGGCGCTTTTTTAGGTGTGGGTAGTGACAATTGGAAATCACCAGAAGTAGGTGACCTATGAAAATAAACCCAATACGCACTGTATTTCTCAAATAGAAATTTGCCAAATACCAAGAATTGATTTTATGGCTTTGATACCATGAAATTAGAGAAGGAATGGAAAGAATTTCTGTGTGTTGATTCATAACCTTACATACATATTTATATACAAAGCTAATCCTTCTTTAGGAAGGTCAACTATTTTAATTCCTATAATTCATGTATATCAAATCTTCCTAATCAATATTCATTCCTATTTTGTTAATATATATCCCGTAACAAAGGCAAACTTGTAGTTGGCCAAAACAAAAGTGGTTTTCCTTGGGTTACTTGGCCAAAGGATGGAGGATGGTCAAATGAGTCTTGGTTGCTATTGGGTAAGTGAGAAAATGAAGATGGTGGAGGTATAAATGGATTTAAGTGGAAGTAGTTTGGGTTAAAAAGAGAAAAAAGATCTTAAGTAATTAGCTAGAAGTGAGTTTTGTGAAGGAGATGGTGATGACCAATCGGGTAAATTAGAGAGATAAGTGAAATTTAAATTTGAAAAAGGAAGAGCTGAGAATAGGTTTTGTAGAGGATTTGAGTTTGATTGGGTTAAGGAAGATGCGTTGAAATTTGACGAGGGCCTTAGAATATTTTAGTAACTTGGGTAGAGAAAGTTGTAAGATGTTGTCCTATTAATTGAAAAAGAATTAAATAGGTTACTAGTAAATGAAGAGAAAGGATTTTTGGAATTTAAATTTGAGGATCGAGGGGGATTTTGATTAGGAATAGAATTTGAAAAATTTTGAGTTTGAATACAATTGAGCTATGAATTTAGTTTGGATAAGAGGCTAGTATGTCTAGCCTTTTCTTTATCCATTTCTTCCTTTTGGTATTCCAAATCATAAAGAATAAATTTGACTAAGGGTCTCATTTGGGTGAAGATGGGTTAAAGTATTTAACATATGCAAGACTTGGTTCAACCCAGCATTTACAGGGCAATTACTGGACCCAAAAATGAAATAGTATTGGATTGGGATCAAGATGTTGGGTTTTGCATATTGGTCCTAAAAAAGATGTTAATTATTTTACGCCATAAATATTAATTGAGGCTTAAATCATTAAAATAATTAAATTGGAGTCCAAGGAAATTAGCAAGTGGAAGTTAGGATGTGGCAGGCTAACAAGTTCAATACTGGGAGATTAATCAAGTTACATAAGGCTAGATAGTAGAGAATATGGAGCTGAAATTAAGGAATCCAACTACTATTCAGTTCTATAAATACAAGAAGCCTTCAGAACAATAAAACAACAATCAATCATCAGACAAATAAAATGCAGCAAAACTATCTCAAACTCTTAAGCTTTTTATTCAATTCCTAACTCAATATGATCATTTATTTTGCTTTTTTCATTAATGTATTATCGTTTATATTAATACAAAACCAATCTTTATTATTCCAATTATGTAAGAATCATTTGGTTTGATTTATATTAGTTGGAGAATCTTTAAACAATATTTTTTAAACTGGACTGGATGTTGAACCGGTCACTTTGCTGATTTGCAGTCTGATCAATTCAGCCGGCTGGTCCAACTCAAAAAATCCATATGCTAGATTTCTAGTAGTATTGTACCCCCAACCCCTATATATATAACAATAGTACTAGTTCATTAAACTCATACTAGTTTCTCAAATTCACTTATGCATCTAAAAAAAACAACCCAACAAAGTTCATGTTCAAATCTAAAAGTGAATTAAAATATTAATATTAATAGAAACATCTACGAATTCAATTTAACGATCTTCAAATATTGCAACCAAGTTTCATTATTATTAAATTTTGCTTAACCATTCATCTTATTCACCACTAAAAAAATTATTAAAAATATAAGAATCATGTTAAAATAAATTATATATTTTAAACTTTCAATTCAATTTTCTCAACAAAAAAAACAAATTTAATACCTTTAAAAATGATCCAACCAATTTTCATTATCAAGATCATCCATGTTCTCAAACCCTTCTTGAGATTGAAAATCTACTAGTTCATATTCTCTAACATCTATAACAAAATTAAAAACAATAAAAAATATAATAAAATGTTAAAGTTATAATTTGTTGCATTTATCAAATGAATTTTTTAAAAAATAAAACTATAATCCACTATTTAAAAATTTAACTATTGAATTTTAACTAACCATTTGGTTGATGAGATCTACTTCCTTTTTCCTTTCTTTTTTTTTTATTTTTTTAATTCTGCTAAACTCAAAACAACCTAATTTTAGGTAAATTTGATTTTTTTGATTCAATCAATTTTCAACTTTTTCTGGATCAGACCGATTCTTTCCAGTTCGTAAGTCATTCAGTTTTTTATGATTTTAAAACCAGATTAATGACCAGTTCTCAATTTAACCGATCAATCCGGTCTGATTTTAACAACATTATCTTTAAACATCATATCTAAGTATTTTGAGAGACTTAAGGCCTCGTAAATTTTTTAAACAATCTTATGTTAAAAATCAGTTATAAATAAGACTTACAACAGTTTTTGTCCCGCTCAATTTCGTTTTAGCTAGAAAAGGCCACAACGATATCAAATACTTGAATTTAAATTTTCATTAATTATTTCAAAACTTGATACTTATTAGAATAATAAAATTTACATTATAAATATTTTAAAAACTTAATATATAAAACTCATGGATATAAAACTAGTTTGAGCTGTAATGCAGGCGCATTGTAGATGTGCGTGCACTCTTGGAGGACTTGTTGACCACTAATATGAAAGAAGCAACCAATAGAAGCCACGTATGAAATAGGATAAAGTAGTATGCGTATGGATATTTGTGAGTACATACACACAAGAATTCCTCTGTCACTCTCATTGTATAAGTACCACAAGCCCACGGCAACATTGGCGTTAATTTCATTGTTCTTTCTATTGGATTCAGAGCACGTTCACTTTGGAAAATGGGTTTGAAGGTATTATTTCTAGATCATCTGCTTGTCTAAATCTGCAATGTTCAGTCTATCTGGGTTTTACTCTCTTTTTTTTTTATTATTATTATTATTATTTTTTTTTTATTATTAAAATTTGTTGGGAACTTGTATGCTTTTTATTTGTTTGTTAGATCTGAGATTTGATTTATTGAATTGTACATTACAATCAGTTCAAATCTGTTTTCATTAGATTTATTTCTAATTGCTTGTATAACCTTATAATGATCTATGCTTGTATAACCTTACAATGATTTATTGAATATGAAGAACATTTGGGCTTGCTTTGCTTAATTTTCTCAGAATTTGGATTCCTTGTAATTGAAATTCTCAATTTCTGTCTTTTAGATCTATGCTTGCTATCTATGTAGATCTAATCAATCTGAATTTATTTTTTTTCCCTTTTAATTTAGCTTCTGAAACATTTTGCATGCTGTTTCTTATAGTTAAGTTTTGAGCTTCAGAAAATAAACTGTTTATATTTTTATAACTAAAGACCAGGAACAGGAACTGTATGTAGTTCTTCCTTTCATTTATTTTGTAAACAATGCTTTTACAACGTCTTCCAATAGCTTATTGCTTGAGCTAGATGTATGCACTTACATGATTTCCAAGCTTAGGAGTAAAGAGTTCCATCTATTTATTTTTGCTGTTAGATAACAGGATCATGGTGTTTATTCCTTGCATTATAGAGCTTGTCATCTAATTCCTATATTTCTTGTATATATTATTCTATGCTTATAGGTTTTGGCACTATAAATCTAGACTCAGACTACTCTGTGTCTATCCTCCTTGTTTGCGTCTCTTGAATAGCTTACGGTGGCAGTAGATAAGGGCTCTTCTATTAGGAATCTGAATTTTACCCTTTTGGAACTAAAATTATTTCATTCCTTATGTGGTATTTGTTTCTTCTCAATGAGATCTTTAGGTCATGACCTTACACAAACTGATGATACTGGAAACTATTTTGGTCACTTTAGGCTTGCAAAAAATTCATCATTTGGATTTGAAATGAGTGTAATTATGTGTCCTTGTGTCTTGTTGTCTCAAATAATTGGGTTGGCATTCTGCAGGAGGAATTTGAGGAGTATGCTGAGAAAGCTAAGACTCTCCCAGAAAATACAACAAATGAGAATAAACTTATTTTATATGGGCTTTATAAGCAAGCCAATGTTGGACCAGTGAATACCAGTGAGTAATTTGCTCTCATTAGATGAGGCATTTAACCAATAGTTATCCCATTGTAAATTTACTAACAAAAATTCAATTCTAAGAATGCATTTTGCGTCTGATTTGCAGGCCGTCCTGGAATTTTCAACCAGAGGGACAGAGCAAAGTGGGATGCATGGAAGGCTGTTGAAGGTATCTATTCATAATATATGTTTATAAAACACTGTTTTATTTCCTGGTCAATTCTACTGTTACTTCAGTTCAAAAAAATAAATAAATAAATAAAAATTCTACTGTTAGTGATTGTCACTATTGTTTCAGCCCTGATGTAAATTTGTCTTTTGGCAGGCAAATCTAAGGAAGAAGCAATGAGTGACTATATCACTAAGGTTAAACAATTGCTGGAAGAAGCTGCTGCTGCTGCTTCTTAGTGTATTGGTTCCGTGTATCTGCTCGTTGGTTGCTTGTTTTAATAATGGTTAAAAAAGCAGTTCAATAAACTTTCTAGACTAGTAATGTGCTGTGAATCTGTTTCTATGTTTTTCAAAATTACAATTGTACTTGTACTATAATGGATTCGAAGTAATATGTTGGGATAAGTTATGTGTGTCTGAAGTTTCTTAGTCCTTGCTAAAAATTCCAACAATTATCTATGAAGGCTAAGACTTGTTTGCCATTACCGTTAGAGCTGCGCTCAAGACGTTGTGTTGCAAATATTGATTAAGAAAAGCATTGTGTTTTAAATATTGTTTAGAGATTATCAAAACTTTTAATTTTTTGATAAATTCCAGTTGTAATCTAATGCAACTAACACTGTCACATTTCAATTTCTATTACCTAAATATTATTTTTTTTTTTTTTAACATAAGTGTTCCAATCTCGACGTCAAACATATTTTTAGTTTTTTTTTTTCATTTTTTTTTCTAAATTTGTATATTGATTTTTTTTTCTTATTTTTATTTTCATTTCCAGAATCAGAGAATGAAATGCATATTCATTTGACATAGCAAATTTTGGAAATTTTTTTTTTTTGGTACCTTCAATCCTGAGTCAACCATTTTTCTCAACACATCTCTTAACACACATGGGCGGAAGCAAGACTAGACTAATATAGACTAAAACTATAAATTAACATGTGCGTTGCTGCGGAATTATTCATTTTGTTGATTATAAATTCATATATAGAAATAATAAGTGAAAGTATAATTTCAACATACTATATATTTAAATTAAAAATATATCAGACAATTGTATAATAAAATTAAATTATATCATTCCATTATATACTGTTATATGGAAATATTAAATAAATTTTTTTTATCGGTAATGAGGAATCCAAATTAAAATATTACTTGGGGAAAAAGAAATATATATGGGATAAAAAAACTCTTCATATTGCACCGGATTATAATAAGATAAAGGGTTTTCCTTTATTAGACTTAAGTCCACCTATAATTAGAATAAAGATCCTAAATTTATGAACAGAGAAGATCACATTATTTTCTTGCCTATATACAATTAAATATGAAAAATAGTATGTTCAAATAGATCTCCGTTATTATAAAATTATAGGAATAGGATTAGAATTATAACTTAATTAAGTTCAACATCACTTAAAGGCTAAAATATGTATTTAGAATCACTTGATACATTGTTCATTGTTGCAAGAACCTTTTTCTTTTGCTTCTTTCTCTCTTTCAAAAAATTTAGAATTTTTATCATCAACCCAACTCCTCAAATCTCTAGATAATATAAAAAAAAACAAAAATATCAAAAAACTTTTTTTTTTTCTCATTTTGCACTAACCAAATGATTTGTAAAAAAAAAAAAAAAAAAAAAAGACATGATTTGTAAAAGGATGGATTTTCAAATTCTTGCTTACCCAATATTAAGAGCTTCATCGAATAGAAAATTAAAGAGTTTAAACTTTTGTGAGATATTGAACATATCATAAATTTTATTGTCTTTACCAAAATAATCAAAAGGGAATTTCATTGATATGAATTTGCACTTAGAGACACATTTTTTAAGAGCTTTCAACTAAGAATTGACACTTAAAGAATAAAAAACATAGATTATCATTATACATACCCACAAAAGAAAAAGCAGTTGAGAACAAACCAAAATATACCAATTTTCAATAAGCAATTGAAGGCTTTTTTTTTTTTTTTTTTTTTTTCATGGGGCTCAGATCTACATGCAATAAATTAGAAAAAGGACAAGTCAATAAACAAAGAAAATAATATTATTTTCTAGTTTAAATTAGTTAAGTGTGAAAAAAAAGTACCTTCTTAATTGTACTTTATAGATTAAATTGTGAAACACTTCTTTGAAAACTACATTTTTTATAATTATGTACAGGTGTTTTAACTTTCAAGCAAACAAATTAAGAAAGCGAGGAGGGTACTAACCTATCCAATTTTATTCAGTTCATCGTGTATTCAAGCCGTCCTAAAACAATTGTTTGCATAATAAGAATATATTTTAGAGTTCTAAGGAATTTGGGTTGGTGATAATATGTTATAGAATAGTGCGCAAAACTGATTTGGATTTGGAATGAGTTGTAATTAATTAACATGGTCATATATTCATATATTTTTTTATCAAAAAATTTTATAGATAATATATATAAATTTAAATATTTGTATAAATTTAATTTAATAAATTAAGATAATTTTTGAAATAATTGATTTATTCTTTTTCAGATAATGAAACCCAATTTAAATATTCCAATAAATTTAATCTAATTGAATAAATTAAGATAATTGTTGATATAATTGATTTATTTTTCATTTAGATAATGAACTAACAGAATTAGATTAATTTAGATATTTGATTAAATATTGAATTAATTTAGATATTTATTTCATTTAGATAATGAACTAATGGAATTAGATTAATTTAGATATTTGATTAAATATTGGATTAATTTAGATATTTAATTAAATTAAATTTAATAAATTAATATTTGATTAAAAAATTATTTAATTTTTTTAGCTGCGACACGTGGCAGCTTCAATTAATCAGCATCTACTGATTTAGTATATAGTAATAGATAGGGTAAAATTTAACTCAATTTTCGAAAATTCATACTTTTTAATATTTCATTAATTTTATTTTTAGCCTAGATGAATTTACATCTGAAGCTCATTTGTATATAGCCCACATATTAATTTAAATCTGAACTCATTTAAATGTGTATCGCATTTATTCATTTAAGTGTACATGCCATTTATTTATTTCTACAAAATAACTAAAATACATTTATTCATTTGCTTTTTTTTCCCCACTAATGTCTTTGTTCATTTATTTCAAATTAGTTTTAGATCACACACTTTAAACAAGAGTTTTTCATTTGTATATATAGTTGCTAAGCAACTATTTATTTTACTATTTATCTCCACCTCAAGTTTCATGCCTGTTGTGATTCATTCAAGCCAAAGATAGTCATTGGATCAAAGTTGGATAAATCACAAAAACAAATTTCACCACGAAAATTCCTTTACCCCTTTGAAGGCTTATTCATTCAAGCCAGTGATAGTCTTTAGATCAAAGTTGGACAAATCACACAGAAACAAATTTCACCACTATTAACCATCCTTTACCCCCTTGAAGGTTAGTGGTAATGACTATTACTGATTTTGTCAAAATTGTGACATCATTTTTTTAGAAATTTGCAGAATATCAAAGAGTCACTAGATGATGATGCAAGCACAAAAAATATCATTTTCGCACTAAAACAGGTCTATTTTTCAAACTAGAAAAAGAATATTATATATGAGAGAGTTCATACAAGAAGAAAAGAGAATCTAAGTACAAAAACTCTTACCCTTGAAGAAAAAAAGAAGAAGAAGAAGAAGCTATACTGTGTTTTTAGAACACTCCTTGAACAAACTCTTAATCTTTATATCCTTTATTTACAAGCTTAAAGCTCATAGTATTAGATCTGTAAAATTATTCATGTATATGTCTTTTAGAGACCTCAAACCTCAAATTCTCTATCTATTCTTTCTCTTGGGCAAAATCTTATAGAACTATTGTATGTATTGGGTGCAATCCAAAAGAATCTATTGGAACTCTAAGTTGAGAAGTTATGAGAAATGGATGTAGGAAAAGAGATTAATTTCAAACCACTATAAAACTGGTTATATTTTCTCTTTCTTTATCCTATTCTTTTATATATTGCTGAATATTGTTGGCTCAATTTTGTTTTGTGCTTGAAATTCTTTTGAAATTCAAATCTTTTATTCACCCCTCAAGGAGTTTTGTCATTTAGGGTTTTATAGCTTACTTTTAACTGATACAAAACTAAATCATATAAGCAAATCCCTTGACTTAAAGGCCAAATCCCCCCTAAGGTTTGGTTTAAGACCACTCCAACCCATGCCAATTATGGTGTGAGTTAGGCATTTCGGTGCTGGGTTTTGCTCTAATCCAGCGCCAAAAAACACACCAAATTGGTGTGGTGCAACAGTGCCATGCCAAATTTGGCATGGTACTATTGCAAAGCCAATTTACTTGGTCCTTTTAGATATTTTTTGCATCAAATAAAAACCTAAATTTCTATTAAAAACCAATTTAATTCTTTTTTGTACCTAGTTGAGAGCACCTCTTGCATGCATATTTCCTCAAATAAAATAATGATAAATTTGGAAAAAAAAATAAATACCATTAAAAAAAAAGAATTTTCTAATTTAAGTTAATCCTTGACTTCTCTAACCTATCTCGAATTAGGGATTTGTTCAATCTTGGTCTTTCTCTAAGTTCTCTAAAGTCCCTAACACCTCAAGCTTCTTTGAAATCCCTAATAGCTGAAATCTAGGAAATCCCTAACTTCTCAAAAGAATTCTCCCATCTTTGTATACTAGAATCAAATAGTAGAAAGTGTAATCAACTTCATCTTAAATGGGTTTGAATTTGTTGAGGGAGCATCATCATGGAAGAAACTTACTAGATTATGACAATAAGGGTGCAATAAGATTTTGTAAGTGCACATTGAAAGCACTACAATGGTTTTCATAAAGCAAAGAGAACCTAGGCAAGAGGTTCTACTATTGCAGAAAATTCAAGATAAAAATGAGTTAAAACTCTTTAAATACCTTATATCCCTTTCTGTTTAAAATTTTAAAATTTTGAATGAGTTAATCAAAATGTTATGGGTTAGATGATGTTGTTACTTTAAAAGGCATTATGAAGATGTTAATCTGAGGTTAATAGTGGTTATTAGAAAATTGAAGAGTGAATTAGCAAAATTGAAACAAGACAACATAATTTTCAAAAGGGTAAGTGGGAAAGTAGAAGGAATTGAGGATATGGATATTGTAAGGTTAGAAAGACAAATGATAAAAATGAAGAAAGAAATTGAAAAGAGTAGTAAGTTGGTGGGTAAGCTTGTTGTTGTGGGTGTCGCATGGGTGGTTTTTGTAATTATGGTCAGTTGCAAAGTAGTTAATCAGAGTGAGAATAAAGAATTGTGATTTTTTTTTTTGGCATTTTAGGAAAGGAGATAATGTTGGATGTTATAGTTTTTGGTATGTATATATTTGTAAAATTAGATAGGAAGATGTCGAGAAATCCTTGACTTGTAAGACTTAGAAAACGTTGTCTAGATGTAAGCTTATGAATTAAAAGAAAGTAATATTAGATGATCTTTAGTATTGAATTATAAGCTTATATGTTTACTTATTTTTGTTTTAAATTTTAATACTCTTTTTATAATTTTGTTTATTTGTTGATAAAAAAAAGATCAATAGTGACAATATAAAATGCCCAACAAATAAGAAATGAAATTTGCAGCTTAAGTGAATTTGACATAATATACTGTCTTTGCCATTTTTTTGAGGGAAGGCTTTACATTGAAATTGACTATATGAAAATTATAGAAAAAACCAAAATTTCACTATTGTCAACCATCTATTTCCAACATGTGCACTATGTAGTTAAAAAAAAAAAAGGTATGAAATGGTACTTGTGCAGCCAATATACTGTTAAACAAAAAATTTCTCGTATATCTTATATTCTAGAGCACCTAATTTCTAGCCATTTATATATTCAAGCTCAAAACACACACACACACACACACACACACACACACACACACATTACATATATTAGCAAAAAGAGTAAAAACTTCATGTCTGGGTTTACTGTCAAAAATTCAAAATTTCCAAGGAACCCTAATAGGCTTCATCTTCTGCTAAGGCATTTACATAGATTGATTCTAGTTTGGCCTGATGGAGCTTTTTTCAATTGAAGATATAGAAGGTATATCTGGGTTTAACTTCTACTAATGAATCTTCAAAGGAGTATGTTGATGAATCTATAGAGGATTATGCTAAGTCTTCTTATGAGGCATCTACAGAGGTTGCTAAAGAGCATTTATGGTCCTATAGACATTGGCAGAAGTTTGAGTTACACTTTTATTCATGTGCTATTTTTGTTTTGGCTAAAAATGTGGTTTGAATCTACTATTAGCTTGAAGATTTAGGGGAGGTGGACTTAACCTTAAGTTTGAAATGTGATGACTTAGCATGGTTTTCGATATATTGAATTCAAATGGAAAAATATGCATTTGAATATGAGAAGAGAGAATTAGAATTTGGGAAGTAGATATGTTCTCTTTTGTTTATTGTACTCATCTAAGCTCAGTATGAAGTTGGGATGTAGGTTGTTCTGGATAAATAGAAAGTTAAGTTGGGAGGTAGTTATTGTGAAAATTCAGCAGGTTAGGAGACTAGTTATTCTAAAAATTCAACAGGTTGGGAGATTGTTGGTTCTATGGATATATCAAAAAATTCTCTTCCCCTTCTTTTCAAACCACTAATTGTCTTTTGCCCTTGCTCTTGAAGTTGTCTGGTGGTGACACATTTATTCTATCCTCGTTTTAACTTAAGTGCTTGGAATTTATCATATTTGGGGTTTGGCTTATATATGTTCATTGGTGATAATTCTTTATTGGTCTCATGGAACAGTGTTTGCACTTGTAATTATCCTCTCACAAAAAAGACTAGGCTATTTTTTAAACAACAAACATAAAATATACAATATTGCAAAATTAGATAAACTATTTATAAATGGTAATAACAAAAACAAAACAAGGCAAATGTTATAAATGTCACGCCCCAAACCCGAGGCACATGACTGGCACTAGGACACGGGAGATGCACGTGGCTACCAGTGCCCGTAGTAAGCCTAACCCAAAACACACAACTAAAAAGCCCAACTGAAAAGGGCTATGGGCCCAAATAGAGTTAAGCATATCCAAATAATATCAACACAATATAAATATTCTTGGGCCAACAACTCATTTATTCCATATATCTCAGAAACATAGTAAATTACAAAAGGTTTTGCTTAACCCAAAGATTACAGCTCTTTAAAATACAATACTGAGTAATAAACAATATACAAGTACAAAGTATAACATTGCGGAGTTCTAGGGTTATATTTACAATTATACATATATTATATACATTTCTGAATACTCAACAATATAAACTACTGTCGAAGGGAAATTGACAGTCTACTCAGTTACAATTCCTTCACAAACTCATTCCCTGACCTGAAAACAATGAAATGAACAGGAATGAGCATTCGACTCAGTGAATGATACCAGCTAATATATTAAACTGGTATCCCTCAAATAGACTGTAATTCACATGTTATGCATTATGTTACAGAAACAAACAGATCATCCAATCAAGCAAGGACGGGGTATGGTCCACAATACCACACTAATCTCAATATGGGGAGCCGATCCCCTATCCTATCTCTCTGAATCCAATAATATGTCTCTTATATCCAAAGGGTCCAGCCATCACTGGTCTGTACCATGCAGCCCTGACCCGACTGACAACAGCCCTGGCTATGAGCATGCCCGGCCGGCATCCATCAGTCATAGCTCAACTTCTGAATCCATCATAATCCAAATCATAACCATAACAAATCCATAATCCTAGGTGGTATTGTATCCTCCTGACCTCCATCCATCAATCACAATCATTATATAGTACAGAATATCAGTTCATCATTCCATTCACAGTCAAATGTTACATGTTTATATATGCAGTAGTAGTGCATAATATACATATATATATACACACAGCAATGCATATGAAGTGGAAACAGGATAATATATAAGTGAATATCACTCACTTAACTGGCGACATTTTCGACTGGCTTCCCTCAGAAGAGTAGCCTTAGAGCCAGGAAGACACCAGACACCGACACCTCACAACAACAGATATCAGGATAAGAATCACACTCAATCTAAAAACAGACTCGACAGTCTAACAATTACTCTAAGGACTACCAAACATAAAATAACTTATATAATGACTGAAATACAAGGGTTTTGGGTTAACCTTCACAAATCCGATCATACGGACGTAGAACGTCGAAACAAAACCACTGGACCTCCCTAAGTACCGCCGCCGGCCGGCCATGCGCCGCCGCTGCTGGTGGCGGAACCGGGGAAGCTCCACACCAGCAGGTTCACCTCGATGCCAGGATCACAAAAATAGTCACCACTCGCCGTCACTCGCCCTCCAGCCACCGAAAAATGCCTCCAAAGGTTCGGGTTGCGTTTTTCGATCTACTCCTCCGGTGATCCTCAGGGGGCAAGGTAGGTACCAAAATGAAGCTCACATCCTCAGGAGTTGAACGAGATTGACCTTGCTTGATTTGGTCATCGAAAATGGCCAAAAAATTGAATTGAAGTCGCGGGTCCGGCGGAGCTTCTCTCCTCGCGTACGCCGTCGTTCGCCACCCTATCAGAGTGCCGCTGCCTCCCTTGAAGTTGTCGGTTGGTGGGCTAGCCGCTGGTGGTGGCGGTGCAGCCCACCGCCGGACGGGTGGTGGCTCACCACCATAGCCTCTCTCCCTCTCTCCCTTGCTCTCGTCTCTGCCTCCCTTCCTCTCTCTCCTGTTTCTTCTTCCTTCTTCTTCCCTCACGTGGCCACTCTCAACTGCTCAATCCATTTTCTTTTCTTCTCTTTCCTTTTCCTTTTTCTTCTCTTATTCCTTAACACCCATATATATATATACTATGTACATATATTATATAAACATAATACTACACATATATATATACAAAAATAATAATAATAATAATAATAATAATAATAATAATAATAATAATAATAATAATAATAATAATAATAATAATAATAATATCACTAATAACACTAATAATAATAATAATAACAATAATTCATAATAATAGTAATTATAACGAAAATCCAAACATCCGATAAAAATACTATAATCAAACTTATAATATTAATTAATACCTTTATTAATACTCAAATATCAAAATACAATCCAAAATACAATTTTCCAAAAATCCACATTAACATTATCATAATAATATACATATATAAAATTATACTAAAATTACCATTAATAATACATATTCAAATTATCTAAATATTTATAATTTAGTAAAATATAATTCCAATTCTTACTTTAATAAGAAAAATAATAAAATAATACATTTCCGTACGAAAATAGAATTTTATAAAATAATTAGAAATTCAGGATGTTTCAATAAATTACTCACATTTCAAGTTACAATCATGTTTAAGAATCATAATATAAACCTACACCAACTTGTTTTTTCCATTTCTTTGTATTGCTCTTTCATTTTGGTGAGATAATATTTTCCTTCCCTTTTACCCTGCACATTGCTTTGTTTTTGGTGAACCCTTTGAACATTAGTTTGAAGCTCTTGAATTTGAATTTCACCCATTATACTATTATTTCCAAATTCCTATATCAAATTCATTAGGTTTAAGTTCATTATGTGCAAAGGGTAATAGTTATTTGGAATAGGATATCTGCCACTCTAGGCTAATGATATATCTAACCACATGTGAAGCAAAGAGCCTTGCATGAGTCTAACAGTATGACTTGCCCATTATTACTTAAAAGGATTGAGGATTCATTATGAGGTAGATGCTTTTACAATCTCCCAATATACTTAATGAAAATTGTCGGATCAATTCTACTTGCAAGTCAAAAGTTTCCTACGTATCTAGGTCTTAGGCAAATAGCATATGCAAATTGATGCCTGAATGAAGTCATATTTAAGTTAAAAGCCAAATTAAAGTTTCTTGAAAAAATAAACCAATTAATAGTCCTATTTAACTTTTTAGAAAAAAGGTGGTATTCCCAGTGGAGTCGCCAATTATGAGGTCTCACCTGAGCACCAATTCAGTCTACTTGGAATCGAAGCTCATTCAAATTTCATACTTATGTGAAAGTGGCTATTGATTTATTTGGCAAATTGTTTATTTATTCTTTAAACTGGAAAATTAGGGAGTCACCACCTCACTTTTTCTTTTTATTAGAAAATACAAGGTAAAACCTATTTAATAACTCTAATTATTTACCCAAAGAAATTATTTATTAGTCCATGACATAGTAAAAGTGAATGACAATTAAAATTTGAATATGATAGCAAACCAAAGATAAACAAAATAAAGGAAGACAATAATATCTAAATAAAGTAAAGGAAAAATTACATTTAAAACTTAAAGAGATAGGGGATATCTTCTCTAGCCTTAATAAGTTCTAGGAAGATCACACATTCTTCAACAAGAAGGTGATAGAAGAGGAGAGAATTGTTAGTTTTAAGTTGGATTTGCCACTTAGAGCAAATGTGCCTATGTTAATTTGTTTATCTTTTCTTTATCAAGGTTTTGAGGATTTAATAATTTTAGAAGAAGAAAGAAATGAAGAGAAACTCTAAAAGAAAAGAGGAAGGGTTAGATGTTTTACCTTATTTCTTCTCACTTTAGGAGGAGATTGGAGTATCTTACCATATGAATGTTCCACTTTCTAAATGCAAAGGTAATAAAAAATGTTCTAAGTTTTTAAGCCAAATTGAATTAAAGAGAACTCATTTGGTTGTCAAAGCAAAGAGAAAACTAGAATGGCTGATTCAAAGTCAAAGAGACTTGAACCCTTTTTTGTATAAAACACAGCAAAAAAGGAAAAGATCAGAAGGATGCAAAAGACAACTATCAACTAAGCTTCCAAGGGTGAGTTTTGAAAGATGTGAAAGGTCTCTTTTTATATGAAAAGGAGGAGAACCCAAAAGCCATCATCTTTTGATGTGGGATCAAGAATAAAAGAGAAACCATGATCAAAAGCTGATAAACAAGCATTGCTACTAAAGTTCACTTTGCTATTACAAAAGGAGATTCGCAGCGCCACTAGGCCTCCTTGAGGCATATGTCTTTTCTAAATGCGACAATTTGGTGTTGGTCTAGCTGTTGTGTACAATAATCACACTACTGAAACATGCTTTCATGGAGTTGTTAAGGGATTTGGCCATGACCTGAATAGCTTAGGTGATGTTGTTTAGGGTTTCTGGCTACCATAGATTGTTTCGGGCTTTTTGGGTCCGTTTTTGTGATAACCCGAATTTATTGTCTTAAAAATTATTATTTTATAAAACATTAAATTTATTGTTTATTGATAATTTATTTTAATTATATTAAGTACTGAAAACTTATGTGTATTGATTTTCAAGAGATAAATACATTTAATGAAATCAATGAATTATTATATTATAATTTATTTATTAAAGAAATAGTTCAAGTGTTAAGTAAATCCAATCAATTTTGATTTTACGTTAATTAACTAAAGTTTTATATTTAAAGATAATGATAAATTCATATATATTGACATCTCATGAGATAAAAATATTTTATAAAAATTAGTGGCTTAAGTATTAATAAATTATGGCTCAATTATTATAGTTTAAATATTAAGGAATTAGTTCAAACTTTAGGTGAACTAATTTAAATATAATTTTAGGTATTTAACTAAGGTTTATATTTAAAGGTTTATAAATATATGTAATTAAGGTAAATAAAATATTCTTTGAAAAATATATAATCAAAATAATTATATGTATGTTATTATTATTTTGAAATTTTTTATTTTAAGTAAAAAGTAATTTTAATATTTTGGGCATAATAAATAGATATGAAATAAAAATATTTAAAGAAAATAATGATTTATGTATCGATTATCTATAAATTATTTATTGAAGAATTATGCTACAAACTTTAAGAAAATATTGATTTTATTTATTTTTGTAATTAAATAGTTGTTGTTGTTATTATTATTATTATTATTGCAAAAAGGGTTAGTAGATTTGATTGGTCCATTTTAGAAATGGAACGATAAGATCTTTAGAGGAAACGAGTAGTAGAACAGAAGAGAAAGAGAGAGAGAGAGAGAGAGAGAGAGAAGAGGCGGGGGGGCTAGCTAGAATTGAAGCCCGATGAGCGATGGCTTACATAGCCATCACCATTTGAAAGCTCGATGTCCGGCTACTATAAGTGCAACATCGACACCACAGATTAAAGATGGATGGTGGCATACTCGTGGAGAGAAAGTTTTCTAGCGACAGAAAATTTTGAAGAAGATTATGGCCAATTTGAGTAAGGCCGGTGCTATTTGAATTCTTGTCCCAAGAGCTTTCAATCGGTATTTGTCTTGTCCTCTGAAACTCATTGGAAGTGGAGATTGAAAATTGGGGGACCAAGACTTTCTTGCTTTGCTCTGTGAAATAGCAGTGAGTGGGAATACAATGACACCACTATTGGATTCATGGCAGACATACGCTTCTCATGGTATAAATGGTCCTTCGCCAGCCAGTCACTAGTGAGTGTGGTCCATGAGCAATTATAAATTCTCAATTTTATACCCTCATCATCCAGTTGTATCTTGGCACTTGCTAAGTTTAACACATTACATGCAGCCATTACTATAGTCTCGCTAGCCGTTTAGCGAGTGGGGTTTGTTGCCCCTGAAAGAAAATTTTTAGCCTTCAATTACATTGCTATCGAACATTCAAATTTTCTAAACCCCAAACCAACAATCAATTTCTAAAAAAAAAAAAAAACTACCATGTCAGCTACCATTAGAGCAACTGGTGGTGCCACCTACTGTGTGGGCAATGCCGTCGACCTTTTCAGAGCACCACCCTTTTTGCAATTTCCAAAATACCCCTAATATGATTTTTCATCATTTTTCAGTCCTACCCTTTTGGTCTTTTCACTTTTTCACTTCCCAAATTACCTTCACCCTCATTTTCCTATAAATACCCCATCATTTTCACCATTTTTCCACTCCCCTTGAGTTAGAGTTGATAGCTATCATCTAATTCCTCTCATCTTCTCCCTCCAACCACCCTCTAATTAATTAATTAATCTTTTTAATTAATTAATTATCTTACCCTAACCAATTTAATTAATCTTTTTAATTAACTAAAACTCTTTTTTTTAAATTAAAAATAATCACTTAATTAATTAATTAATTAAACTTTTTAATTAATTAATCAATCACCTTTTTTCAAAATCAAATTAATCCTTTTTTTTAATCCATCTCTCATCCAAATTAATTAATTAATCATTGTAATTAATTAATTAATCCATCCATCCATCCATTTCATCATATTAATTAGTTAATTAATCATTTTAATTAATTAATCAATCCCTCAATCAATCCAATCACCCGATCCTAATAAAACGAAATTTCAGTTTTGTAAAACTCTTCATCCGCCAAAAGCAATGGTATTAACCTTTTTCCCTCACTCTCAAAACACCTAAATCAAAATCAATTTGATCAACTCCCAAATCCCTCCACTTAATCATGGAATGAACTACGTAGGTTTTGATCCCTATTCAATGGGATACGTAGGTACGTTTGGAATCTAAATCCAAATCTCAAATCTAAATCCCAATCAATCTTCTTTCCCCTTTTTTAATTAATTTATGCAATTAGTTTAATTTGTGGATATTTTACTTTTCTCCATAGTCATGCATTAATCATGATATTATAATGAACATATAATATTTATCATCCATGAAATTAATTTTCAAAGTCAAATTAAATTTAAGAGCCTAATTTAGATTATTTAACTAAAAACTTGATCCCCAAGCTTAACTTGGTTCGAAGACTAGTGAAATTATCCTTGGATAAATTAATTAAAAACTAATGAGTTGGAGTCAATTAGACTTTTCCTTAATTTTTCCATTTATAAATAAACTAGGGTGGCGACTCCCAAAATCATTTTCAAAATCAACCAATTCGAATCCGAGGGTTCCATTGTGAGTCTAAACCCAAATGAGCATCCCGATTCCCTTTAGCAGATCAGACCGGTGCTCAGGCAAAGCCTTACATTTTGCGACTCCATTAGGGACTAGTTGCCACCTTTTAAAATAAAAGGAAAGCAAATATGAGGATTACTATTTGGTTAAGGAAATTTTTTTTTTAAAAATAATCTCTGTTTGGCTCATTAAGTATAATTTGACTTTCATGCATCACTTTGCATAATAAAGGCTCCTTGCCTAACCTTAGCTTTAGGAAAAACTTTTGGATGGCAAGTAGCATTGGCTCGACAACCCTCTTTAAGTATGTTAGGGGATAGCAAAAGCATTCCACCTTGGGACGAATCCCCGATCATTTTGATGGTGTAATGAGCAATCAATACTGTTAGACCCATGTAAGGCTCCTTATCTCACATGTGGTTAGGTATATCGATGCTCTAGTGGGACAAGGACCTTGAACTAAACCACTCTTCACTCTTGTCCATATAATTACCCTAGCCTTTGACCTTAGGTTCCATGTATCATAATAATCAATGGCCTTGTATGTATGTTAATGAAATCCTTTTTCGGCATGCATTATATTGCAATCATGCATATATAACATGAGAAACTTGATAAAATAAAATCCAAACACCTCAAATACCTAAATCGATGTTTTGTCGCCCAAAACACAATAATCTCACACACCCACCCTGTCAACCTTAAACCTGGTGACTAACCATATGGAGGAAATCCTTTTCCTGACACACCTTCACATTCATTCCATTTTTTCCTTCACAATTCTATACTCTTACCTATTTTTTTGTCTATTTTCTGTTTCAAAGGTACCGATGGCCAACACCTCCAACTTTCACCAAGACATGATCAACACCTTTTTCACCAACCTCCTTAAGAAACAAGAGGAAACTTTCCAAGCTGTACTCACCATCGCCCTTAAGACTTAAGCCGATTCCTTCACCAATGCACTAAATGTCCTGTTTGCGAACTTTACCAATGACCTCAATCCCTAATGATAGTCGACCATCAATGAGGTAAAGGAAATGACCAATGCCACTATCACTCCCCCTTCTGCTCATGTTGAGCCTAAACTTGCCTTGGCTAGGACTAGCCATGCCGCTACTATTGATCCCACCAATAATAGGAAAGCACCTGAAACTCTAACCTTTTCTGTCGTGGACTTGAACACAGTTACTCCCTCTCCCACTGTGAATCCTTTTCAAAGTGGAGATTTCTCTAGCTTTCTCAAAACAAAGAAAGTGATGGAGAAAATTGAGGCAATAGAGAAAACAATCAAGAACATAAAAAATATAAGGACATGATAGATGTCAACTCGCTAGCTCTCTTTCCAAATGCACAGGTTCCTTTAAAATTTAAGATGTCAATCATGGACAAGTTTAATGGCACCACATGTCCGAAAACACACCTCAAGATGTATGTAGGCACCATGAGACCCTTTAATGTGGATGATGAGCTCCTTGCTCAGTTATTCCAACAATCCTTGACTGGAGCTGCTATTAAGTGGTTACTAGATCTTGACCAAAACCATAAAAAAATATGGGATGACATCTGCAGTGTTTTTGTTAAGCAATATTACTATAATATTGAAGTAGATGTCACCCGTCGAGACTTAGAGACCACCAAGCAAGGTCAAAGAGAGTCCTTCATTGTGTTTCTTAAAAGTGGAGGGCAAAAGTAGCCCAAATGACGAACCTTCCATCTGAAGTAGAGAAAATTGACATCATTGTCAAGAATCTCCTCCCCCAATACTAGACTCATTTACAAACGCAGTACCTTCCTAGCTTTAAAGCTTTTATTACCATTCCCAGCAAGATAAAGGATGTGATCCAATCAGGACAAATCAAGGATGAATCCTCTAGCTCGAGATATCACAAGAACACTAATTACACCACTAACACCACCCAAAGAAAGAGGGAGGTGAAGTTAGAAACAGAGAGGACTTTCTCTAAGCTGGGGATGCCCCTCAACATCATTTACAAGAGAGCCTTAGAGGCTAATCTGGTTAAGTTTTTAGAATGACGACCTCTTCTAAACCCCTTACCCAAAGGATACAATGCTAACGAGATCTACGACTATCATCAAGGGTCGAGGCACAAAACTAATGCGTGCAATGCTCTAAAGCACAAAATTCAAAATATCATTGATAGCGGAGAAATTATTACTCCTAAGCCTAAAGCCTAACACCACCACTAATCCTTTTTTGAACCACCGAGCTCACCCAACCATCTCAAGTTTCACCCTATAATTAGCATTTTGAGAAGAATGCCACCCTGCTGTGCTCCTATCCAAGTCTTTCAAGTCTATGTCTGAGTCCTTTGAATCCATATCTGAGTTGTTTGAGTCTGTGTCTAAGTCACTTGAGTCTAAGTCTGAGTCTGAGTCTTTTGAGTTTATTTCTATTAAATTTTTCTTTGAATTTGAGTTTGTCGAGTCTTGTCCTCTTAAGTTTGTATTTCACCTTCTAAGCTTATCCTTTAATATAATCTATGATATTAGGATTTTGGTCAGTAATAAAAAAAAATTTAAACTTTCTACTTCACTTTAATTTTTTTCTGATCCATCTTTAAATGGGACATCTAAAAAAAAGAGCAAAAAGAAAAAAGAACAAAAAAATGAAAAATAAAAAAAAACACAAAAAATATGAAAAAGGCAAAAGGATCAATTAATTATGGCACAAAAAAATCAAAAATCACACACATTACATCTGTATAGCACTAATGGAAAAGCTCATGGACTGTTCTGCATAAGACAAGGACATGATAAGGATGATTCAAGTATCACAGTTTATGAAACCTACAAGAAGCTTATCAAGAAGAAGCTATGTAGAAGCTGTGGAGAATGAAGATATAATAGATCAAAAGGCATCATGACCAGCTGAATGCCATTGATAAAAGATAATTGATGCTTTACACCAATTTTAAGGTCATCAATAGAGACTATCCGAACACTTTAATTAGAAGGTGAGAGATAAGGGTTCGTAAGAAAAAAAATCCAATTCTAAGAGAAATCCAAGCCCCTATTCATGATCCAAGAGGAAGTTCAAACTAAAATGGCTAGACAGTACATGCTCAAGAAGATCCTATCCGACAGAGGCACCATCTTCACGGACGTGGACTGAAGTGAATTCTCCCATCCTAGTAACCTAGATCAGCTGAAATGATACATCATTCAAAGATGACATCTGTATTTCATTTCTATTTTTCATGCATATGTGATCAGAAATATTTGGACTTGATTCTCCCTAAAAAGAAGTGACTGACAGAAAAGTGATGTAAGTGATATGTAGACAGTTCGACTCAGGTGTAGTCCAAATCATAATATAAAATATTTTTTTTGCATCACATTCTCATTTTCTTTGTGCCTAAACATCATTTTCTTAATTCTTTTGCCTAAACATAAAAAAAGAAAGACAAAAAAAAAAAAAAAAAAAGAAGAAGAAGAATAAAAAAAATGCTCACTAAATTGAAAAACCGAAAGGGCAACTTAGGCATAAATTAGAGCAAAAATTAAAGATGCCTCATTTAATGATGATGAAATTTTATGATGTATAATCCATCATCATGAAAAAAAAAAAGGGATAGCCTTTTCAATACCATTTATAGCTTATCCTTTATTGTGTAATCTTGTCAACCTGCAAGTATTTTGAACAAAAAGCAGAAAATGTCATGTCTAAAGTCGTGGTCTAGCTAATCATCCTTCACCTCCTAAGATGCAAATCTCTCATGTCCTCATCAGAGTCAGAGTCTATCACAATCTCCTCAAATGGGTACACCCCTCCTTTAGGTCTTTGTAGCTCCTTCTGTCGCAGCAATAGCAGTACTAGTAGAATAAAAATTACTCTCACAACAGTATCAGAAACCCTCTCCTGAATACTAGTAGTTCTCAAACTGCTCTTAAAAATCCTTCTTTGTTATTAAAAAACTATAGTACCCTTTTATGCCCTAACTATAGCAGTCCTTCTCTGAACCACCACCATAATATCATCATATTTTCTTACTATAGTCATAGTCTCCTTTATCACCTTCATCGTTGTTTGAGTCACTACTGCAACCAGTAGTGTCACACTTTTAGTAGGTCCCCGATTCTCCTTCAAAGATCAAGTCACCTCTCTGTCTATGTTGTAGTCCTCTTGCCACTAATGGCTTCTCTTCTAGCCCGTCCTTCCTCAGCTGTATCACCCTCAGCAAGGCAGCCTAACATTCTTTCACAACTAGCTAAACCACCTCTATCAACCACCTATCATACCTTTCTATGGTCCTAAGTGAAATATCAAAATAAACAATACGATAACTCCTCAGCTAGCTACCCCCTGATAGCTCTAGTAATGGGAGCTGTGATCTACACAAACTCCAAGGAAGGAATGACTAGGGGCATGTCCTAAGTTTGCCCCATCTGCTTCAAAACCCTCATTCCATGGTTAAAGGTTATTCAAACCAAATCCAACAAAGGGAACCACTCAACAACCATGGCCTTCGGTAATGAAAGATCCAATTCCTTACCATTGGCAGTGCCAAAATATGTCCTTTGGGGTAAGCTGTAAGCAACCATCCTATTCGATTTCTGATTGAGTCTCAATAAGGCATATGTGGACTGAAAAACAGGGGACACCACTCAAAAATTATCCATCAGCCAAACTTCTAAGAAAACCCAAAATCTAAAATAGTCACCCACAAAGCACCCCCAACAAAAAGGGTAAGAATAGATAAATTTTTCTCACTTTGTGAATAACTAGCAAGATAGTTTATCTCTCTAAATCTTGAACAAAGTAATCAAGACTCATCAGTGTCTCTGCCAGCACAACTTTAACCATAAAAATGCATCTATTTCATCTACCACTCTAGTAACACCACAATCAACAAACTCATATCCAACTCTCAAAAAGAAAACCAAGGTCCTTATCCTGAGCCTGTGCCCCCTCATATCTTCCTAGTTATCAGGATCATGGAACTTCTCAATCACAATGGTCAAATGCGCTTGACCATCACCAACCACCATTTGGCCTGCGATATCTTGAGGCAAGTCTAAAAACTCTTCAAAAATATAAAAAATGCTAAACTTTGAACTCTGGCACCACTAGAGTTGCCTTTGAGTTATAGCCAAATAACAGCATTGAACTTCCCAAAGGTGGGACACAACTCCTCCTTAGCAACACCAAAATAAAAACCACAGGCCTTCATATCTCAAAACCTAAATCAAGCCCACAGAAAAATGTCATTCCGCTTAAACTCCTCGTAATGCCACCATGGCAACTATTTCATACCAACCCAAGTTGAGTTACTCAACCTTGTCAAGTTTTTCAATCCACAAATGCATGTCTCCACATGACACAAAAGTCACATAAAAAAAATTATTTTCACAAAGCAAATGCATGAATCCACCCTTATGCATCCATGCAATCATTCATTATAAGCATCATCATATATCATGCAAGGCATAGAAGTCAAACAAAAGGTCCATGAATTCTAAAATATGAATATATAAGCATGCATCATCTATGCATCAGCACCTGTGCATTAATCTACAATCATGCACCATCATGCATAAGCTAATCCAATAGCCTCACTGACATCTCCTAAAGCTGATAAATACCTCCTTGAAGCTGATCGACACCTTTTAAAGCTAACCTGTGCCTCTTTGAAGCTAAATGATACCTTTTCAGATCTAATCAACGAAGTGTGACTTCTGAAGTCCCTTTAATCCCAGCAAAGTTTCTTTAAGCCTGCCAAAAGGCCTAACCCCACACATTCAGAAGCCCAAGTTTCCTTGATGCAACCAAAATCTTTTTAGAATCTGTTGAGCTAACTCGCCGCAGGCTGAGACTCTCCTCTTACTAAAATCCCATTAGAATCTCTTGAGCCAACTTGCCATAGGCTGAGGCTCTCCTCCTATCAAAATCTTTTTAGAATCTCTTAAGCTGACTCACCATAGCCTGAGGCTTTCCATTTACTAAAATCTTTTCAGAATCTGTCAAGCCGACTTGCCATAGGTTGAGGCTTTTCTACCAAAATCTTTTCAAAATCTCTTCAGTTGACTCACCATAGGCCGAGGCTCTCCCTTTACTAAAATCTTGTTAGAATCTCTCAAGCTGACTCACCATAGGTTGAGGCTCTCCTTTCACTAAATTATCTTATCTAAAATTCTCTTTCACCCATAAATGTCTAGAAATGGTCACCTAGACATCCATGTGGTTCTTTTTTCCATCTTTTTTTTTATTAAAATCCATCAATTCCACCCATAAATGTCTAGAAACTATCACCTAGACATCCATGTGGTTCCTTTCTCCATCTCTTTTATCCAAATACATCAACTGCACCCATAAATGTCTAGAAACGATTACATAGAATCAATATGGTTCCTTTTTCCCTCTCTTTGATCCAAATCCATCAATTTCACCTACAAATGTCTAAAAACTATTGATAGCAATATGTGTCCTAGGAGCTATATAATAGATATATAATAGTAGATATTAATTTCTAATGGCATAATAAATATATTCATAATGTGACAGGGGTTTTGTATTATTGAATATAGTTCTCAAGTATTGGCAAAAGGATCTATTCTCAAGTGTTGAGAATATGGGACACAGATCACTCTTGTATAAATATTTTAAATATGTTCATGGGCACAGGACTAATGACTGGGCACCATTAATTCCGAAAGACCATCACCTCTATTTGTTTTCTATAATTAGTATGGGATACAGATGATTATAAAGGCAGTGAGTATCATACTGCTTGACATGTGATGTCAATACAAACATGTGGATATTCATAGGATGAATAGTCAAACTGTGACATTAGATGATAATAATATTGGGTTTTACTACTTATCAAATATTTATCATCTAGGTCATAATAGTGCATATAATTCTTTGACTTGAGGGATATTATATCTCATATATAGGTGATTAGAATTTATTACTCCTTACATAGACATACTATTCATGTACAGATATATGGCATGTGATAGTTTTAATTTGTTATGTATGGAGGTAAGTGATTGCCAAGATAGAATTCATTATCTTGAGTAAACGAGGTTAAGATCCTATGCTATATGGTTATTCTTGATACTTAAGTTCTTGGGCAAGATAGTGAGATTCACTAGAAAGAGTTCTAGTAGGAATCTAATCTCATCAAGAATTAGAACCGAGATAAGGACATAGAATTGAAGCACATTAGGGTTTGACATAAACCATTACCTTAGCTGAGATTGGGATCTTTAATGAAAGGACTCTAGTGCATGATAATTCATGATCGATGGTCCATGTGATGTTTAAAGTTATCAACTATAAACATTCATTTCTAATTAGGTAGTTATGATATGGAATGCTAGCTGTCAGTCATGACTTATGAGACTAAGTGTAAAGTAGGGATTTCACATTAGTAGAGAAAAATGTTTTCTTATTCCCATTGCTAATCAGACATGAACCTAGAAAGTCACACATCCAATAGTGATCACCTTCAAAGTGTAAAAAGTTTACCATAATAATTAATTAAAGTGTTTAATTAATTGATTAATGGTGAAATGATTAAAGATGTAATTAAATTTACAAGGACCCTAGCATGTCCTGGTGTTTAATATATGAATGTTTCTATTCAATTAAATCTTAATTTGTATATGATGCAAATGAGAAAGATTAAATTGAAAATTGATTTGGACTAAATCAAAGACTTAATTTTAAACTTAGTGAAAACATTAAACATATGAGATGTGACCTTAGCCTATATATGATATGGAAAAGAGGCAATTTAGAGGGTTAGAGAAAATTCACTATTCATAAGCCTATTTAATCGGTTTAGGGGTTAGAGAATTTTCTAGAATTTTCTACTAAGGTTAAAATTATAATTACATCTTTTGGCTAATGGAAATATCCATTTTACCCCTAAATGATAAAATGGTCATTTCACTATTTGAAGAAGCAAAGTCCAATTTTGCCTCTTCACCAAATGATGAGCCAAAAGAATGCAAAAGGATATTTAAGTCTTTGTGAAGACTCAAGGGTTAAGTCTTGGAAAAGATATAAAAGCTATGAGTTTTTATGTTGAATACAAGAGTGAACATCATTTTTGAGTTGTAGCAATTTTGAAGAGAAAGAAGTTGAGAGAAAAATAAAAGAAGAAATAGTTTCTTCAAGTTTTCTTTTAATCTCCAATTATTTTTCTTAGTTCTTTGTGAAAGAACAAAATTGCTAGCAATTTGAAAATGAGTTTAGTCCAAAGCAAATCAAAGAGAAACCTTAACTTCCTAAAGGTTTTTGAGGGAAAATCTTAAATCAAAATTAGGCAACCAAGAGAGGGATTCAAGAACACTAAAGAAACCAAAGGAAACTTGGAGGTGAGCTAGGTGTGGATGATCTAGAGGCTTCACACTTGGGAAACTCTTTGTTAAAGAAAGAAGAAACCTATAAAAGGTAATATGATTACTCTTCCTTCTTCTTTCTATGCATATGTGTTTTACGCATAAATTAATTGATTGCTTGAATAGATATTCGGACCAAAATTGGGTGGAGTGAAATTTTAAAATATTTGAAATTTCACCCCACTACCTTACTTTCACTACATTTGGGTCCACCATTCCTTCAATCGGTATCAGAACCACTTAATTTCTATTTAAAAACTTTGTATATGTTGTTTTAGAGGCTTTTGATTTGGTTGAAAAGGAGTTGTTGCACAAATGTTGTATTGTCAGACACAGAATTCGTGCCTATGAATCAAGAATAGCGACTGTGATTGGCAAATTGAGATTGTAAAATGATGTCGCGCCCACAAATGAATGGATCAGAACAAAAGTTGTTCATGTTGGTTTAGAGAATCACAACAACAATTCAAGTTTCACACCTGCGAAATTCATATCCTGGCTGTGATTTTCCTCTGTGTTTGTACCTAACTTTAATTTTTCCAAAATTATTTTAGATTAATTTTTTAATCAAATAAATTTTTATGACTTAAAATATGATTTTAAGCTATAGAAACATTGAATATATGATATTCAAAATGAATTTTTTGGAAATGTTCCAATGATGAACAACATATCTATAAATGCAATTATTGTGTCTATTTGTTTTATTATTGTTTGAGAGGCATGGATGGTTGATCATGGATTTGGAAACCATAATGTATGATTTCTAATGTGGACATGTAATAATTAATTTTATTATTTAATGGAATGTAATTAAATGTTAATTACTCATTTAGGTTATAAATTAATTTCATTAAGCCTATAAGCTCTTTTGTTTTTGTAATCTCACCTTGGAATGCTAAGGTTACTAATGTACATATGGAGATGTGGAGATGCAAGAACAAGAAGTGGTTCAACCCATGAAGATGCCTAGTGGGAGCACAAAGATGCAAATGTTGTAATTTCATATTTGTAATTTGCATAATCTAAATCTTTAATCCATTCCTCGTGGCTAGGAAGTGGATCCATAGAATCCACGATCATACCTATGTGTATGTTGTCCATTTTATGAAATATATATGTGATATATATGAAGACATGTGATGTATGTTTAAAATGGATAATGTGCAAAGACTAATCAATAAAGCCCAAAAATCTTCCAATGAAAATATCGAGCCATAGTTCTCTATTGGAGCCATAATTCAAGAAAAATTCAAACTCATATGTCATCAGTTATAGATACATAGGTGTGATATATTTGGTTTGAATTTTTTATTAAAGTTATTATGAAGCATGTGATGTTACAAGTATATGATACATTGTATGTCAATAATGACAATGAGTATCTAAGACATATAATGTTCAAATCATTATACTTATTAGTCCAATGGATTTGACTTGACTAGTGTGAAAAGCCAATAACAACAATGTGTATCTGAGGTTGGAAACACTAGAAACCATATTGATTGAACCTCACAAAGAGTTGTGATGAACAAGTGTTGTTCACTTTTTAGATATGAAAATTCCAATAATGACAATGTGTATCCGAGGAATTTGTGATAATCTAATAAGAATTCAATCACCTACTAGAAATCCATCCCAACGAGATTTTTGTTTCCTATTTGGAAGTATAGGATTCACCAAATTAGTAGGATTACCGTTTTAATTAAAGACTGAATCGTTATGGTAGCTATATAATTACATAAGTTATTAATCTTATTATTTTTTGCATTTTGATAATATGAAATTGACAAACCCACTTGTGAATATATTTAATTCTTTTAGGCTCACAGGGCCTAAATCTATGGTCCTTGCATTTGAGTACATAGTGTATGTATTTAATTGATTTGTTCTTAGTCTTTTAGAGAAAAGACTACTCTAAAGGAACATATCACTCTAAGTGCAATGGAAAAAAAATATTGGATGAGGTTGATGCTATATGGTTGCTTTATAAGTCAAAGTTTGCAAAAACAACATATGAGCATAACAAAACTCCAAATAATTATGCATCATCTACAAGAGTTGTATGATGAACATAAATACATTGATTAATATGAGATATTAAGACAGTTATTTTATTTGAATATGAAGAATTATAAAGAAATAAAAAGGAAAAGAAAAGAAAGAAAAAATGAAAGCAAAAGAAATTATAAAGGAAGAAAAGGAGAAAGTGTTTCTTCTTGATATTCATAACTTTATTTTTCTTTGTCTTCTCCATATTTTTCATTCTTGTTCTTGTTCTTATTCTTACTATTCAACTAGAGTAAGAAATTAGAGAAAAGAAATCAAAGAAGAAAATGTTTCATCTTTAATTTCTTATTCTTCTATTTTTCTATTTAGTATTTTTTGTGAAAGAATTTAAATTGTAAGAAACCTCTTTTATTTCTTACTAATTTTAATTAAACTAAATTTGGAATTATTTTCATGTGATGACTAAATTGATCAAACAACTAGAGAGTCTAGATGTTTTGATGAATAGTAATTTTCAAATAGTTTAATTCTTCAAATTCATTCTAAATTTCCATTAGATGGAAAATGTAATTTAAGGTAATAAAAAAAGTTTCTATTATAAATCCTAAAAAGGAAATTGCAAGGGACAAGTCCATAGATAATGCTTTAATTGACAAAAGAAAATGTTTCTATTGTCAATGTTATGAATATTGGAAAAGTAATTGTTCTAAGTATTGTAAATACTTAAAGACAAAGAGAAGTATAAACCTTGTGAAGGTAAATTTATCTCTTGTTACTATATTCCAATGATTCATATAGTTCATTTGTTGTTAGGATTCATGATATAGGTGCTTCTATGCCATATGCATGATCAGAGTAAGCAATGGAAGCATGGAGATTAAATGAAATGATTTTGAAAGATCTAAAGGACAAAGTGTTTATTTCTAAAGAACTTTTAGAATACTTCATGATGATTTTAGAAATCATGTTTTGTATATCTTGTATACTTAATGATGATTTTAGGAAATCATGTTTTGTAAATCATGTATGTATTTCATACTTAAGCTAACATTATTCTGTAACTTCAAGGAATTGTGAATTCCATTACTAGAAAAATGTTTGCGTGGTTAATTATAGTAATAAACTTAAGAGTATGAATTACATGTTTGATGTATTATATGTTTGATGTATTATTATTAAGTTAATAATAACAAAACAACTCCAAGTACTTCTATGATAATGCCATAAAGAACTCCAATCTAAAACCACTATGATTTCTTAGATTAGTTTGTTTAACTAAAGATAAGATAACTTAGTTGGATAACATGTGTCATTACCCTTGTGTGAACTTCTTTCAACTTAGAAGTCTAGTATTTAATGCAAAAACAGCTAGATCACTTTTTTTTGGACAAAAGGATAGAAATCGAAGAAGTTTTGGAATTTATACATATAAATGCATCAATACCAATTGTGAAATAGTTAATGGGAGTTTTTCCTAATTCATCATATTTACCTATATATATGATACTGACCCATTTAGAAAAAGGTAAATAAAATAAATTGTTTATTTGAATTTTTGAAACGTTCAAGAAATTCAAGATGAAAAGGAAAATAAATATTAAAGGTATTTCATGCAAAAAGGGAAAGAGTATCATAACCTTTTGATCTGATCGAAGTGGGAGAACTCAATTAACAATTTTTAAGGAATTTCCTAAATATAAAATTGGCATATAATCATAATTCTTTTTTAGAAAACCATACATGATGGTATACTCAAAAGAATAAATTACAACATATGTGATATAATGTAATAGATGATGAACTATAAAAGTTTTTGTTTATTTTCTTTTGGAAATTTACAAATAATAGCATAATATTCTTAAATAGAATTTTCTCCAAAGTTTATCTTATCCTAATTCATATATGATATGATATGGATAGATATCAAAATTTTTACTGATAATAAGATTTGAAATATCTAGCTTATTTGATAAGCTGAAGTTAGACAATTGGAAGATAATTCTAATTAAGATAATGTTTGTTGGATATCCTAAAGGTGGTTTAGGATAGTATTTCTATCTTTTGCATAACAAAGAGTTGTTAGCAAAGATGTTATTTCTTGATAAAATGTTTTATTTAAGAAAGTGACATATTGAGAAAGATAGAATGATTGGGTGAATGTCATCTAATAATATCCAACAAAATGATCAAAGTAAATTTAATCAACCCTATGAAAAGTCTAAAGCTAACTAAATGTTTTATCCTTATAAGCTGCTAAAAGGTTTAGTAGAATATTTAATTTTTCTATAAGATATGATTTTCTTTATATGAATACACAATAGTTGTATATTCATGATGAAGTTAATCATGAGATAGTAAAATATTCAATCTTAAGAAAAATATAATTTACTTTATATGAATGCACAAAAGTTGTACATTCATGATGAAGCAAATTATGAGATGATTCTATTATAGCTATATATGATATAGTAATGCATAATAATTATGAATTTGACATATAGATATCAATACTAGTTTTCTTTCTCTAGAAAAGAAAATATAATGATGGAATAAATCTAAAGGCTTAGAGTCTTAAGAAAATTTCAAAGTATGCAAAACCTTAATGAGTTATATCATCACAAGATGAGTTCTTAATGTGCAATAGGATAGTAGGAGTATCCTCACTTTCTAGTTTGGACATGGATAATACATTAGTTTGTAAAAAAATTAATATATTTGCATTTGTAGAATGGTTTTACCATTACTTTCTTCATTTAGACTTGAGATAAATATTTTACATTCTTGTTAATTCATATATATAAAGATAGATTAAAGAGAATGTTAAATATGTCTAAGTCGATATTTGGAAAGGATGTTGAAAAGTTCAACATGCTAATTCCAAAAGTTTTATTTCCTATAATTTCGATATCCACTTTTTGAGGGTTGATTCCCTAGATACCCAAAGAAAGTATGGTATGGATTCCTTATAGTATGACTATAGGAAATCTAAATTATACAAGAGTTGTATAATGAGCCAAACATCAAGAATGTTGTTAGTATGACTAACGTATTCTAATCCTATATAGGATTAAATTATTAGAAATATAATCAAAATTATTCTAAAGTACTTGAGAAGTATTTAAGATTTAATTTTGACAAATGAAGAATGTTACTATATAAATGATAAAGAGTCTATCATTGGGATTGTTCTAATATGTGATGATGAAATAATTTGCTAGAAAAGTTCTAAGCAAATTGTTCTTACCAACTTCATTATGGAAGCCAAATTTGCTACATAGGATGTTGTAAATAAGAAACTATTTTGGATTCAACAATTATGAACTGTTTTAAGAGTTTTTCCAGTACATCACTAATATCTCTCTGCTGTGATAATACTAGAGCCATAGCTTATGGCAAGGGAACTCGAGTCTCACACTGAAATCTAGAATATTTCAAAAGGCATTAAGATGTTATCAAATCAATTGTTGGAATAAGGAGTTCTAGCCTTGTAGAAAATAGCGTTAATCATTAACTTGGTTAATCCATTGACTAAAGTTAAAAGTTAGTAACAGTTAAACTTCATCTTGAGAAGATGAGTTTCTAATACTAAGCAGAATGGCTCTAGTGCAAGTGGGAGATTGATAGTAGCATATTGTGAACCCTTAATTTTGCACCCTCATCATCCAATCACAGCCTTATCACTTGTTGAATTTAACACGCTACGCGGAGCTGTTACGGTGGTCCCGTTAACCGGTTAGCGGCCGGGGGTTCGGGGGTAGCACTCCAAAAAGAAAATTTTTTAGCCTTCAATTACATTGTTACCAGACATCCAAAATTTCCAAGCTTCATACCAACAACCAATATCTAGGAAAAAAAAAAAAAAAGGAGCACCACCTTAGTAGCCGGCAACGCCGCTGACTGTCTAAGTGGCACGCCGGCCAATTGGCCAGTGGCATTGCCTAGAGGCCCGGTGGCGCCGCCTAGGCCTCCGATGGCGCTGCCCAGACTGCCTGCCTGCAGTCTCCAAAATACCCCCCAATCTAATTTTTTAGCTTTTTTCTAGCTCTACCCTTTTGGTCCTTTCACTTTTCTACTTCCTAAACTACCCTCACCCACTCTTCCTATAAATACCCCCCTTCATCCTTCATTCCAAGACATCTCTTGAATTTGAGTAGATTGCTATCCTCAAATTCCTCTCTTCTTCTCCCTCCAATCACTCTAATTAATTAATTAATCTTTTTAATTAATTAATTACCTCACCCTAACCAAGTTAATTAATCTTTTTAACTAATTAAAACTCTTTTTTTAATTAATCACTCAATTAATTAATTAATTAATCTTTTTAATTAATTAATTAATCACTCTTTTTTCAAAAATCACTTTTTTAAAAATCAAATTAATCCTTTTTTTTTAATCCACCTCTCATCTAAATTAATTAATTAATCTTTTTAATTAATTAATCCATCTATCCATCCATCTATTTCATCACATTAACTAGTTAATTAATCATTTTAATTAATTAATTAATCTCTCAAATCCATCCAATCATCCAGTCCCGATAAAACAGAACTTCGGTCCGATAAAACCCTATACCCACTAAAAGCAAAGGTATCAGCCTTTTTCCTCACTCTCAAAACACCCAAACCAAAATCAATCTGATCAACTCTTAAATCCCTCCACTTAATCGTGGAATGAACTACGTGGATTTTGATCCCCATTCAATGGGGTACGTAGGCACGTTGGCACGTTTGGAATCTAAATCCAAACCTCAAATCCAAATATCTATCAATCTCTTTTTTCCTTTTTAATTTGTGGATGTTTTATTTTAATTTTCTCCTTATACTCATATCATATTCATGCATCTTATTTACAAATTATCATTTTATAATATATGTCATTCATGAAATCCAATTTTCAAGTTAAATTAAACTTAAGAGCCAAATTTAGATTATTTAAAACCAAAAACCTAATCCCCGAACTCAACTTAGTTCGAGATTAGTGATTTTTATCCTTGGGTAAATTAATTGCAAAATTAATAAATTGAGTCAACTAGGTTTTTCCTTAATTTTCTCATTAAAAATAAATTAGGGTGGTGACTTCCAAAAATCATTTTTCAAAATCAACCAAATCCGAACCCGTGGGTTCCATCGTGAGTCTAAACTTGAATGAGCATCTCGGTTCCCTCTAGCAGATCGGGCCGGTGCTCGGGCGAGGCCTCACACATTTGCCCTAAAAGCTATATAATAGTTATGTAATAGTAGATATTAATTCCCAATGGCATAATAAATATATTCATAATGTGAAAATGGTTTCATATTATTGAATATAGTCCTCAAATATTTATAAGATGATCTATCCTCAAGTGTTGAGAATATGGGAGACAGATCTCTCTTGTACAAATATTTTAAATATGTTCATGGTCATTGAATTAATGACTAGGCATCATTAATTCCAGAAGACCATCACCTTTGTTTGTTTTCTATGATCAATATGTGATACAGATGATTATAGAGGCAGTGAGTCTTATACTACTTGACATGTGATGTCAATACAAACATGTGGATATTCATAAGATGAATAGTCGAACTATGACATTAGATGATAATTATATGGAGTTTTACTACTTGTCAATTATTTATCATCTAGGTCATGAGAGTGCATATAATCCTTTGACTTAAGGGATACTATATCTCATACATATGTGGTTAAAATTTATTACTACTTACATAGACGTACTATTCATGTACAAATATATGGCATGTGATAGTTCTAATTTGTTATATATGAAGGTAAGTGATCACCAAGATAGAATTCATTATCTCGAGTAAACAAGGTTAAGATCCTATGCTATCTAGTTATTCTTGATACTTAAGTTCTTGGCCAAGATAGTAAGATTCACTAGAAAGAGTTTCTAGTAGGAATCTAATCTCATCAATAATTAGAACTGAGATAAGAACATAGAATCGAGGCACATTAGGGTTTGACATAAACCAACCCTAGCTGATATTGGGATATTTAATGAAAGGACTCTAGTGCATGATAATTTATGATAGATAGTCTATGTGATGTTTAAAGTTATTAACTATAAATATTCATTTATAATCAGGTAGTCTTGATATGGAATGCTAGCTATCACTCACGACTTATGGGACTAAGTGTGAAGTGGAGATTTCACATTAGTAGAGAAAAATATTTTCTCATTCCCATTGCTAATTAGACATGAACCTAGAAAGTCACACACCCAATAGTGATCACCTTCCAAGTGTAAAAAGTTTACCATAATAATTAATTAAAGTGTTTAATTAATTGATTACTAGTAAAATGAGTAAAGATGTAATTAAATTTACAAGGACCTTAGCATGTCCTAATGTTTAATGTATGAAAGTTTCTATTCAATTAAATTGTAATTTGTATATGATGCAAACGAGAAAAATTAAATTGAAAATTATTTGGACTAAATCAAAGACTTAATTTTAAGTTTAGTGAAAATCCTAAACAGATGAGATGTGGCCCAAGCTTATATGTGATATGGAAAAGAGGCAATTTAGAGGGTTAGAGAAAATTCACTATTCATAAACCCATTTGATGGCTTTAGGGGGTTAGAGAATTTTCTACAAAGGTTAAAATTATAATTATATCTTTTGGCTAATAGAAATGTCCATTTTACCCCTAAATGATAAAATGGTCATTTCACCATTTGAAAAAGCAAAGTCCAATTTTGCCCCTTCACCAAATAATGAGCTAAAAGAATACAAAAGGATATTTAAGTCTTTGTGAAGACTTAAGGGTTAAGTCTTGGAAAAGATATGAAAGCTATGAGTTTTTATGTTGAATACAAGGGTGAACATCATTTTTAAGTTGTAGCAATTTTGAAGGGAAAGAATTTGAGAGAAAAAGAAAAGAAGAAATAGTTTTTTCAAGTTTTCTTTTTATCTCCAATTCTTTTTCTTAGTTCTTTGTGAAAGAACAAAATTGCTAGCAATTTGAAAATGAGTTTAGTCCAAAGTAAATTAAGGGAAAATCTTGAATCAAAATTAGGCAACCAAAAGAGGACTCAAGAATGCCAAAGAAACCAAAGGAAACTTAGAGGTGAGTTAGGTGTGGATGATCTAGAGGCTTCACACTTGGAAAGTTTTTTGTTAAAGAAAGAAGGAACCTACAAGAGGTAATATGATTACTCTTCCTTCTTCTTTCTATGCATATATGTTTTACACACAAATTAATTGATTGCTTAAATAGATGTTTGGACCAAAATTGAGTGAAGTGAAATTTTAAAATGTTTGAAATTTCACCCATCACCTTGCTTCCACTGTGTTTGGCTCCACCATTCCTTCAGCTATCACCTAGACATCTATATGGTTCCACTTTTCACATCTTTTACCCAAATCCATCGATTCAACCAAAAATATCTAGCCACCAGCTTAGATATCCTTTTGGTCCATTTTCTCACTTTCATTCATCAACTACATTTCCCCCCCATAAATGTTTAGGAATGATTACTTAAACATCCCTATGGTTTTTTTTTACATCTTCCTTTTTCAATCATGTCTCTTGCCCAAACATGGTCAAACACTAATCTAGACATTACTTTGGTTCCTTATACCATCTCAACTGTTGGGTTCATAATTATCAGAATTGCCCTGCAGAAAAGACAATTTTGATGAAGGGGCAGCCATGAACTCTTAATTTTATACTCTCATCATCTAGCCACACCATAGCACTTGCTAAGTTTAATGTGCTATATTAAGACAGCCCCACTAGCTGGTTAGCAGGCAGGGGTTCGAGGGCAGCACCCTAAAAGAAAATTTTTTAGCCTTTAATTACATTACTACTAGACATCCAAATTTTCTAAACCCCAAACCAATAACCAATCTCTTAAAAAAATGCAATGTCAGCTGCCACCAGAGCAGCTAGTGGCGCTATCAATTGTTTGGGCAGCACTGTAAACCCCTCTGGCGGTTGCCACCAGGAAGACTAGTGGTGCCGCCACTGGTTGCTCTAGTGGCATGGTCCCCACCATCCTTTTTGTAGTTTCCAAAATACACCCAATATGATTTTTCAACTTTTTTTCAGTCTTACCCTATTAGTCTTTTTCACTTTTCCACTTCCCAAATTACACTCACCCTCATTTTCCTATAAATACCCCTTCATTCCCACTATATTTCCATACCCCTTAAGTTAGGGTTGATAGCTATCCTCTAATCTCTTCTTCTCCTTTCAACTACTCTCTAATTAATTAATTAATCTTTTTAATTAATTAATTATCTTACCATAACCAAGTTAATTAATCTTTTTAATTAACTAAAGCTCTTTTTTTTAAATTAAAAATAATCACTCAATTAATTAATTACTCTTTGTAATTAATTAATTAATCACTTTTTTTCAAAATCAAATTAATCCTTTTTTTTAATCCACCCCTCATCCAAATTAATTAATTAATCATTGTTTTGTGATAGTTTTATCTTATTTTTTGGTTCTTTTAATTGTTAACTTATAATTTATTTCTATGATTTTATGATGTTTTTAATATATTTGTTAAGTTGTTTTTAGTTATATTAAATAATTAAAGAAACAAAAATTTGGAGTGAAAATGGAAAATTCAGCGGAACATTGCATGGCACGGCAGGAGGAATTCCATCACGCGGTAGCAATGCAGCCCTGGCGCTAAGTAGCAAATTCCAGCGCCACGTAGCAGCTTGTTGCTTGTAGCCAACACAGCCCCAACACCACGCAGCAAGGTCCAGCACCATGTAGCAGCTTGCCTTCTGCAGCCCACAAGCTCTCTAGCATCTGCAACAGTCTCCCCAGCACCCCACAGCATCAACTTTGTGCAGATTTTGAAAATTATCCGAGATTTTCAAGGATTTTCAACCCTAAATTATTTTAGGAAAGTAGAAACAAAAGAAGAAGTTTGGTTGTTTTAAATAGGGATGTCTGGAGGAAGAGAATCATCTGAATTTTGATATGAATTTTGGGAATTTTGGGAGGATAGTATCTTTCCTTCCAATTTTTTGTTTTCTTAATTTTAGTTTTGAGATTTCTACACTTAGATTAGAACTTTATGAAGATTCAAGAGATTGAATCGGATAAAATAGATTGATTAGCGTGGTTTAATTATTATTTATAATTCTTTTGGATTATTGAATTAATAGAATTGATTTGATGAATTCTTTTTATTATAATAAGATTATGATGATTTGTTTATTTCCCATGAGCTAATTTCATCCTTGTCTAGGGTTTGTATTATGTGTTCATGATATGGAATTGAATATAATCTCATTTGATTATTTTTATCATCCCTAATTGAATTGATTAATTGTTATTAAATAATTGCTTAGCTACCAATTGTTTGACTTACGTTTTGAACGAAAGAACGAGAGTTGAAGTTCAATTCCAAATTTCATTCCTTTAGGATCTTAAAACAAATTAGAAATATAAGTTTTAAGATTATGCTTTAGTTTTTGATATATGAATTAATAAAATAATTTCTATGAATGCAATTGCTAATAGATTGATTTTTATTTTTGAATTGTTAGAAACTAAGACTTTAAAATAATCAATTGGGTATATTCATAAACATATATGATTGATAAACTAAATACAAACCCTAGGCATCATTCATTCATTATTTTAAAACCTATTGCATTTTAATCTACATTTTAATTTCCTGTTTTGCAATTATTTCTTTTCAAATCATTCAAATTCTTTTCATTTAATTTTCTTTAAGTTGAGACAAATGTTTCCATCTACAATTCCTTGAGAGATATGACCTTAGGTGCTTCCGATATACTACAATTATCCCGTATACTTGCGGGTCAGTTTTGGACAGGCTATTTTGAGGCGAATAAGTTTTTGGCGCCGTTGCCAGGGAATTGCAAGGTGAATCTATTTGTTTCATTGTGAATATATTTGTTTTTAGTTTTTATTTATATTTGTTTTTCGAGATTTTTTAGCGAAGGAGAAGATCTCTAGAAGGAGAGATTGTCTCTTTTATTGATAACGTGCACAGGTTAGGTGGAGAAAGAAGAAGAGTAAAGCTAAACAAGGACCAAGTTGATCCAATAGATTCAAAAAATCCAAGGGTAGAAGACCAAGAAGAACAACCATACATCATGGTATAGGAAAGGAGACCCATAAAGGATTATGCTAGGCTAATCATATGCACTATAACATCATGCATTAGACTCAATGCAGCTGCCCTAAATTATGAGCTGAAAAACATACATTATAGCATGCTCCCATCCTTTTACGGAGTGCCAAAATGAAGACCCCCTCAATTTCATTAAGGATTTGTACTCCACTATACAGACCTTTTCTTTACAAGGTTTAACTAAAGATTAGTTGCGAATGAGATGCTTTCCTTACACCTTGAAGGACAAAGCTAAATCTTGGCTGATGACACTTACTCCTAACTCATTGACTACTTGGGAGGAGGTGTAAAATAAATTCATGGGTAAGTTATACTCTCACTAAAAGACAATTGATTTGAGATCAAAGATTGCAACCTTCACACAAATCGAAGGAGAGCCTTTTCATGAAGCATGGGAAAGGTTCAAGATGTTGCAAATTCAATGCCCACACCATCACTATCCATTGCAATTGCTCAACTAGTTCTTTTATGATGGGCTCACATTCCAGAGCCAAAGTTTAGTTGACAACGTAGCTGGAGGGGTAATGGGAGAGATCACTGCTGAGGAAACTTATGAACTTCTTGAGATGCTTGGAGCTAACTCTTAGCAGAAAAGTGTGAGAGGGAGAAGAGTTGGATTTGAAGAAGGAGCTCCAAGGAAAGATGTGGCTATGAAAATAGCTAAGCTTACTAGATAAGTCAAGCTCCTCACCATAAAGGGGAACACAGCGATTCAACAACAAGAGGTATGTGGTGTTTGAGGAATTTTTGGTCATGGTGCTAATGTTTGCCCTTCGAGTTTTGATTCTTTTGCAAATGATTATTAGCAAGCACAAGCCTTGGATGGTTTCCAACCTAAGGTGAGAAATGACTCCTTTTCCAATACCTATAACCAAGGTTGGAAAAACCATCCAAACTTTTCCTGGAAAAACAACAACCAACAATAGCGGCAACCTCAATTTCAAATGTTGCAAAGAAGCTAACCATTCCAAGGAGAATCATGAAACCAGCAACAACAAAGGAAGCCATCTTTGGAGGATAGCTTGAATGTTTTCATTCAAGCTACCACTAAAATTCAGGATGCTAATGACAGAAGATTTGACTCTTTGGAAGTAGCAATGCAAAACATAGAAATTCAAGTTGGTTAAATTGCAAGCCATATGTAATCAAATCAAAAAGGGAAACTTCCTAGCCAACCAGAGCAAGCTAAGTCTATCTCAGTTCTTTAGAGTGGTAAGCCAATAAATGATAATGTTGATGAAGTTTCTAACTATGCAGTGGAGGAAGAGAAAGAGAGGGAGATACCCTCTCCATTTAAGTTACACAAAGCAGACAATCCTTATCAACCTCGTATTCCATTTCCAAGCCGTTTAAAAATGGTAACCAAGACAAGCAATTTGATGAGTTTTGCATAATGTTATCCAAGGTAAGTATCAAGTTGCCCTTGCTTGATGTGATTAAGAATATGCTTGCATATGGAAAATTTTTTAAGGAGTTGAATTCTAAGAAAAGGAGGCTAGAGATGGAGGAGAAAGTAGTAGTGTCCAAGGTGATTAATGCAGTACTCTAGAAAAAATTACCTCCGAAAGCTAAGGAACCTGGTAGTTTTGTCATTGTCTTTAGTATGGGCAGTGGTGAAAAGGCTAAAGGTATGTTAGATTTAGTTGCTAATATTAATTTGATGCCATATGCCTTATTTAAGTAGTTGAATTTAGGAGAGCTGAAACCCACCAAAATGAGCTTGCAATTAGCTGATAAGTCATTCAGATTTCCTAAGAGGATTATAGAAGATGTGCTAGTGCAAGTAGGAGGGTTAATAGTGCCTATTGATTTTGTGGTGTTGGATATGGGAGATGAGTTGTCTAATAGGTCAAAATTGCATATCTTGTTGGGTTTAAGGTTCCTTAATGTCTTCCAAAACGTCCAGCTAAGACAACGTTAAAAAAGCGCTCAATGAGAGGTAGCCCATCATTGTCTTTAAAATTCTATTTTTAAATTCTGATTTTGTATTTTACCTAATCCTATCTATAAAAGTTGTTTTGTCTTTTCAGTTAATGTTATGGCATAATTGCTGGATTAAATGTATTGTCTTGTGATTTGAGGAAAATTTTGCTAGCAATCTCAAGTTTGAATGTTTCAAATGTTTTGCACTTGTTATGATCTTAAAATGTTTTTGTTTGCCTCTATTTCATTGCAAAGCATGATAGACTTTACCTTACCATGGTGAGAATATTTGAGCCTAAACACTTTTTCTTTGTTGCCATACTGTGTGTACCATGTTGATTATACATCTCTAGAGCTTGCTTAGGTATACTTTTTGAGACCATATGTTAATTTCAATTTAGGCATTAAAATGATTAAGGCATTAGGTTTCACCCTATAGCTTAAATGGCCAACCTTGAATGTTTATTTCCTTTTGTGAGCCACTTTGAGCCTTAACCTTTCCTTTGGAAATACATAATTTAACTTATCCTTTCATTGTAATTTTCATCTGTTTTATCCCTCATTGAGGTTTTTGAGCATTTGAAAATCATTTTCTTGAAAGTTGAGTATGTTGATATTGCTTGAGGTCAAGCAAAGTTTTTAAATGTGGGGTGAGAGAACATATTGCTTTGGGGAACATGTTCTTGTGTATATCATGATATTACAGACTTCATTTTGCAAATAATAATAATAATAATAATAATAATAATAATAATAATAATAATAATAATAAATAAATAAATAAATAAATAAATTAGGGATCCCAATAATTAAAAAAAAAAAGTTTTTGATGAAGTCTATTATTCTTTGAAGATGTGAATTACATTGCAATTGTGGTTATATAGAATATGGAAAGATTTTGCAATGAGTTTGTGAAGAAATTGGGAAATAGTGTGTCTTTGAGTGTTTCAAGTTGTTATTTGGTCTTTGAATGCTCAATAACTCAATGATAAACTTATTTTTCCCTTTTTCCTACCATTACCCTAGCCCCATTACAACCAAATGAAAGACCTTTTGATTGATGCCTTGAATTAAATTGGTGGTGGAGATTAGGTTAATAAGCAAGTTTATGGTAGTTTGCCTTCAATTTTGGTTTTGAGCAATCATTCTTTGCAACTTGAGAGAAACACTTAGTTGAGTGTGCGGTCTATCATGTTAGCTTTGTTTAGAGATAACTAATTACTTAGAAGAGGAAACTTGTGCATACATTTGAAGTGTTTTTGCTAAGGTTGCTGCTTTATGAGTACTTAAATTGCTAGATTATTAATGAATTCCTATTCTATCCCATGATTATTGCTTGATGACAAGCAAATTTCTATGTGTAGGGTAGTTATTTTGTCATAGTTTTATCTTATTTTTTGGTTCTTTTAATTGTTAACTTATAATTTATTTCTATGATTTTATGATATTTTTAATATGTTTTTTAAGTTGTTTTTAGTTGCATTAAATAATTAAAGAAACAAAATTTAGAGCAAAAACGAAAAATTCGGCGGAACGTTGCATGGCACGATAGGAGGAATGCCATCACGCGGTAGCAATGTAGCCCCGGCACCACGCAGCAAGGCCCAGTGCCACACAATAGCTTGCCTCATGCATCCTGCAAGCTCCCCAGCATCCGCAGCAGTCTCCCCAGCGCCCCGCAGCATCACCTTTGTGCAGATTTTGAAGATTATCCGAGATTTTTAAGGATTTTCAACCCTAAATTATTTTAGGAAAGTAGAAACAAAAGAAGAAGTTTGGTTGTTTTAAATAGGGATGTTTGGAGGAAGAGAATCATCTGGATTTTGATATGAATTTTGGGAATTTTGGGAGGATAATATCTTTTCTTCCAGTTTCCTATTTTCTTAATTTTAGTTTTGAGATTTCTCCACTTAGATTAGAAATTTGTTCTTGGGAATTCCTTTGTGAAGATTCAAGAGATTGAATCGGATAAAATGAATTGATTAGGGTGATTTAATTCTTATTTATAATTCTTTTGGATTATTGAATTGATAGAATTGATTTGATGAATTCTTTTGATTATAATAAGATTATGATCATTTCTTTATTTTCCATGAGCTAATTTCATCCTTGTCTAGGGTTTGTATTATGTGTTCATGATATAGAATTGAACATAATCTCATTTGATTATTTTTATCATCCCTAATTGAATGATTAATTGTTATTGAATAATTGCTTAGCTACCAATTGTTTGACTTAGGTTTTGAATGAAGGAACGAGAATTGAAGTTCAATTCCATATTTCATTCTTTTAGGATCTTAAAACGAATTAGAAATATAAGTTTTAAGATTATGCTTTAGTTTTTGATATATGATTTGATAAAATAATTTCTGAATGCGATTGCTAATAGATTGATTTTTATTCTTTGAATTGTTAGAAACTAAGGCTTTAGAATAATCAATTGGGTATATTCATAAACATATATGATTGATAAACTAAATACAAATCCTAGGCATCATTCATTCATTATTTTAAAACCTATTGCATTTTAATCTACATTTTAATTTCCTATTTTGCAATTATTTCTTTTCAAATTATTCAAATTCTTTTCATTTAATTTGCTTTAAGTTGAGATAAATATTTCCATCTGCAATTCCTTGATAGATACAACCTTGGGTGCTTCTGATATACTACAATTGCCCCGTACACTTGCAAGTCACTTTTGGACAGGTTATTTTGAGGCGAACAATCATTTTAATGAATTAATCCATCTATCCATCCATATCACACATTAATTAGTTAATTAATCATTTGAATTAACTAATTAATCCCTTAATCAATCCAATCACCCAGTCTCGATAACACGAAACTTCAGTACGGTAAAATCCTCTGCCTACCAAAAGCAAAGGTATCAGCCTTTTCCCTCACTCTCAAAACACACAAACCAAATTCAATCTGATCAACTCCCAAACCCCTTCACTTAATCTTGGAATGATCTACACGGGTTTCGATCCCCATTTAATGGGGTATGTAGGCACATTTGGAATATAAATCCAAACTTCAAATCCAAATCTCAATCAATCTCCTTTCTCCTTTTTAATTAATTTATGTAATTAGTTTAATTTGTGCATGTTTTGCTTTTCTCCATACTCATGCATTAATCATGATATTATAATTTTCATATAATATTTGTCATCTATGAAATTAATTTTCAAAATCAAATTAAACTTAAGAGCCAAATATAGATTATTTAACCAAAAACTTAGTTCCCGAGTTTAACTTAGTTTGAAGACTTGTGATTTTATCCTTGGGCAAATTAATTGAAATTAATGAGTTGGAGTCAATTGGGTTTTTCCTTAAGGTGGCGACTCCCAAAATCATTTTCAAAATCAATCAATTTGAATCTGAGAGTTCCATCGTGAATCTAAACCTGAATGAGTATGTTGATTCCCTCTAGCGGATCGGGCTGGTATTCGAACGAGGCCTCACAGCCGTCGACAAATTCAAGATATCAGCGAACTGCATTTCACATGTACATTGAATTTCAAAGTTAATTTCTCAGGATTCATTTCCAGCTGCGAAAGCTTGGATTCATTTACGGTCAGCTTCGAACTCTTTCCTACCAAGTTAATTTGATAATTTAAGTGCTTAGAAAATGATGAATTCATAATGATATTTTGAATTTCTACAAATTTAGTTATATAAATTGTATGTTGTTTTGTGTAGAATATAGGATATAATTAACTAAAGAATTTAAGTTATTAAAACATGGAATTAGATTATAGATTTACTTTATGAATTAATCTTATGAATTAGTTTCTAATTTTTATAAAATGAAATGTTTAATAAGTTAGTTATATAAATAATTATCAATTATCATCTTATGTTATGAAATTATATATTATGAAATTAAGTTATGAGCATAAAATTTATGAAAATTATTTTATAGTTATAATTGAGGCTAATTACTTGTTAATTGGAATTGAGATAAATTTTTATAGGTTTATTTAGTTGAATATATTACTTTAGAATTGAATTAATTTATACTTACTATGTATGTATACCATGAAAAGAATTCACTTTATTTAATATTCTTTAATAATAACTTATCAAATTAGTATGTAAATTTAATTTATGAATTTAATTGTGACCGATTATGAGTTTCTTTAACTTGGGCTTATGTATTAGTTAATATGAATTTTATAAATTATAGAAAGACTAAGGTTAATTAGTAGTTAATGAAATTTTATATATTAATACACTTAAGTAATGAATTTAATTTATGGGATTATTTATTTTATTTTATATAATGAGTCAATAAAGAAATTTTAAAGAAATTAAATTAATTTTGTAGATTTATATATTTTTCTAAGTTACTTAAATTAAATATTAAAATGGAACATTATTTTATAAACTTATATTATTATGAATTTATATATTTTTCTAAGCTACCTTAAATTAAATGTTAAACAGAACATTTATTATAAACTCATATTATTGTAAATGTAAAATACTTTTAACTTAACTTTAATATTAGAAATAAATTAAGAATTGATATGATAGAGTGAAATAAAGTGAAGGATGATTTGTTGGAAAATAACAATTTAATGATGATTACTTATGATATTTCATGAATATGTATATATGGGAGTGGAGGTTGAAGCGGATTGATATGTTTGAGTATGGTGGCCCAGAGAGTTTGTTGTGATGTTGGTTGTTGTTGTTCTGTGGAGAATGTCTTAGTTAATATTACACACTGAGTCGAACGCTCATTCCTATTCAATTATTTTTCCTAAGTTGTGGAATGAGTTCGTGAATAAAGTTTAAATGAGTTACTTTTGCTATTTATCTTTTGACAATGAATTGTAATGTAATTTTATTTATGTAATAAATTTATATTATTCTGCATTAATATAACTTTAGTTCTCCACATTGTTACCATATCTAATATGATCTTGTAAAGTTATGCATGCAAGTTGAGATGAAATTTTTGCAAGCTAGAAATTAATAATATTAAGGTTAAATATTGGTAATGGATGTCTAGTAAACGAGAAAATAAAAAGAAGGAAATTACTAATAATTTTTCTAGCAGTTAATTGTGATAGTTTCAGTATTTTATAAAAGTTTAAGATTTAGTTTTTAGTTAGACTTACTATAGACATTGATAGCTACGTATATCACACCGTATCTTAGTGCCAATCATATGTCTTTAGATTCAGGTCGTGACAGTTTTTAAGTGTTTCAATCTTAATTGATGCTATTCAGTTCAATATGGGTCTAGTCGTGTCCTGTCGGTGTGAAATCACATGTGCACACTTATTGATGTAATAGTCATTAATCTATTAGAAGATAGAATATCTTCTAATTTAGTAAGCTTAAATTAGAAGAATTGTTGTACTTAAAAAAAAATTAAAAGAATATTGAATAAAAAAGAAGTAACCAATGATTTGATTTCATAAATTGATTTTTAAGAAAAATTTATTGTTTTAATTTATTAAAATTAAATAAATTTTAAATTAAAAAAATATGTTCACTTAAAAGAATTAAAAAAATATTCTATGATAAAAAAATAATTAAAAGGATATTTTGAATAAAAAATAATTAAAAGAATTAAAAGGCAAAAACTTTATTGATTTCAAAAATCATTAAACTTTGAGAGTGTTTTTTTTTAATGTAATCACTAAAATTCATTTGATATATAATCAAAATGGTGTATTAAGTCAAATGATTGGAATGACATGTCATGCCATGTCACCCATAATTATGATAAAAAAAAACTTACAGATGACCTCTAATTAAAAAAAATAAATATTTAAGTATTTGTCTATAAAAATTTTTTCTTTAATAACAATATTAAAAAAAATTCCAAAATTTAATAATTTTTTGTCATTTACACAAATTTTATACTTTAAAGCAATGTTTTAAAAATCGGACTGCACCGGCTAGTTCAACCGGTTGAACTAGGAACCACTAGCCAGTCCAGTTTGATTCAATTAAACAACTAGATTTCTTGTTCAACCACTCTTTGACTAGTTTTAATTAGTTTTTGACTGGTTGAAGCTTTTTCAATAGAAACTAATCAAAAAATTTGAAAAAAAAAAAGATTTTATTTAACTGGTAAGATCAACAATTTAACCGGTTGAATTAATTAAACCACAAACTAATAATATGATCAGTTTAATTACAGTCTAATTTTTAAAACACTACTTTAAATGTCAACCTTTTCCAATCTCCACTTTACAAGGAATATAGACAACTATCCTAAATCTGTGTTGACTTTTTCTTCTAAGTCTTTATCCTATAATTTATCCTATAAGTTTTTATCTTATGATTCATTGTGCTTGAGGTTTGCCTTAATAAATACTCCCTCCGTCCTAAAAAAAGTTGTCCATTTTCTTTTCTCACACAGTTTAAAAAAATATTATTAATTATTTTTTAATTCATAAATTTTATTATATTTTTTCACTTATATTCATGTATATACTCATTTATTACTACTTTTGTTATTAATTTTGAGAATACACATTTTAATTAATAAGGATAAAATAAATAAATACCAATAACTATTTTTAAAGTGGACAAATATTTTGAAACATCCTAAAAAAAAATAATGGATAATCTTTTTGAACGGAAGGAGTATCTTCTAATATAATTTATAATCAACTCGTATAGTATCTTAACCTAGTGATAAAATAAAACTATTTTAAGTGGAAACATCAAAATTTGAACGTCATCAATATTAAATTTTCCCTTTTAAAACTTAAAAAAAAAAATCTTCAAATATTGCCCACTAGTAATTTTTATTTCCAGCAAGAACTAAGTATAATAATATTTTTCCAATTATTAGATAAATTTATCAGGTTTTGTTAATCATCAAATAAGTTTAATTAATAACCTTATCGATTACAATCCCTGGGCTAACAATCAGCTCATGAATTCCAAGGAGCCAAGTATTACTATAAGTTCAAATAGCAGGCGTCCGTAAATTCAGCATGTTTCCACCTCAACCCACCCCTTGTCAACTTCATCTGATGAAGTATTTATCTCCTTTATCAGTTTGAATCACGATTAAGAATTGAAGCATGATTTTTTTTTTTTTTCCAATTTCTTTTTTAATTGCAGCCTCTAAATGACTTTCAATTGATAGATAAATGAGTTCTATTGACGCTACCATAGACAGTGGAATGATTACATTTCCATGGCATCCCCAACTACTGCTTTAGAACTTACATGATAAATCAGCCTATTTACCAAAAGAGCTTTAATATACTTACAGTTAGGTCAGTATTTCATACTACGAGTCAGAAGTTTTCTATTGAACAAAAGGATATCTAGAAACATAATATTCCCTTGCACTGGAAGCACCGTCCCGGGCAAGAATCCCTTCAAGATCTCCGATAATTCTGGCCAACCATATTTCCAAGTTTCTCTGGACTTCTTTTAAGTTGTTTCTAATGGAGTCAAAAGAACGTCTCATGGTTAGCTTGGCTTGGCTTCCCACCTCATCAGCATAGTAACTCTTCCCAATCTCAGTTTGTAATGCCATCAGCTTTTGTCCAGTTTCAGATGCACGCTGTTGAAGTCGAAATGCTTCAAGCAAAAACTCAGTTTGCCTTTGTGTACGGAACTCAGGACTGAGAGTGGGTTCACATGGATCACTGGCTTGCTGAAAAAATCATGAAAAACGGTTAGGAAACATCAAATTTTGGAAATATTAATGCCTCAAAAAAATAAAATAAAATAAATCGGAAATAGTGTGAGAGGAGCATCAAACTTATTTAAGTTTCTAGAGCTACAACTCTTGGCATGTACCAACAAACATGAGTCCAGCTTTTACCCCAACATAAAATTTCAGAATCCATCAGTCGGTACATAAAACAGTGTTATCCCAATAGCTCTCTTCTACAGTGCATCAAGGAAAAGACAACAGATTTTTTGTTTCTTTGAATAAGTTTGTCTATGGATCCACCTCGACAAATCATAATTTCTCCAACCTAAGGACCATATAAAGCTAACAATTGTTGGGCAGAGTGGGAAGGGTTATGGTTTATTGGATTTGACAGTGCATGATGGATACTTCAGAGCAGCCGCAATTAACTGTTTCCTATCTTTCAGAAGAGATTGTAGTAGCTACTCTCGCATGCATACTGTTTGCAACATGAAACTCTACCCACCCCACCCCCCGACTCCCCAATCAATTATTTTTTTATTTCTTCAAATAAGATTAAAAATGAAAATGCTCCCTAAGGCCAAGCATCTTACAAACCTAATGTGTGGACAAATTTAGTTGGACAGGTTAGTGGTTAACAGGCATGAAGCTTTCAGCTTTCAACAATAATAAACAACTGTATCCAAAAGACATGCTGGCAATGCCAAATGTAATAAACCCAAAGAATGAAGAGCTCAAGCAATTTGCTTGCATATTTGAAGAAAAACTAAAACTTATCAAGCTTGATCTAAACAATATAGTTCCTTAAGCTATACGGATGAAAGAAACACAGGAAATTAAGTCATGAAAAATCATGGACAGAGAACTTTATATGCATTACCATTCTTCTGCACAGGTCACCGATCTTCCCTGCAAGAGCTTGGTATCTCTTTGCCTGCTTCCTCATCAAGGATGGAACCTTTGACAGATCAGTTTTGCCAACTTTTTCCAAGTTCAGGAGTTCCTGTTCAAGCAGTTTTAATTTAGAGGAAACTCCTGTTGATTCGCCATCTACCTTCCATGGAGACTCCCTTCTAAACAGGAATTGCACATTACCCCATCATCAGATGCACTATTGCAAACATCATTCCAAATTGTTAGCATCTACAATGTTAAAACTTACCTTGCTACAAAATGTTTCATATGATAGAGTGATTCAAGAGAACCATACTGCATATCCTGCAGAATAAACCAACAATAGAATCTATAAGAATGAACATCTAAAATTATAACACTTAAAAACAACTTGGCAAATAAAGTTATCTTCTGAATAGTCGCTTGCAAGTCACAGACACAAATGATGCTCCACCATTTGACACGGTGGAAATGAAGAAAAAGATCATGAAGCAGCCAATAGTTTCTCAAACAAACAGTGTCTTGGTACAGCGCGAACCAAAACGCTAAAATCATTAGTTGTTCCCATAGCAATCTACAAGTTGTATCATCATAGATCTTTTATGTATGCAAGTCAACCAGACCAACACAATTGCAATGAAAAATGGAATCTGTCATTCCCACTTAGAGCCTGTTTGGCAGTGAGTTTCCCAAGAGCACTTTTCAATAAAATTGTTTATACTTTTTAAAACTGTTTTTAAGCAAAACTGTTTTTAAACAATAGCAGGTAAATTGATGCTTTTCCCATAAGTAAGAACAGACCTGTATTTTACCAGGAACAATTACACAGTTCTTAGGAATGCAGATGGCTTTATGCAGAATCCTTGGAATATTCATTTTAGAAGGTATTGTTTCAACTTATGAATATTATAAACAGCTTTCTATAAAAGTAGCAGCTATTTTTGAATGGGCAACAAAACAAAAAAAGGAATACCCAGTTGTAAACTGTCAATCAAGTATGAAGAATTAGATAAAATGGGGATCAATGAGGACTCTTTATTTTATGAAACAATAAAAAGCTAATAATCACATATTAATTAAGATAAAGGCATAATGGTGATTCTGATTAAAAAGTTTTAAAATCTAAACTACTGAGTGTGTTCAACTAAAATTTTAAGTCAAATATTTTAACTTATTATTTTAAGTGCTTTTTTATTTAATTGAAAATTTTAAATTGGAGCTTTTTTAGGTTATCAAACCAACTTAAAACTAATAAGTGCTGAAAAAAATCAAATTAAGTCATTAAGTTGGGTTATCAAACAGGGGCTAAGTTACAAGGCTAATAAACAATTTTCAATGAATGTTTGACAATAGAGCTTTCCTTCATACATTGTTTTGTGAGAAGATATGCTCCAAGGTCTGAAGATGAGGACCCCAGTGAATGATTCTAAACTTGCATAATAGAGAATTTAATTCAATAAAAGAGAAGCTATCAGGAATCATGCAAAGGCCATCATCCATTTTTTTTCAATAGTAATTTAGTTTTTCGAAAAAGAATAAACCTGCCAGAAGCTGGTTCTCTCAGCCCAAAACTTAGAAGCAGAAGCCAAGAAATCTGAACTGAAACCCCCATTAATGGGCTGCTGCTGCTGTTGTTGTTGTTGTTGGCTGTAAACAAAATTGACATTCTCCTCCTCCCCACTACAATAATCCCTGTTCCCACAAGAACCAGATACTTCCTCTTCGTCCTCCTCCACTGCAAAATCAGCAGTAGCACTTCTGGACATAAACCCAATCATCTCTTCTCTCTCTCCAACCTCTCTCTCCAAATCTTGAATTCTGGCTTTCCACTCTTCCCTCTCTCCTTGTAAATCTTCAATTCTGGCTCTTAGCGATGCCATCTCCTCGCTGGCGGCGTCGATCTGGTGCAAAAGCCGCTTCTCCTCAGCCTGCCACGCATTCCTGTGGCTAGCAAAGATTTCGACGACTCTTGCGTTGGCCTTAGAGTCCTCTTTTCTCCTGGATTTCATTTGCTTTAGCTGCTCGTCAGCCTGAAAGAGGCGTAGAGAGAGGTCTCTGATTTGGGACTGAAGCTTTTGAACCAAAGAAAGAGAGTTTGTTGGCAAAGATGCCAAGAAGAGACAGAAGCTTAGGCCAATGTAGGAAGAGATTGTTTGGCGGAGGTCTCCATTGTTCTGCTCTTCTTCTTTTGATTTTTCTTCTTCTTGATCTTCTCCTACAGCCATATTTACTCCCAACTGAACTAGTGGGCGAGTAGTGTGACAAAGAAAACGAGATATGATGAGCTCAAAAGTTTTATAAAAGCCATATTATATTATTATTATTGGTATACTTTGTTTAGAAACAAACTACAAAACTTTATTTTTTACCATAAATTTTAAAAAATAATAATAATAATTTAACTTATAAAAAAATTATAATTTTTCATAAATTTTTTTTATAATTATAAATTTTTTATAATTTAAATTTTTTTTTGTAAAATTATTATTTTGAAAAAATAAATTATATTTTCATAAAACTAAAACTTTTTCGCAACTAAGAAAAATTACGAAAAAATAATTTTAATTGCCAAAAAAATATAAAAAATTGTAATTTTTCTCTAGAGAGTAATTTTTTAGTAATTATAAAATTATTTTCTATTAATTTAGAAATTTTTCATAAATTTATTATTTCATACAAAATCAGTCATATTTTTATAAAATTAAAATTCTTTTCAAACTAGGAATAATTATGAAAAAAAGTTAATTTAAGAAAAATATAAAAAGATTGTGATTTTTCGTAAGAAAATTATTTTTTCATAAAATAAAATAAAATAAAATAAAATAAGTTTACTTTAATTCCAATAAAGTAACCATATAATGCACCTATTATTATTATTATTATTATAAAGAGAATGAGATTTTTCTTTATAAAAAACATATAGGAAAAAGATAAAAGCAAATCATTTTGCTTCAAGATTACGGTAAGCACTTGTTACAACTATATTTTAAATTGGGATAAGTATAGAAAAGTGTTATGTGATTTAACTATATTTTATTAAGGAGTTTATATTTTTCGTCGTTAGTACTAAAAAAGTTATATTGTTAACACCATTATCAAATATTGATGCGGTGGTTACATAGACATAGGATCTACTTTTTATTTTTTTAATAATAAATCATACCCATATAGATAATCCACGTGGTAATTAACAAATAAGAAAATATAAAACATTTAAAGGCCTACTCAAAATTAGTATATATATTAAAAAATTTAAAAATGAGAAAATAAATTTTTATTTTTTATTAAAATTGAAAATACTTAGAAAATAAATTAATAAAAAAATTAAAAGATTAAAAAAAGAAAATTTACAAATCCTCATCATCATCTTCATCGCAATCTTGAATGAAGAAAATCACCATCACCGCACCAACTAAGATTAAAACAATAAAAAAATCATAAATAAAAATTATCATAAACAAAATCATCTCTGATTAACTTGTGGCCACCAAGGAAATCTGCTAAATTTTCGAGGACATATGAAATGCCATGGTTTGAGGCAATGAGAACATCATGGCCTATGATTTCTACAAAAGTGGACTAACGACAGAGCCAAATAGCAATATAAGTATTCTAAAGGCAAGGTATAAATGAGCCGAGTCGAGTCGAGTTTAGTTTTAATTTGTTCAAATTCGGTTTATATTTTGTTTTCGAATTCAGACTTAATTCAAACTCAACTCGTTAATAAATTATAATCGAATTAAACTCAAGTTCAATTTATTATGAAACTTATTTATAACTTATCAAAATATTAAACTTTCTAAATATTTATTTCTAATAAAATACCTATAATGAAAATACTTAAAATTAATATAAAAATAAAAACATCCAATTAGTAAAAAAATGTAACATAAAATTGAGCATTCCATGTATTACAAAAATATTAATTAATAAAAAAATATTTTATATAATATGAAAATATTAAGTTATGTTAATTGGAAATAAATATATTTTAGTCAATTTAAATTAGTAAAAAGTTTATAAAAATATTAAAATATATTTTTTGGAATGTACAAATTATTAAATTAATAATAATAATAATAATAATAATAATAAAACTGTTTATAAGCTTATTAATTGAGTTTTTTACGAGCTTGTTCATAAATTTATAATCGAGCTGCTCACAAGTCTAATTGAGTCAAGTTTCACTTTGCTTAAACTTTAATCATTTAATCATTGAGCTTTAAAATAAGGTTAAATCTTGACTCATTTATAAAATGATCTGAACGTGAACAAATTTTTATCAAGATAAATACCGAGCTGCTTGCAAACGACTCAGCTCATTTACATTCTTGGCAACTCCATAAAATTTAGATTTCAAAGTTTTGCTGATATGAAATTGCTTTACTAAAATCGCTATCACCCAAACTTCTTTATCATCTCCTGTTCACAGATGGCCACTAAGGATAGCTCACCATCGCTGATTAGGTTTCAAAATTGTAGCTTGCATCTTTGCTGCCACCATCAACTCATTAGGCACCGTCACAACCAAGCTTCTCCATCTATACAATGACGAACAGTAGTCCAACATCTACCTTCGCGTGTGCCGATCATGATTCAACGCTGTCAGTTCTCTTTACCCATGTAAGTCTTGACTCTCTCTCTCTCTCTCTCTATATATATATATATATTTAGGTATATATATAGATATATGTATAGATATATTTGTACATATATAAATACACACACACACACACATATATATATATATATATATTGTCACAACCCACTTATTAAGTTATGACGATCCTAGGGCATAGGAAGGAACAAAGTCACCTAAACTCGTAAAACTCTATTTAACTTATTGTTCTTTATCATTTACCATGTTAAATCTTATCTCAAGATCTGAACTTAATTTACCTTTCCTTATTGCCTATTTCTAGTTTATCATTTTACATATCACCAAATACTTACTAATACCTTTTACATACTTAACTCGTATAATTTCCAAATTTGTATTTTATGTTATTATTCAAATATTCAGTACTTAATACATAATTATAATAGTAATTACAATACAATTTATAATACATATAAACTCAATAACATTTTAGTACTAAACCTCGGTGACACACCCCGAAATCTCGAAAATGCAAATGGTCATAGGGCAAGGATAAATTTAAGACTACCATACACCCATGGAATCCAATAATATCAATAAACTCCTTAAATCAACTTAAAAATCAATTCCAATACATGCATATATTCTATTATAATTCAATTAACAAAATAAATATCTCCAAATCCCTTTTTAAATACTACGGAGTACTTAGAGTAATATATACTGAAACACAATAAGCAATTTAAATTATTACATAAATAACTTCCTATAAAGGAAAGGAATACAAGAGCTCAATCTTCTCTATATCTAGCCTCCTCTACTCTAGTACCTGAAAAATCCACAATGAAGAGGAGTGAGCCTTCAACTCAATAAATTATAAAATATAATCATACTTAAGGGTTGAACAATGAATATATAACAAAATGGGTTTAAAAACAATAACGTATATGTGCCTAGAAGAAATGGCACCAAAGAGACAGAATCAATCAATTATATCAATCCATAACTTATCAATTAGAGTAGTAACTTCTCTCTTCCCATTACGTATGCTTGACTGAGCATACGCCTAGAGCACATAGTAAGACACTAACATATTTGACCCAATTAGTTGGGTCACCAGTGCATACAGCCTAATGGTATATCCTCCATTAGTAAGGCATTCTGTCATACATATGGTCAATGGCTTTGTCCATAGCTCGATAGGAACAATGACAATAATTAGACCCAAGTGGTCTATTGATAAACCAACAAATAATTAGACCCAAGTGGTCCTTTGATAATCAATAAACAATTAGACCCAGATGGTCTTTTAATAATCAATAAACAATATTTACCAACTTCAATTAGTTAACAAAATAAAGTGGTAATTCAATGATGGATAATAACAAGGATTCAAAGGCTGATATCAATAAAAACAATAATAGTCAATAATCAATATAATTCAATTTAATTCAATAGGAATTTCAATAAATCATTTATGATAGGTTACCATGTATCAATATATTTCTTAACTTATCTCTCTAAGCAATATCTCCAAGTAAATATCAATCACTACAATCTGATTGAGATGCGACAAATCTCAGATTCACAACCTTTAATAAAACTTCTAATTTAATCACCATCGATCTCTGTACTACAAATCTAAACTAATTAACTTAATAATCTTAATTTAAAATCAATATCAATCTATTCTATTACTTAATCAAGTAATTCTATTACATTCTAAGATCAGAATAATCACTAGAACATATTCAGAAAATTGATTGTCGCTCACCAGAGAATCACCGAAAAAACTATTTAACATCGGATTTTGATGAAAACAGTATCAAAAATCTTATTTCAGAATGGAGATCTAGATTTTCTGGTTATCTGTTACTCATCGGAGGTTCACCAAAAAAACTATTCCGGTCTGTCGCTATCGCTAGATTATGACCAAAATTTTAAGTTAGTCCAAAAATTACAAGTGATATACCAAATGAAAGCTGAGAAAATGAAGAGTCCAGTGGTACCAAAATTGTCGAAAATGGAAGTCAGGAAGTCAACGAAAATTGGCTTATAAGCTACTGGCCAGCAAACTTTCTAGTAGCGAGTACGGCTTCGTCCGGTGGCAGATGGCAGCCTCGATCTCCTCTTTCTGATGGTATGGTGCGTGAACAATAAATATGGTTGGAAGATAGTCATCCAACAGTCAGAAGTTGGCTACCTGATTTCTACTTCTGCATCTGTCTGCTTTTAGTATTCTGCTACGTCTCTCTCTCTCTCTGTTGCTATAATAACCCACACCTACCCTAAAAATTTTCATGATAATTTGCTTGATTTAAAACTATTAAGGTTAAGTGTGTGCTTTCGCAAAAATTAGTAATCTACATGATTGATGAGCATGTGGCATATTAAATTAATTTTAATATGCATGATATGAGTTGTTATTGTAAAATAAATAATTTACATGAAGTGCATTTGCATAAAAAAATTTATTTTAAATAAAATGAATTTTCATGCATAAAGACAATTTTTAAGCATAAAATGATTTTATGAGTATTTTAAAATAATTTTTAAAATAAATATTTTGGAGAACATATTATAGAAATAATAAGAAAAATATTCTTTTTATTTTTAATTATAATCAGCCCAAAATTTAAATAAAAAGCCCAAATACCCAAAAGCCCACTATACTAAAATCCCCTAACCTAGTTTATTAGGGGTATTAGTAGAAATTGCACCCAAACCCTAATATATATTGTAAAATTCGGCCAACCTAGGGTTCCAATAGCCATCACTTTATTTTTTTCTATATCATGGCAGAAAAATTCTCTCAAAATATTTCTCTCTACCAAAATTAAGAAAACACCTTTCAGTTTCGCGATTTTTTGACCGTAATCATAAGTTTTTCTTTTCTTTCAAATTCTAAACTGAGTTCTATGAAATAAATTATGGAAAAATTATTTTGACCTGGATTATTACTGATTTTTATAGATATAATTCTGTTTGGGTGAGTTTTTAGGAGAGAAAATGTCACGACCCATCTTTGAGCCGCGATTGTCCTAGGGCATAGTGAGACATAAGGTCACCTAAACCCGTAGAACAACCTATAACTCATAAACTATTACCATTACGTTACCCTTAACCCAAGATCATAGCCATAATTCCCATGTAATAGTCATTCAACATCTAAATTCATTTTCATATTTATCGCTTTTGAACTCCATTTTCTAGTATTTTAATTGCAACTCAGGTGAATATTAATTAAGTATCTGAACTGTATCGAGATAATACCCAATCACACATACTAATAGTATTCTAAGTTATATCATTATTACAGACTTTTAACAAATCATGGAGCTCTAGAGTGAAACCTCCAAAATTATAACAAAATATGTACATGATGATACCCAAAATCAGCAACGCAATTTCCAAGCAGAGATGCAGAACTTAGAATTTACCTTGCCAAACTGTCAACTGATCCTGAAAATAAATAACAACTACGGGGTGAGACAAAGCTCAGTGAGTACATAATAAAACTGTATAAAATAAGCAAGTGATAGGTGGTTTAGTGATAATTTCTTATAGCAATGAAGTGAAACGAATCAAGAATCATTCTTATGGAATAGTTTTCCATATATAGTAATTATTGCATTTTTAGCAGAATATTTTCTTTATGGAAACGGTGTGTTTCCCACATTATCATTATCACTTGAGTGGCGGCTTACGCCTTGCTCACTCCCATATCAGTCACACGTACAACTGATCGGGTCGCACGTACTGGGGGCCATAAACCCTTCCCAGCTAGGGTTCGGATATTCTTTACCCTATCCGCAGGTTCATTACCATTGTGCACAATGTCTGATGTATTGCCCCACATCAGAGGGGTATTCTGCTTGCCACGATATCATTAAAACATTTTTCCTTTCCATCCATGAAATACTTCAATGGATAATATATCAATAAATAATCAAAATTCCCATCATTGATCATATTGGGAAAAGAAGCAATAAGGTTCATGTGGCCAAGTGCCATAAGGGATATTTAATTCAATAATTGGTAAAGCATATCATGCATGCCAAAGAATTGCAATGCATTTTAATTAGAAAAGTGATCCAATATTTAGGCTTATATTTAAAGCACAAGAAATATAATATTATTAGGTACTCACCTCTTGCTCCTTTGCTCCTATACTGATAGTTCTAATGCAGAGTATAACAAGGCTCCTCGGTATCCCGAGCAATGCTTTTACCTTTCGATTCTACAAATACACCCAAATAATCATACATTAATTCCTACTTCTTTAACTTGCTAATCTCATTCTAACTCAACTTAACATTATCTTCCTACTACTAATCACCAAACACATTCCAATACATTAAACAATAACATACATAAACACATTAATTATTTAATCATTTTATTTCAAAATCCCATGTTGTCCAAATCCTTTCATTAAAACAATTAGGTTCCTTTTCCTTCCTAATTCCTTAATTAAATTTTATGTTTATCAAACTAATGCTTAAACAATCAACATTCATTCACCCATTGAAACTAGTCTCTTCCAATTCTCATAAACCCTAACTTTACCAAATTGGGATGATTTGGGGAAAACCCAAAATTTCTCAATCAAATCTCAAATTGATCTTGCCAAGATAAAATTAATGTTATGCAAAGCCTACCATAACAATCAAACATCAAACTACACTTCACATTACACACTTTCCTTATATCATGCATTATGCCTTCAAGAATTTCAATTTTTGAATAAAATCTCTAAATTCAAATTTTATATTTTTAAACCACTTTTCAACATCCCAAATAACCTTAGATATTGTTAAAAAAAATTTTGGACACTTCCCCTAAAATTCCTAGTTTGGCCGAACCTTATGTAACTTCCTCTTCATTGATTTTTCATGCTTCCCTTGTTATTATTCACCTATTAAACCCCAAATCTTTAACCCCAATTCTCATATTTCATCACTTAACATGCCAAACTAACTCCTCTTCAAATCATTCCACCAAAATCCAATTATAGAAATCAAAAGAAAAGGAATAATTGCTAACAATTTATCATACTTAGGCTAAGGAAAGAAAGGAATCACTTAAGCAATAAATCTCACCTTGAAATGCTCCAAATTTAGCTCTAAGTTGAAGAACAAGTTGGGAGGATTTTAGTCTTTGGTGAGGGTGAAATTTTTGGTGTAGGTTACAAATGAAATGGTTTAACACAATTTCATTTTATATACAAATAAAATCAATGGTGGTGATTTAATCACACAAAATCAATGGTCACATTTTTACTTGAAATGGAGGGCTAAGATTGATCAAGATGGATGGTTGAGATGGCCCTTAGGTGTATGGTGACTAAGCATCAAAATAATGAACACCATCATCACCAAAGTGAACATAATCATGGTAATGGAAAAGTAGGAGGCCTAGGTGTAAAGTTGGCATAAGTCAATAAATATGGCTAACCTAATTCCTTTCTCATCCTAACCCCTAATTAACTTGTTCTAACCATTCTTTAGTCAAACTCCACCAAAATTTGAGGCCTTAGGGCCGGCCACTCTATGGGCTTGGGCTTTGAGTCCAAAAGCCCATTAACAAGCTCACCCGAAAACGTTTCCCGAACTTAAAATTTTTTCGTAACTTTTTCCCTTCCCTTTCACTTGGCATTTTAAATCTTACTTTCCCATATCATAATAAGCCTAAACTAAGCCATATTGCCTAAAATTAATTCAATAAAACATACAATAAATATTCCTATCTCATAAATGTACACACTCAAGCACTTAGCACCAACAAGAGTTTCTATCATCCTATCACTATGTCATTGATACTATACCCAAAAATTTATATTTTATGGTATTATTATAATTCTGATGAGCTATGGAGACCTTGGGTATTACATTCTACCCCACTTAAAAAAAAATTCGTCCACGAATTTTAAAACTTACCCATTATTGAACAAATGCGGGTATCGTTGTAGCATATCGTTCTCGCTTTCCCATGTGCATTCCTCTACATTGTGGTTACGCCATTGGACTTTTACTGTTGGTACTTCTTTGTTTCTCAGCTTCTTTATTTGTCGATCCAGGATGGCAATTGGAACTTCTTCATAAGAAAGGTCTTTGTCAATCTCAATATGTTGGGGTTGCAATATGTGCGATGGATCAGATACATACTTTCTCAACATCGACACATGAAACACTGGATGTACATGTTCCAATGCAGGTGGTAGTGCTAACTTATATGAAACTTCTCCGACTCTACCGAGAATCTCGAAAGGTCCAACAAATCGAGGAGATAGCTTTCCCTTCTTGCCAAATCTTATTACTCCTTTCATTGGTGAAACTTTCAAGAATACATGGTCCCCCACGGCAAACTGAATATCCTTCCTCTGAAGATCGGCATAGCTCTTATGATGACTAAAAGCAGTTTTTAATCTCTCCTGGATAACCTTCACCTTTTCCGTGGCTTCTTTTACCATATCAGGGGCTTCCAAATATTTATCACCAACCTCCATCCAACAGATTGGGGATCGACACTTTCTACCGTACAATGCTTCGTAAGGTGCCATTCCTATAGAAGAATGATAACTATTATTGTATGCAAATTCAAGAAGCGAAAGGTGCTTATCCCAGCCACCTCCAAAGTCCATAACACACATGCGAAGCATATCCTCCAATGTCTGAATTGTCCTCTCAGACTGCCCATCAGTCTGCGGATGGAAAGCGGTGCTGAAGTCGAGTTGTGTTCCCAATGCCTCTTGTAGTCGTTGCCAAAATCTCAAAGTAAATTGAGTACCTTGATCCGAAATAATTGAAAGTGGAACTCCATGCAATCTTACTATGTTATCCACATAAATACGAGCATAATCAACTGCTGTATACGTGGTCTTTACTTCGATAAAGTGTGCCGACTTTGTCAATCGGTCCACAATGACCCAGATGGAGTCATAACCTTTCATCGTCTTGGGTAATCCCACTACAAAATCCATGGTAACACGTTCCTACTTCGATTCTGGCAATTTTATCTCCTGAAGTAATCCAGAAGGTCGTTGATGTTCAAACTTCACCTGCTGACAGGTAAGACAAGAGGCAACAAAATTTGCTACGTCTTTCTTTAATCCTGGCCACCAATATGAACCTTTTACGTCGTGATACATTTTGGTGGCACTCGGGTGTACACTATAAAGGGTCTGGTGCGCTTCCTTCAAAATTTTCTCTCTCAGACCTTCTACATTCGGCACACAAAGCCGATTGCCACATTTCAAAACGTCTTCTTCCACCCTGAACTCTAGAGCTTGCCCCTTTTCTAAATCTTCCTTGATTTTTACCAAATGAGGATCTTGACTTTGAAAAGTCTTGATTTCATCAATAAGCTTCGGCTTTACTTGGAAGTAAGCTAACAATACTTGTGAGTCACTTACCTCCAATCGCAAGCCTTCATCAAACATCTGCTTCATTTCTCTCACCACCGGTCTCCTTCATCCCTCTATGTGAGAAAGGCTACCCATAGATTTTCTACTAAGAGCATCTGCAACAACATTGGCTTTACCAGGGTGATAGAAGATTTGACAATCATAATCCTTAAATAATTCTACCCATCGCCGCTGTCTCAAATTTAAATCCCTTTGCTTTAAAATATACTGAAGGCTTTTATGATCAGTATAGATCTCACACTTCTCCCCATATAAATAATGTCTCCATATTTTTAAAGCAAAGATTACCGCTGCCATTTCTAGATCATGAGTAGGGTAGTTCACCTCATGTCTCCTCAATTGCCTAGATGCATAGGCAATAACCTTCCCATTCTGCATTAATACACACCCTAAGCCAACTCTTGAGGCATCACAGTATATAACAAAACCTTCATTCCCATCAGGTAAGGCTAATACTGGAGCTGAAATCAAGAAATCCTTAAGCTTTTGGAAACTGTCTTCGCAAGCTTCATCCCACTTATACTTAACTTGCTTCCTAGTAAGCTTTGTTAATGGTGCTGCTATCTTGGAGAAGTCTTTTATGAATCGGCGGTAGTAACCAGCTAATCCCAAGAAACTCCTCACCTCCGTAACTGTTGTGGGTCGAGGCCAATTTGTTATCGCTTCCACCTTCTTAGGGTCTACCTTGATTCCTTCCTTACTCACCACATGTCCTAGGAAACATACTTGTTCCAGCCAAAAGTCACATTTTGACAACTTGGCGTAAAGCTTATGTTCCCTTAGAGTCTGTAACACCATTCTTAATTGTTTTTCGTGATCCTCCTTACTCTTTGAGTAAATCAAGATATCATCAATAAACACGATTACAAACTTATCCAAGAAAGGTTTGAATACTCGATTCATCAGGTCCATGAAAGCTGCTGGGGCATTGGTCAATCCAAACGGCAACACAGTGAATTCATAATGACCATATCTTGTTCTGAATGCAGTCTTACAAACATCCTCTGTAATACCCGAGGCCTCATAACAGTAACAATGATATTACGGCGTCTATATATAGTGCTGTGTAAGGTCTTAAGAATTATAAGAGTATCAAAAGAGATAAATTCTAAATGAATGACATGACAATGAGTGAATGATATAATCAATTTTGATAAATTCATATACATGAATAGTTTCATGTACAACAATAAGGTATCGGGAGTGATAGTATCTGCTGATGTTATTGTAACTTCCTATATGAAGTGTATTGAAATTCGGGGACGAATTTCATAAAGGGGGAAAGAATGTAATATCCCAACCCGATATAGGACATATGCACAGTATACGAGTGAAGATACCCATTTAACATCAGAATACGTTGCCAAATTGAAAATGAATATTTTCAATATTCAAATGATTTAAATATAAACGTTTTAAAATAATAATTTTATATGAAAATATTTTCCTTTATTGTTATATTTATATTGATATTCAAAATTATCTAAAGTTATAAACTTTCATTTGAATAGTGATATTGATATTGATATTTTTATTATTATTATATTGATATTAATAAGCTAAACTTATATTGATATTTGACATATGATTTATAAATATTGTTATATGAGTATTTAAAATAGTAGAAAATTATTTCAAATTTAAAATTGATATTTGAAAGGGTATTGGTTTATTATATTATTATGTTAATATTTTTAAGAGAATATTTTATTAAATGAATTATTGAGTTATTATTTACTAAATTGATAAAATTTTAAATTAAAGAAATTGAAATTTTATTATAAAATATAGAAAATTTTGTAATTAATATTTGAAGTTATATATTATAATTTTTATATTAAAGTTAATGGATAATATGATGAAATTAATAAAATTAATATTTTGGTTAAAATTACTGTTTTAGAATTTATATGATAAATATTATTATTATTATTGTTATTATAATTAAAGTTAGTATATTTAAAAAAAAAAAAAAAAAAGTAAAGTCGGCAGCCAAACAGAACAGAGAAGAAGAAATAGAAGCAGAGAGGAAGCAGAGGGAAACGGACAGAGGGCAGAGAGAGAGAGAGAGAGAGAGAGAGAGGCGCACAAGGGACTGCACGCCGGAACGCCGCCCTCCGGCCACCGCCGACCGACACGCGCCGCACCAGGAGGAAGGACGCCCGCCGCCCCGTCGACCGGTAAAGGCCCGTCGCCTGAAGCCACCGGACGGCGGCGCACGCTCCCTCCAAAGTTTCGCCGGCCGAAACTTCTAGGCCATTTTTCGACGACTTTCCGATCTCCGTTTTTAACGAAATTGGTATGGTTGAATCCCTTGTGATTCCAGCTTCGATTTGGTATATTATTTGCTAATTTTAGATAATCTTTTTATTGACCGGAATCCGGCGACATCAACGGTTACCGATGCCGTTTCTACCTATTTTCCAGCGGATTATGGTAAACGAAAGTGATATTTGGACTCCTCTCATCACAAGCTAACTGATGATATCCTCGGATCGTGATTTGGTCGTCGTTGGAATTTTCCGGCGACTGGATTCCGGCGACCTCTGAAATCGACAAATTTGGACAGAAGCTCCGGCTCATTAAACCGAGCCATATGGTATAAATCTCGATTTCCAATTATGTATAGATAGTGAATTATGATTTTATTTGTAAGAATTTAGGTAGATAGTTTAATGGAATTAAGTGATTAAATGAGATAATTGAATTGAATTAATTGTTATTTATATGATTATGGAGTATTATTGGTGATTAAATGGAAAGATTGAAGTGAAATATTGAGATTTGAATTGATTTGATTGAATTGAATTATTTGGAAGAATGAAGTGAGATGTGGATATTGTATTGATTGAATTGAATTAGTAATTATTAGCTTGATAATAAGGAATAAAATGAGCGGATGGGATTAGTATATTGAAGGTCCGGGTTGAACCATTTGATTGTGATATTGTGGATAATTTGAACTTATGGAAATTGCTTAATCGATTTTACTTGAATAGTATGAAGATTGAAATGTAAAAATTGAAAGAAAGGAGAATCATTCTTTTAAGTGAGTTATTGGAAAATAATTAGAGAAATGTTAAGTTTAGTAGTAAGTATAAGTTTAGAATATCTTAATTTTAGAATGCTAAGTTGTGAATAAGATAGAAATGTTAATGACTTATGCTAAGTTAAGTAATGTGATAAATGATGAAGTGATTAATATATGATTGAAATGCATGTGTAGAGTCTAATAACAAGGACAAGGATATTGGGTAAAGTGCGAGAAACACTAATCGTATCAGAGTCAAATGTACATAGGAGCAAAGGAGTCCACGGTGAGTACTTAATTATATAATATGCCTTGTTTCATATACTTGAACCTTTATTGTTCCAACCTTAATGGTTGAATTGTTTCTATGCCTTGAAAAGTTGAATGGCTCATTGATATTCCACAATCTTGATTTCTTGATAAGCTTAATCTGCTTATTGAATATTGAACCGTTGATATAACACTTCCTTGATTATTGAGCCAAAGTGAACCAAATATTTCTTTATGGCACTTGGCCAAATGAGTCTATATTGTTTGATCTTATAATATGATCAATAATGAGAACCCAATTGATATTATATATTATCCATTGTAATATTATATTTCTTGTGCTTTAAATATAAGTCTAAATGTTGGATCACTGTCCTAATTAAAAAAATGCATTGCAATTCTTTGGCATGCATGATATGCTTTACCAATTATTGAATTAAATATCCCTTATGGCACTTGGCCACATGAACCTTATTGCTTCTTTTCCCAATATGATCAATGATGGGAATTTTGATTATTTATTGATATATTATCCATTAAATTATTTCATGGATGAAAAGGAAAAATGTTTTAATGATACTGTGGTAAGCAGAATACCCCTCTGATGTGGGGCAATACATCAGACATTGTGCACAATGGTAATGAACCTGCGGATAGGGTAAAGAGTATCCGAACCCTAGCTGGGAAGGGTTTATGGCCCCCAGTACGTGCGACCCGATCAGTTGTACGTGTGACTGAAATGGGAGTGAGCAAGGCGTAAGCCGCCACTCAAGTGATAATGATAATGTGGGAAACACACCGTTTCCATAAAGGAAATATTTTGCTAAAAATGCAATAATTACTGTATATGGAAAACTATTCCATAAGAATGATTCTTGATTCGTTTCACTTCATTGCTATAAGAAATTATCACTAAACCACCTATCACTTGCTTATTTTATACAGTTTTATTATGTACTCACTGAGCTCTGTCTCATATTTTAGTGGTTTAAACTTTTCAGGTACAGTCAACGAGTTAGCAAAGTAAAAAGTCCCAAGCTCATCATTCGCTTGGGAACTGTTTTGATAAGTTTCGGTGTTGTAAGTAGAACTCCATGGTTATTGAAAGTTATAAGGTCTATATGTAACATGAATGGTTATTAGTGGGTTAGCATTAATATGTTAAAGGATGTTTGTATAATATGATTTGTATCATAACCGTTATTGTAAATATATATGAACTATTGAACATTGAGTTAATGACATGAAATGAAACTTTAAAGGTTTTACAAGTTATATATGTATATAATATTATAAGTGGAAATGATAGCAAGTAATGGGTATTAAGGAAATATGATTAGGCTACGGTCTTGGGATATGGTTCAATGTAATGAATGTCAATTGATTATGAGTGGAATGGGTTCTACGGGTTTTGGTGCCCTTATGGCTACCCATGCCCTAGGACCGTCGCGGCTCAAAAGGTGGGTCGTGACATCCTCGCCTCGAATCTTTAGCTGATGATATCCTGATCGTAAATCAATTTTCGAGAAGTACTTAGCCCCTTGTAACTGGTCGAATAAATCATCAATCCTTGGTAAAGGATATTTATTCTTCACAGTCACCCTATTCAACTGCCTATAGTCAATACACAATCTAAGAGATCCATCTTTCTTTTTGACAAACAAGACTGGAGCGCCCCACGGAGAACTACTGGATCTAATGAAGCCCTTATCAAGTAAATCTTGCAACTGAACTTTCAATTCCTTTAACTCTAAAGGTGCCATCTGGTAGGGCGGTATTGATATCGGTTGAGTTCCAGGTAGAAGCTCAATCGAAAACTTAATTTCTCTATCTGGGGGTATCCCTGGCAACTCCTCAGGAAAGACATCCGAAAAATCTTCTATGACAGGTATCTTCTTAAGGTCACTATTTTCCTTATTAACATCCACTACCTGTGCTAGATATGCTTGACATCCCTTCCTTAACATCCTTTTTACTCCCATAGCCGAAATAAGACTTTTAGGCAAATCACTCCGATTCCCCTGAAATCTAAACTTCTGCCCATATTCTCCCTTAAAATCAATTCCTTTACCCCGACAATCTATTCTAGCATTATGCTGGGACAACCAATCCATACCTAATATAACATCAAATCCTAACATCTCTAGCTCAATTAAATTCACAGGAAGTTTTCTACCTTCAATTTCAACCACACAATCTGCATACATTCGATCTACTGTCACCTTATCTTCTAATGGAGTGCTTATGATCAAAGGTTCATGCATAACTTCCTTATCTCTTCCTAATCTTCTAGCAAAATATGGTGAAACAAAAGAGTGCGTCGCACCCGAGTCAAACAAACAATTAGCACTTACTAACTGAACAGAGATAGTACCTGTGATGACATTATTAGAAGTTCCTGCTTCTTGCTGATTGAGAGCGTATATTCTCCCTCGACCCCTGCCTTCTGTGGCTTTGGCCTCATTCAAGGGTTGACCCACTCCTCTTCCTCGTCCTCTTTGGTTGGGGTTTTCAGGTCTATACATCTGGCCAGCAGGTTGTGACACTGCTGTCACTATCCTTGGGTTGGCCATCTGTGGACAATCCTTAATAAAATGCCCTGTTTGACCGCATTTCAGACATGCTCCCGAGACTTTTCTACACTCCCCCTTATGTAGTCTTCCACACCAGGTACATATGGAATTAAATTGACTCTGTTGTCCGGATCGAAAGTTACTTGCATTATCCGGCGTAGACGTCCCCGAATTACCACCAGTCCAAAACTGATTCTGCCCACTTCCTCGTGATTGATACGGGGTGGAAACAGTAAAGGTCTGCTCCAAGCCTCTATTCTGACTAGAATTACCTCATTGCTGACTTCCTTGCCCCTTCTTATTATTCTTCTGTTTTTGATCCTTTTCCATTCGTTCTGCTCTCTCTGCCTTATGCCTCGCCTCCATAAGCTTAGCCTTGTCAATCAGCTTGGCCATGGTGGTAAATTCAGTAGCCACCAACATATGGTATAATGGAGCTACCAATCCTCGGCGAAATCGATCAACTCTACTCGCTTCAGTTGGTACAATGTGAGTGGCATACTTGCTTAACCTTTTAAACTCCCAGGCATACTCCGAGACTGTCATCCCGGGCCTCTGCTTCAATTGTTCAAACTGGAGTGCCCGATTCTGTCTCTTGCCTTCAGACATAAATTCATTCATCAATTCTCATTTGAACTCTTCCCAGGTAGGTGGATCATCTCCATACAACCGCTCTTCTATGTTTCTTTGAAACCAACTCCATGCTTCACTTTGAAGTTGTACTCCTATTAACTCGATCAATTTCTTGTCAGAGCACGTCATCCTCTGAGCTATTTTGTCCATCTCCTCCAAAAATTTCTGGGGATCCTCTCCTTCTTCCCCTGAAAATTTCGGCGGTTTGAATTTCTTCAAATCATGCACTGTAACTCCTTCCTCTGGTAGCATTCATCTCCTCACTCTACGTGGTGCTCGTGGTAAAACGGGAGGTGCATCATCCTCTTGTGGTGCAGGTGGCACTATAGGCAGTGGTGGAACTTCCTGACGTTGTCGCCTTAAGTTCAAAAGTTCCTACCTCATCGCTTCACATTCTTGTCGCAATGCTTCCATATTCTCTGGTGGTCTTGGTCTTCCACTACTCGTGACACTCTGCCTTGATCGGGAAGATTCCTGATCAATATTCTGAACAGACGCAGCATCAGATGCTGCATTTGGGATGAGGCTATCAGCTTCCTGGGATCCTTGTCCCTCTGGCTGAGCGATCCTGTAGGGCAACATCTATGCCAAAATAACATGCATAGCGTCATTCACCCTTCAAAATCTTGATATTCAAGATACACAAAAACTATATATACACATTAATCATCAGTTCACTTTACTCACATTATCCCATTATTCATACACATATTATTTGGCCATTGCATATAATTCATAGAGCAAAATCATTATCACATAATAACCATTTTCATATAAACATTGCAACACCTTCATTATTATTTCTTTGTTCTATAAACATACACACATATGTACAAGTACTACATAGCTGTAGCATTCTTTTAGTCATCCTAAGTTAGATCATTCCTAACATTTTTTTTTTCATACACATAAAGCATACTATGCCCAAAATGTGATCATGGTCTACCTACCCATAATCTATCCCCTACTCCTCAGATTCCCTCTGATCATTAGAGGCCTCTTCTTCTCCTGGTCCTACTTGCCTACGGGCTGTAGACATCATAGATGAGGACAGTAAACGTCTCCTCACCGGACATCTCTCATCAAAGTGGTGGAATCTTCCACATGCAGCACATAGATGCTCGGGAAATCCCGGCATCAAATCTCTAAGAGGTGGAATCGGTCTCGCCCCTGGGTTCCTACACTTATTGCTAATCCTTGCCAGCTCCCACTTCAAACTCCTTACTGTCCTCCTCAGGTTAAATACTTCATTCCGCAACATATGAAGCTCTCTCATAATCTCTTCATTCTTAGTCTTCATCCTAACTACCCAAACAGGATCAGGATCCTCCTCTGGATCAATCTCTTCTGAATCAGGATAAGTAACTGAGGCTGCATCAGATATATCTCTCTCCTCAACAGGGTTGCAGACCCCCGACATCTACACATTACCAAGTATAAGCAATATTTCACGACTTGTGAATATCATATAATAACAACATATAAAATTCCACAAATATCACAGAAAGAGGATAACTTAATATATAATATTGACGCGGATCTAACGTAACGGGATACTTTACTGACGACAATGAATCCTATGCTCCATGTTTTAACTTATACCTAAAAATAGGCAAAAGACTCAAATCTTCGCTCTGATACCACCTTTGTCACGACCCATCTTTGAGCCGCGACTGTCCTAGGGCATAGGGAGACATAAGGTCACCTAAACCCGTAGAACAACCTATAACTCATAAACTATTACCATTACGTTACCCTTAACCCAAGATCGTAGCCATAATTCCCATGTAATAGTCATTCAACATCTAAATTCATTTTCATATTTATCGCTTTTGAACTCCATTTTCTAGTATTTTAATTGCAACTCAGGTGAATATTAATTAAGTATCTGAACTGTATTGAGATACCCAATCACACATACTAATAGTATTCTAAGTTATATCATTATTATAGACTTTTAACAAAGCATGGAGCTCTAGAGTGAAACCTCCAAAATTATAACAAAATATGTACATGATGATACCCAAAATCAGCAACGCAATTTCCAAGCAGAGATGCAGAACTTGGAATTTACCTTGCCAAATCGTCAACTGATCCTGAAAATAAATAACAACTACGGGGTGAGACAAAGCTCAGTGAGTACATAATAAAACTGTATAAAATAAGCAAGTGATAGGTGGTTTAGTGATAATTTCTTATAGCAATGAAGTGAAATGAATCAAGAATCATTCTTATGGAATAGTTTTCCATATACAGTAATTATTGCATTTTTAGCATAATATTTCCTTTATGGAAATGGTGTGTTTCCCACATTATCATTATCACTTGAGTGGCAGCTTATGCCTTGCTCACTCCCATATCAGTCACACGTACAACTGATTGGGTCGCACGTACTGGGGGCCATAAACCCTTCCCAGCTAGGGTTCGGATACTCTTTACCCTATCCGCAGGTTCATTACCATTGTGCACAATGTCTGATGTATTGCCCCACATCAGAGGGGTATTCTGCTTGCCACGATATCATTAAAACATTTTTCCTTTCCATCCATGAAATACTTCAATGGATAATATATCAATAAATAATCAAAATTCCCATCATTGATCATATTGGGAAAAGAAGCAATAAGGTTCATGTGGCCAAGTGCCATAAGGGATATTTAATTCAATAATTGGTAAAGCATATCATGCATGCCAAAGAATTGCAATGCATTTTAATTAGAAAAGTGATCCAATATTTAGGCTTATATTTAAAGCACAAGAAATATAATATTATTAGGTACTCACCTCTTGCTCCTTTGCTCCTATATTGATAGTTCTAATGCAGAGTATAACAAGGCTCCTCGGTATCCCGAGCAATGCCTTTACCTTTCGATTCTACAAGTACACCCAAATAATCATACATTAATTCCTACTTCTTTAACTTGCTAATCTCATTCTAACTCAACTTAACATTATCTTCCTACTACTAATCACCAAACACATTCCAATACATTAAACAATAACATACATAAACACATTAATTATTTAATCATTTTATTTCAAAATCCCATGTTGTCCAAATCCTTTCATTAAAACAATTAGGTTCCTTTTCCTTCCTAATTCCTTAATTAAATTTTATGTTTATCAAACTAATGCTTAAACAATCAACATTCATTCACCCATTGAAACTAGTCTCTTCCAATTCTCATAAACCCTAACTTTACCAAATTGGGATGATTTGGGGAAAACCCAAAATTTCTCAATCAAATCTCAAATTGATCTTGCCAAGATAAAATTAATGTTATGCAAAGCCTACCATAACAATCAAACATCAAACTACACTTCACATTACACACTTTCCTTATATCATGCATTATGCCTTCAAGAATTTCAATTTTTGAATAAAATCTCTAAATTCAAATTTTACATTTTTAAACCACTTTTCAACATCCCAAATAACCTTAGATATTGTTAAAAAAAATTTTGGACACTTCCCCTAAAATTCCTAGTTTGGCCGAACCTTATGTAACTTCCTCTTCATTGATTTTTCATGCTTCCCTTGTTATTATTCACCTATTAAACCCCAAATCTTTAACCCCAATTCTCATATTTCATCACTTAACATGCTAAACTAACTCCTCTTCAAATCATTCCACCAAAATCCAATTATAGAAATCAAAAGAAAAGGAATAATTGCTAACAATTTATCATACTTAGGCTAAGGAAAGAAAGGAATCACTTAAGCAATAAATCTCACCTTGAAATGCTCCAAATTTAGCTCTAAGTTAAAGAACAAGTTGGGAGGATTTTAGTCTTTGGTGAGGGTGAAATTTTTGGTGTAGGTTACAAATGAAATGGTTTAACACAATTTCATTTTATATACAAATAAAATCAATGGTGGTGATTTAATCACACAAAATCAATGGTCACATTTTTACTTGAAATGGAGGGCTAAGATTGATCAAGATGGATGGTTGAGATGGCCCTTAGGTGTATGGTGACTAAGCATCAAAATAATGAACACCATCATCACCAAAGTGAACATAATCATGGTGATGGAAAAGTAGGAGGCTTAGGTGTAAAGTTGGCATAAGTCAACAAATATGGCTAACCTAATTCCTTTCTCATCCTAACCCCTAATTAACTTGTTCTAACCATTCTTTAGTCAAACTCCACCAACATTTGAGGCCTTAGGGCCGGCCACTCTATGGGCTTGGGCTTTGAGTCCAAAAGCCCATTAACAAGCTCACCCGAAAACGTTTCCCGAACTTAAAATTTTTTCGTAACTTTTTCCCTTCCCTTTCACTTGGCATTTTAAATCTTACCTTCCCATATCATAATAAGCCTAAACTAAGCCATATTGCCTAAAATTAATTCAATAAAACATACAATAAATATTCCTATCTCATAAATGTACACACTTAAGCACTTAGCACCAACAAGAGTTTTTATCATCCTATCACTATGTCATTGATACTATACCCAAAAATTTATATTTTATGGTATTATTATAATTTTGATGAGCTATGGAGACCTTGGGTATTATACAAAATCTATTTTCTACTGAAAATACAAAGTTTTCTGCGAGATTTCTCCAAAGGTGAATTTTATAACTTAAAATCATAATTTTTATGCATAAACATCACTAGAGGGAGGGGTTGGGGGGGTAGGGCGCGCGATTTGTGCATTATTATTTTCTAAACTAATTTTTAATTTGTTTTGATGAAAAATATTGGATTAAATAATATTTCTGCATATTTTTATGATGACCGAAAAGTTTTGGAAAACAAAGGAGTTCAAGGTTTTTGTGCTAGAACTTAGAAGTTGGAAAATTCTATTATTAAATTAATATGTGGCTGCTGATTTGTGTGAGAAAGCATTCTAATATGATATTTGTTTTGTTTAGATGAAAAATAATGATTTGAATCATGTGTCAGTATATTGCTGTAATGAACGAAAAGCGCGAAAAGCACGAAAACCTATGATTTTTCACCTAAGCCTTAAAACTTGGAAATTTTTGTATAAATATTATCTATGGCTGCTGAATCATGCATGGACATGTTCTAAACTAATTTTTGCTGAGATTGAATGAAAAATAATGGTTTAAACAACCTATTTACATATTTCTGAAATGACCGAAAAATACCGAAAACAAGAAAACTCATGGTTTTGTACCCTATAACCCAAAAGTTGAATTTTCATGTGTGGGAGATACTATGTGTGGCCGATTCATATGAATTAATACTTTAAAATGATTTTTGTTGTGTTTACATGAAAAATCTTGGTTCAACCCATGTTTTTATATATTTCTAAAATAGACGAAAAGTGCAAAAAGAAAGAGAACTTAATTTTTCCTTTGGTGATGCATTCGGCCTACATTAATATTTTTGTCCCAATGTTTATAATTTTTATGTGATGTGTTTTAATGATTATTGACATGTATGTATGTATAATAAATGATAAAATTGCATGTTAGTTGAAGGTATGACCCTAGATAAGCTTAAAGGCATTTTGGTATACTTAAGGTATCTTAACCTTATATTCTGATTATAATGCAAATGTGATTGGGAAATTTGGAACTAGATGTTATGATGACTTGATGATGAACACATGGTTATGAGTTGATGAAGTGACAATTGAATAAAAAGGATCATAAGAGTTAAGCATGACACTTGAAAGGTTAATTATTAAGTTGACATGTATGGAAGTGTAAAGTGTATTAAGATAATTGTTAAAGTGAATTGATATTGAGGTAATAATATTGTGATGACCTTAGAAAGGTATTGACATGATTGTGATGTGTTTTCATGTGAGCCTATAAGACCTAATTGTGCAAGACTTTTAAAGTTAACATGTTACGTGCAAGTGATGAGTACACCTATATGTGGACTCTAAGTGTATGTGTATGCTATATGTGCATGGAGTAGTTATGGGATAGGAGCATCATGAGTTAATAAATACTAATTATTAAACTAAATATTATGTTAGAGTTTGAGGAGCTTTAGAAGTGCAAAGAGACTACGTATACTCGGAGCAAAGGAACCCCAAGGTGGGTAAACATTGTATTCATTCTATAAGTGTGAGTAAACTCTATATTCCTGCTTCCAGTGTGAGTAAACGCCATGTTCAAGTTATAAGTGTGAACAACATTATGTTGTGTTATAAGAATGTGATATATTGTTATGTAAGCCTTTGCGATCTTTGAAACCCAAGTTCCTTTTATCCTAAAATTTAATTAAGTGATTTTTTTTGTAAACCTTGGGTTGCCAAATGACATTTGGTCCAAAACTATTTCATTTATCCAATGAGAATTTCTTGTGATTATCACCCTAACTTATATTCTTTCTGGAACTACACTATCATTGTATCTTTTGTTCGAAAGTTAAATCACTATTTGTTATTGGGATACATATTGTTGTTGCCTTATGTGATATTGTTATTTGTGATTACCATTAGCTCTAGCTATGGTACCTTTAACCCTTTATGTAGAATTCTCGTGTCGATGCAGGTAATCATCAAAACCTATGCACACAGTATTAACCAGATGGATAGGGGTAATGTATCCACCTCAGCTAGAAAGGGGCGATTCTAGCCATGCAGCCTGATTAGCTTCATGCCTTATAAGTGATAAGAGTTGGAATTTGGTATAAGGCCACCTTTCCTTAATAAGTTCAAGTGATAGAGCAATAACTTTCACTCACTATGTGTTATAAGTGTGATTTCTGCAAACTTGCCAAATTGAACCCTTGCTAAATTATAACTTGATTCATGAATTATAAATCATGAACTATGTGTATAAGCTATGTGTTCCTTTTCAAAGGAATATGTGATAATGTATGTGCTTTATCGTTTTCTCATTGATATCATCTATCTCACCCTTTTTCCTTGTGTGGTTCCAGGTGAGCAAGTGTGAGGTGGCAAGGTGATAACTCAAGTATTCTACTTTGCTTGAGGGATTCCTTGTCCAAGTTATCAATAATACTATTTTATGAAATCTTGTCATTAGATGCTCTGGGAATGTTGATTGATACTCATTTGAGATATATTATTTTCCTTATGGATTTTATGTGTAATGTTTAATTATAGACTTTCGCAATTAAAGGTATTCATCTAAATGTTTTAAATGAATTATTGTAAGAGATTTGGTATGATCCTAGGCATGATTTGTTTATGTGTAAATGGGTTTTATGGGCATGGGTGACCTTATGTCTCCCCATGTTCTAGGACCATCATATCTCTAAGGTTGGGATGTGACAGTTGCCATATAGCAGCTCCTCCTCCTCCTTTTTAAAATAATTTTTTTATAATAATAATAATAATAATAATAATAATAATAATAATAATGTTAGGGACAACACCATTATTGTCTCCTCTTTTTCTTTTTCATTTTTTTTTCATTGGGGATAGCATCATTGTTGTCTCCTCTTTATTTCAAATAATCATCATTTCATTTTTTTAAATAATAATTATAATAAAATAATAATAATAATTTTCATAAATTCAAAATAATAATATTTTCTAAAATTTAAAATAACTTAATCAATAATTATCAAAAATAATGATTTTTAATATAAACTCAATAATAATGAAATCATAATATTTTTGGAATAAATAAAAAAATAAATAGGTGTTACTTTCTTAAATTAATTGGAAATTAACAAAATAATACTAATAAATAATATTTATCAATTAGCAATAATTTAATATTGCTTAAAAATATTCTTGAAATTTTACTAATTAGAATATTTATTAAATTTAAATAAATAAATAACCCAAAAGTCTAATAAAAAAAATAAAATTTTCTCAGATATTACAATCTTCCCCCTTAAGAAAATTTGTCCTCAATTTTTTAACAGGGTAGTCAATCAAAAATCGAAAATAGTAATTTAAATAACAATTATTCAATACTTTTAAATACAACATTATTTCAAACAGTTGAAAATAGAAAGGGGTACTTCTCTAACATACTCTGCTCACTCTCCCAAGTATACTCTGCCATAGACTGATTTCGCCACAAAACCTTAACCATAAGGATCTCCTTGTTACAAAGCTTCTTAACTAATCTGTCAACAATAGCTATAGGGACTTCTTCATAAGACAAATCTTGTTTAATAGCTAACTGTTGAGATTGCAGAACATGAGACGTATCTGAAACGTATCTACGAAGCATCGAAACATGAAACACAGGATGAACATTATCCAGACTAGGAAGTAATGCCAACTGATAAGAAATTTCCCCCACTCGATCCAGAATCTCAAAAGAACTGATGTATCTAGGAGATAATTTACATTTCTTACCAAATCTCATGACACCTTTCATCGATGACATCTTCAAGAATACATGATCACCGATAGCAAACTGTAAATCTCTCCTCTTTGGATCAGCGTAACTTTTTTGATGACTAAACGCTGTCTTCAATCTTTCCTTTATGAGAGGTTTCTTCTCTGATGTATACTAAATCAATTTAGGTCCTTCTATGAACTTCTCACCAACTTCATCGTAACATATAGGAGATCTGCATTTTCTCCCATACAATGCTTCATAAGGAGCCATCTTAATTAAACTATGATAACTATTGTTATAAGCAAATACAATCAAAGGTAAATGCTTATCCTAGTTACCTCCAAAGTCTAGAATACACATTCTCAGCATATCTTCTAGAGTTTGAATGGTCCTTTCTGATTGGCCATTTGTCTGAGGGTGGAAAGTTATACTGAAGTTTAACTGAGTGCCTAGTGACTCATGTAACTTTTTTCCAGAATCTCGATGTAAATTGTGCTCCTCTATTTGAAATAATAGAGACTGGAACTCCATGAAGTCACACAGTCTCATCAATATATACTTGAGCATACTGAGAAGCTGAGTAAGTAGTCTTAACTAGCAAAAAGTGAGCTGACTTGGTCAACCTATCCATAATTACTTATATGGAGTCATACCCACTCAATGTCCTTGGCAAACCAACCATAAAGTCCATAATGATTCTTTCCCATTTCCATTCTAGCAGTGGCAATTGTTGAAGTAACCCAGAAGGTTTCTAGTGTTCAAACTTAACTTGCTGACAGGTTAAGCATCTTGCCACATATTCTGCTATATCTTTCTTCATTCTGCACCACCAATAAAAACTCTTCACATCATGATACATTTTAGTTGCACCCAAGTGTACATTATAAGTTGCATAATGAGCCTTTTTCATGATTTGTTCTTGTAATTCATCAACTACAGGAAGACACAATCAAGTGCCACATCTCAATATTCCATCGACAACAGTAAATCCCGGTGCTTTCTTTGCTTCCACATCATTCTTCAACTTCACCATCTGAGGATCTCTATCCTGTGCAGTTTTAATCTAATCAATCGACAGTAGTTTGATTTGAAAGTGAGACAGTAGTGTGAGGCCTTGCCTGAGCACCGGTTCGATCCGCGTAAGAATCGAAATGCTTAAGGGGGGAAACTCCACAATTGGAACTCGCTGTGAGTTTAGAAAATTGATTTTTATATTTTGAAAGTTGAAAAATGAGTCGCAACTTCCATTTATTTATTTTAATTGGGAAAATTAACGAAAACCCAAATTGATTGACTCTAAAAATGATTTGATTTTGTCCCAATGGAAAATGCACCAATCTGCAAGTGATTAAAGAGGGTTCAGGGATCAGGTTTTGGTAATTACTCAATTGAGAAAAATGTATTTTTCTTTAGTTTGGCTAAAATTGCAAAATAACTCTTAAAAAGGAATTTTCGTATATGCATCAACAGGAATATAATGATGAATGAAACAAATATATATGATGAGATTGAATGACAATTGTAGACAAACAAGCAAAATAGATCTTACTTAATTATTACAAGATCAAAACAATTGAAATAAACAGAATTTTTCCTCTAGCCCTTATAGGTACTAGGAAAAGCATACATTCCCCAACTAAGCTAATACAAGATCAGAAATAAAAGATTAATATAAATAAATTAAAATAAAAGGGAAAAAATATTAATAAAAAGATTTTGGAGTTGATGCTTTTCAGAATGGCAGCCTGCGTATCCCATCGAATAGGAATCAAACCCTACACAGTTCTTCCTTCTTGCAAAGAAGGGGTTCTAAAAAAAAGTGTTGATTTGCTTATTAATTTAATTCTGATTCTTAAATTAATAAATTTTAGATCTTTTCTGTTTTAGACCTAAATATAATTCTAGATCCGAGTTTAGAATTTTGAGAATGGAAAGGGGATTATACCTTTGCTTTCCTTGATTTTCGGACGAATGAAACATGCCTTGATTCGGATCTCAACTCCACCTTGGATTCGAAAGACTTGGAATCTGAATCTTAATAACAAAAGATTAGCGAAATAGCGTGATGAATGTAAATCAAAACTGAAATTGAAATAACAGCTCTTTTGTATCAAATTTCAAAAAGAACTTAAAAGCAACAAGTATATCAATATTGGAGAGAATTTTTGCCTTGGAATGTGTGTCAAATGAGTTTGAAGGAGGCTTTATTTATAGAGCTGCTGAGGAGGGTGCCGATGGTACGGACGATGGCATCGATATGTCACCGACGGCACTGGCGACACGCTGGGTGTTCAACGTGCCGCCTTACTGCTGGCATGCATTTCATGCCGCCTATGAGGAGGCACGCTAAATAGCGGCATGCCTCTTGCTCGCTGACTGGCTGGTTCGACCTGTTTCCTGCTTTTTCGTCTATTTCGGGTCCGTTTCAGTTTCGATTCAAGCTCAGTTTGATCCTGTGGATTCGTAATTGAAAGACGGTTGACTAAAGGTGTAATTTTGAGGGTTCACAGCTACCCCCCTTATCTGATTTGGCCAGACAGAGGCCAAATCTAATAAGTGTGAACCAAAATGCCTAGGACTTCATTCCGAGCATTCTGAATGTCCCTTTTAGTATTGGGAGTTGTGCAAGAGCTTCACATCTAATTTCTGGCTATTCTGACCCTGTTTGGACTATTTTTCAATTTTTAAGTTATTTTTGAATTTTTAGTTTTTCTATAATTCTAGAAGATTCTGAATTCTGATCGAGACCCCATCTGTTTTAGGAGATGGATAAAATCATATAGATTCACTGCTTCAGATAGAATTGGATTCCGATTTAAAATGAGCCTGTTATGGCAAAATCACATGAACTAGACCTGCGAATCGAAAAAAGTTAAAAGATGTTATGAAGGGGGGCCCACCTCTACTCCTATATATACCTTCATTCCTTCACATTTTTCACTCTGTCTCTTCTCTCTCTCTTTAGCTTTCATTTCTCTCTAAATATCTTTTTTTCTTTCTCTTTTTTCTTTCTTTTTTTTTTTTACTCCCTCAATATGGAAGCCTTCAATCAGCCAGCAATGGGTGCTCAGAACCCAGAGACATTGCTGAAGGAGCCAGATCGCCACGTCAGCTACACTGGATCTCTTCAGGTATGTTTTCTTTTCCCTGCATAGTCAGTAAGAATTCTGATAATTATCAATATTTATTTATTTATTTACAAAAATTATAAAGAGTACAATTGAGGCCTAGGGGAGGCTGTAGTGTCATAGAGCTGGTTTGCCTTTATCTAATTAATCAGGAGGCTATCCGTTTGAGCCTCGAGCCATCTGGCTTGCTTGGGTGGCTGGAGCTAGACATCAAGTAGCTAGTTAATACCATTGTGGTTCGGGCACTAGCAGAGCGCTGGTGGGATACTACAAACACATTTCACCTTTCTTGTGGTTAGATGATAGTCACTCCCCTCGAGTGGAGCATGCTTACTGGTATGCATTTTAGATCTCATCCTTTCAAATTTTATTCTTTATGGATCAATCACTCTTCTGTAGAGATGACTGCTCTGATTGGGGCTGATCCCCCTTGTGGGAACCTTAATGTCCTACGTTCCTAGCTTCATCAGACCTTGATGACCATGGGTCAAACTCTAGATCAGTATGATGTTGATTAGGGTGCTAGACTATGCGCCTTGATTATCTTGAGCTGTACCTTTCTGCATAACAATAAGGATAGCATTAATTTAAATGTCCTGTGATCATTGGAGAATCTGGATGAGATCAGCGAGTTTGATTGGGGAGGTGCTGCCCTTTGTGCTATGTATCAGGAGCTGTGTAGCATTTTCTGTGGCACACTTTGCGGCTATGGTGGTACCTCTATTGTGCTCGAGGTGAGTATTATACTCTATTATTCTGTTATATGATCTCTGCCTCTATTGTGCTCGAGGTGAGTATTATACTCTATTATTCTATTATATGATCACTGCCTAGTGACTGACAAAATTCTATTTCTTGCAGTACTAGGCTTATGAGCACTTTCCAATGCTGGCTCCACCACTGAGAGAGCCTGCTGCTATTGACCCTCCCTACGGACATTTTTGGAGGATGTCCACTAGAAATTCCTTCATAGCACTATCATTTGATAATTGCAGACAAATCTTTGCTACTTTGACCATGGATCAGGTATTCCTCTATTAATCTTGACTTGAATCTTACTGTTTACCTTCTACTGCTTATATTGCAATCTATTTGCAAGTGAGATGGATGCCATTTACGAGATTCGCAAAGTGGATTCCTGACCGAATTAGGCCTAGTATGAACTTGTCCTCTTGTCGACTCTTGCTCCATTGTGAGTCTTCGAGGATGTTCTACTTGGGAGAGAGGGTGAGGGCATAGGTTATAGGAGAGAGAGTTGTGCTACAGTCCCCTCCATTAGACATGAGGTATAGGATGGCTATCTTGGGAGAGGATGGTTGGGCTGCCGGAGTTTCCTGTCTGGATTACCTATTGCCTGACATGGACTATGATGAGTTCTACGAGGCATCCTTAATGCAGGGCTCACCTCCCTTGGATAGATTGAGGGGACCGTCACATCGTGGATCTAGCTCAACGACTTCCCGAGGACCTCTTTCTAGAGCTAGGAGTTTCATCTCTCCACGGGCTGGTAGTACTATTCCGATTGGTAGCATGGGTCCTAGGGTTGGACCTTTAGGTGTAATGGCTGGTCCTTTAGGTTTTGCAGCTGATCCTTCTAGGATTGGTCCTTCAGGGGCTAGTGGCTCAGCTCCAGCCCCAGCTCCAGATGCTTCAATGGGAGGTTCAACTGATCTGGTTCCCTTGCCTGCTGGTCTTATCTGCTTGCCAGCTCACCTTGATTATGTTTCTTGTGACGGCCGATCATGTTGTTACGATCTTTGGGAAGATCGACCGGCCTTCTTCCCTACTATTCTTAAGACCGTTACAAAGGTAAATTTTTTTGCATAACTGGTGCTTTTAGCCCTTTATCTGCCTTGTAGTGATTCTCATATATTTTCCTCTCTTCTTCAGGTTCCCATGGAGTTCGTTTGCTATCACTACAATCTCTTGGGCCGATATGCATTTGCTATGAGCTCCCTTTTGTATGATAGGGATTTGATGGAGGAGGGTCACGAGGATGAGATGTCCAGGCGAGGACGCCGTAGACCCAGGCGTGGTTGTCAGCGACCTATTTTATCAGCTTTTGCTTTTTCATGTATACATGTACTGAGGATGATGCACTCATTTTGGATGTATGCATGATATTTTGGATATATGCACACTTTATGTTTATGTGACATCTTGGATGTATGATATGTATGGCTTATGGATGTTTTGAATGAAATGAATACATGATATGGATGCAGACATTCGACTAAATAGGATTCCATTGTGCTATTTCTTATGCTTTTCTCTCATTTTTGCTTTGATTTTGAAAAAAAAAGAATTATTTTAAACCTGAAATTCTGAGAAATTGTGGTACAAACTGTTAGAGGACAAATGACACAAAGAGGCACAGGATGGTGGGCCGGCATGATAGGACCGGGTGGCACAGTGTGCCGCGTGTTGCCGGCTATAGTGGCACAACTGGTGTGCCGCCATCCCAAGCGACACGATCGGCATGTTGTCGGTAGCGAATTAGGCAGGCAAAATTTTGCCTATTTAAGCATACTTCATCCTTTTCCAGTCTGTACCATCGATTTTTGAGCCTCTAAAAGTCATTTTCAATCACATTTTTGTTTTCTATCAATTTTATTATTCTTTATTCCTTACAATGGAGCCCTATTTAAGCCATGCAATATTCTTATAGTGAAAGAACCTTACCAAAGTGGAGCGAATTAACCTGGCAAAGTATGGGGTAAGCGCTATGCCCACCTTAAGGGGCATAAAAATTGACTAAAAATTTCTGCGCTTATGCATGTGCTTTTGGGATTTAGCTGCCCATGTCTTCAGATTTGGGGCATCTATGGAGGAGATGTGTCCTACATTTGAGGAATTTTCTGTGTTGCTCGGATCTAATCTAGAGGCTATGCTGGCTACTCCTGTTGAGAAAGTAGGATATTTCAACTCTTTCAGTGGACTTCTAGACTTGAGTACAGAGATTGCTAGTCCCATGGTAGTAGATGATTGGGTAGATTTGACTACCGTGATAGCAGAACTCCATTATCCTAAGGATTTTAGGATGATGGGTGGTTTTATTTGAGGATGCGGGCTCTATCCTTCTGTCTGACTGCCAGATATATTTTTTGTGAGCCTTATTGGTTGGGGGGATGCTAGAGTCACTGAGCTGATTCCGCAAATGGAGGAAGGGAGATCTATCACGGCTATGGTGCTGGCTAAAACCATCATGAATTTGGACAGGTCTTGCACTTCTGATAGGCCATGGACAATCAGCCCTATTATTCTTCAAGTTGAATTCTAGCTTCTGAATTTCATTTCAACTGCTTTTTGTGTTTTTTTATGCTTATCTTTTTTGCACTTTTTAGATTTGGTTGAGAGACCATCTCCGGATAGTGGGACCTCCAACCAAGGTGGATTATTCTGCTTCCTGGTATAGGACTCGGACCATTATGATTAAACAAAATTTAGAGAAAGAGTGGACAAAATGGTTATGGAGCTGGATTCTGATGACCTACTATGGAGGTGTGAATGGTACAAGATCAGAAGTTTCATGACCATGAGCTTTGGCTACAAGATGGTCTACTTGCTGGGGTTGAGGATGGTGACATTTTACCAAGCTACTAGGGTTATGCACCAAATGGGACATAGTCAGGGTGTGCCCTTAGATGGTGCTCTGTTTGAATCTATTTTGATTACTGAGACCATTGCTCAAGCTATCAGAAATGGATGGGTAAGGGGTTTTCATGCTGTTCGTCCTACTGACTAAGACGGTAAATCCTTGCAGTATATTGACTGGTGGATAGGCAATTCATGGAGATCAGAGAAGGCTAGGAGGGCTGCTATACTTGAGGAGATAGAGCAAGAATCATGATTGCTGTTTTAGCTTAGGACAAATTTTGATTATGTCTTTATTTTCTTTTGATGTTCCAAAAATTAAATGAGACAAATAAGACATCATCATCATTTTTTGTTATCTCTTTTGTTGCTCTAACTTTTGTCTAAGCTGCCCTTTCGGGTTTTCAACTTAGCGAGCTTACTACTATTTTTTTTATATATTTTTTTTTGTGACACAATTAAGAGCCGAGTGAATGTGAAATGAAAATTTTGTTGATGAATTGGATCGAACCCGCAAGGGCTGCCTATGTATCTCCTTATAATGATTCATGATTTTTATTCTTTTTCCTCTTTATGGAGAATCAGGTCCACATAGTTCTAACTTTGAGGAAAAATGTGAATGCTGAGCATGATTTCACAACAATTGCAAATGCTATGTATGAATTACAAGGATGCTTATGCAAAGTATCTCTTGAGTTGATCTAGATTGCGTGGGCTAGCAAATTCTTTGCCGTCCAAGTCCATCAAGATTGCTGCTCCACCAGATAAGATCTTCTTGATCGCAAATGGACCACTCCTGTTAGGTCTGAATTTTCCCCTTGGATCATGAACAGGTGCCCTTATCTCTTTTAAGACAAGGTGACCCTCTTACAATCCTCCATCTCTGACTTTCTTATCGAAGTGCCTAGCCAGTTTCTGTTGATAACCTTGCATCTAATATAAGGCATCCATTCTCTTTTCATCAATGGCCAGAAGTTAGTCATGGTAGCCTTTTGCCCATTTCGCTTCGTCCAACTGACTCTCCCTCATAATGTGAGTTGATTTGACTTCTATCTCGGTTGGCAGGATGGCTTCCATCCTATACACCAAAGAGTAAAGTGTAGCACCGGTTGGAGTACGCAATGTTGTTCTGTACCTCTATAAGGCATATGGCAAATGTAGGTGCCAATCCTTATGGTTGTCAGCCATCTTTTGCAATATATTATTAAGAGTCTTATTTACGGCTTCAACTGTGCCATTTATTTGAGGTCTGTACGGAGAAGATTTATAGAGTTGAATTTTCTCCTTATTTAATAGGTGAGTAACCTCCTTTTGGAAGTGAGATCCATTATCAGTGATGATCTCAAAAAGGACCCCATACCTACAATGGATATTAGTATGAATAAACTGGGCTACTCATTTGGAATTCAATATCTAGTAAGGTGCAGCTTCAACCCATTTGGAGAAATAATCAATAGCCACCAGAATGAATTCATGCTTGCCGGAAGACTTTGGGCTTATCTTGCCAATGACGTCTAGGCCCCATGTTGCAAATGGCCAAGGCGTGGTGATAGGAGATAGAGGTACAAGAGGTTTCTTCTGAAATTTGGCATAGATCTGACACTTATGGCACTTCTGAACATATCTTACGCAATCTTGATTCATAGTAAGCCAGAAGTAACCCTGATTCATAATCTTGCAGGCTAGAGCAATTTCGTTCATTTGTGGACCTTCGTTACCACCATGCATCCATTCTATGATCTATTGGGCTTCTGTTTCAGTGACACATCTCAGATGGATGTTATCCCAAACCTGTTTATAGAGTACTTCCCCATTTGGAATGAAACCCTAGGACAATTATCTTAAAGTCCTCTTTTCTATTTTAGAGGCCCCTTTAGGATAGAGTCCATTCTTGATGTAATTGAAGATATCCCAAAAACATGGTTTGCTATCAACCACTTGAATATTTAAACAATGAGTTTCGCAACCTGGCTCATGCTTAACTTCAATTATAACAGGTCTGATTATGAAGTCGTCGCTTATATCAAGCATTGAGGTGAGTGTTGTCAAAGCATCAGCAAATTTGTTCTTTGTCCTTGGAAGATAATGGAATGACAGTTCATAGAAATTGGATGCTAATTCATTTAAGCGCTTACGGTAAGGAACCAAATGCTCTTCTCTGATCTTCCACTTTCCCAAGGCTTGGGAAACTATCAGATTCAAATCCCCATAAATCTCAAGGCATTTGATTCTGAGCCTTATTGCTACCTCAAGACCGTAGATACATGCCTCATATTCTGCTTCATTATTTGTTACCTTGAAGTTTAGTTTGATGGCTATAGGTAGGTTTTCCCCACTCGGTGTAACGAACACAATGCCAGCACCATACCCTTTGTTGTTAGATGTCCCATCAAAGTAGAGCTTCCAAATTTTACTGTCAATTGTCAGGATATCTTCATCAGGAAATTCAAACTCAACCCAATGATCATCTACTAGAGCTGCAGCTAACTGATCAGCCATTATTCTACCCTTAACTGCTTTCTATTGTACATATTTCAGATCATATGCAGCAAATATAGCCATCCACCTTGCCATCTTATTGTCAAGAACTGGCTTCTCCATAAGGAATTTCAAAGGGCTCTTGTCAACAAGAACATGAGTTGTAAAAGAGCAGAGGTAGTGTTGTAGCTTGTGGCAAGCCCATACTAAAGCAAGACATAGCTTTTCTGTAAAACTGTACTTGAGCTCATGAGATAACATCCTTTTGCTCAAGTAATAGATGGCATTTTCCTTGCTGGAATCAAGAGCATTTTGAGCAAGCATTGCCCCCATTACTTCATTATTTACTGATAGGTAAAGTAACAAAGGCTTTCTAAACCTTGGTGGCTGTAGTACCGGTGGGTTTAGTAAGTATTGCTTGATCTGGTCAAAAGCTTTTTGACAGTCATCATTCCATTACTTAGAGGCTCCTTTTCTGAGTAGCTTGAAGATGGGCCACATACATCAGCCAACTGATTGATGAATTGACTAATGTATTATAGTCGTCTAAGAAAACCTCTAATCTCCTTTTCTATTTTTGGAGGTGGCATTTCCAAAATTGCCTTTAATTTAGCAGGGTCTACTTCTATACCCTTCTTGCTGACCATGTGGCCTAGGAAAACTCCAGATGAGGCTCTAAAGACACATTTGGCAGGATTGAGCTTGAGATTGTACTAGCGAAGTCTAAGGAAGAATCGCCTTAGTGCCTCTAAATGTTCTTCGGCAGTGGTGCCTTTTATTACCATGCCATCCACATAAACTTCAACCTCTTTATGCATTATGTTATGGAAAATGGTAGTTGCCATCCTCTAGTATGTTGCCCTGGCATTTTTAAGCCCAAATGGCATAACTTAGTAGCAATAGGTGCCCCATTCAGTAATAAATGCTGTCTTCTCTTTATCAGGATGATGAACCATTATCTGATTATACCCTACAGCTAGGTCGGTTAAGGAAACCAATTTAGAACCTGCCATGCGTTCTACTAATAGATCAATGTGAGGCAAGGGAAAATCATCCTTGGGATAGGCTTTATTTAGATCCTTGTAATCCACACATTCTGACTTTGCCATCTTTCTTAGGAATCGACATAATGTTAGCAAGCCAGGATGGATAGTTGATGGGCTCAATAAAGTTGTGGTCCAGTAGCTTGGTAATTTCTTCTTTAATTGGTATAGACCATTCCATCTTGAGTCTTCTCAATTTCTGCTTGATGGGCTTAGCACCTGGGTAAACCGGGATTTTATGAACTGCTATGCTTGGATCCAACCCTGTCATGTCTTTCAATTGCCATACAAAACAGTCTTGAAATTCTCTGATCATCTTCTCAATATGATCCCTATTTATACATGCAGATGCAATGAATGTAATTTTTGATATGTCATTAGTGCCAGCATTAATGGGCTCATTAATTGTGTCATCTTTTATTTCATTTATTTCATTTTTACTTGATGTCTCATTTAAGTCAGATTTAAAAGTTGGAACATCAAAGAAAAATGGAGACATAGAGTCGTAAGAGGAAAGAGTAGACTTTTTATTAAATTGGGGATATGTCCCAATTTACATCAAACTGAAAAGTTAGACCCTCAAGGTCAGTTACATCATTATCAATCAAAGAAATATAAGAGATAGACTCAGATTCAGAAGATGAGTCTATCTCAGACTGAGACTCTGATTCGGATTGGGACTCTAGTACGGATTCTGGTTCAGAAGAATAAAAGGGGCTCTCCTCAAAGGACCAATTTTGCAGCTTGGTCTTGGTGGGCTGGATTAAGGTGGAAGGGTCAGTTTTCTCCTCCTCAACAGTAAGCATGAACACTTCATCAAAAAGACTAGCCTCCATGTTCTCTTCCCAATCTTGACTAAGCATGTAGATTGGTTCATAGTCTTCTATCTTAAGCCTGACATTAGAAAAGATTTGAAACTCAGGGATTAGTTTTCTGATAATGGGGCAAACCTAAGGCTCAAGAAAGTTATAGTAAGGAACTGTGTTGCCTTCCTTTACAAAATAGCCATTTAGAGTTTTGAAGTAAGGGCGCATGGGCCAGTCATAAACCTCACCTCTTTTAAGGGCAGCTGTTCTGTCTTTAGCCCAGTTTTCCATTTCTACAAGATCCTTATTAGTGGGCTCATACCCTAGCCCAAATGGTGGCGTTGTGACTGGATAGTCCAAGAAAGACTTCAAGCCCTGTTGGCTTCTTTCCGAACCTAAACCAGGATAGTAATTCATTTTTCAAAGCATGTTAGCAACAGTAATATTCCTGAAGGGGTCAAAATCAAATGGAACGAATTCTTTACCCTCTTCACCCTTAATGTATTAAATGAAGGAGAAACCAGAGAGTGGATAAGTGGATAGTTTAGGCTAAATCTCAAGAATGGGAACAGAGCTTGGGATATCTGGTCTTCAATGCATGTCCCCTTTGATAGTCACGACCCCATTTCTGAAAGGGAACTTGACTTTCTGGTGTAGGGAGGAAGGGATAGCCTTTGCTTGATGGATCCAGGGCCTTCCAAGTAATAAATTAAAACATGAAGGTACATCAATTACTTGAAAAGGTCTAGTGAAAGATGTTGGCCCAATGGTCACATTGATGATAGCCACCCTGAGGACTTCTCTCTTGGTCTTGTTATACGCCCTTACTATCTAATCTGAAGGGGTAAAATCAGTAACTTCTAGTCCCAAGCAGCTTGCTACCTTTAGAGGGCATACATTTAAGGCTAAACCATTATCAATCAGAATCATTGGCATAGTCTTTCCCCGAGTTACCACTGTAATGTAAAGGGCATTATTGTGGCTAGAGTCTCCTTCTGGAATGTCAGTTTCTCTAAAAGTGATGGACACCAATAAGGTTTTCAAATGTGATATCAATTGGAGCCTGGCACTGATTCAACGCCTTGCAAAGAGCTTAGTGGTGAGGATATGAGGACTGGATCAAACTCCAAATTGATATGTTAGCTTGTGTTTTCTTGAGTTGTTTGAGAATGGGATCTTCATCTGGTTTAAGAATCCCTTTCAATTTGTTGGCAGGTGTAGGAATAGGTTGGATAGGTTGAGTGTTTGGGCTTGGTTGGCTCTAGATGACTCTGCCACTTCTGGTGATGGCATCAATTTCCTCAACTAGGTTGGTGAGGTCTAGGACACAGCAAAAATTGGGATTTGACTCAATCAAGGAGACAGGCTTAACTCCCTCATGATTATTTATGGTATTGACTATGTGGTTGGGTAAAGGGTTGGTGTTGATATTGGGTCAGGTTTTTGGTGGTATCAGGTCATTGGAATCAATAAGGTCCTGAATTCTATGTCTAAGGGCCTTGCATGCATCTATTTTGTGCCCAGGTCTTTGATGATAATCACACCTCTCGTTTGGGTTGTAATTTTTTGGCAGTGGATTGGGGACTGGTTTTGGCTCAAGAGGCTTCACCATGTTTCCCTCAAGTAGCTTTTTAAGGATAATACTCATAGGCACACCCCCTAGATAAGAAAACTGCCTTCTTTCAATCCTAATAGGCTTCTTGATAGTCAGCGCATGAACTTCCCCCCCTTTCTGATTCATTGAGGAAGTCACATTACCTTGATGAGTTGGCTTTTT